>VZRX01021710.1:35710-101269 GCA_013398075.1 Notiomystis cincta
CTCCCCGTTCCCTCCCCCTCCCCAGCAGTTCCCCAGGCTGAGCCTGATTTCTGGTCCTGTCGGGGCTCCCCGGGGTCGTGGGATGCACGGGGGGAGCGATTCCTGCCGGGAAGGAGGGAAGGATCCCCTGCTTCCCTCCGGGATGCTGCAGGCTGCTCTCCGTCAGCACGCTTTGCTAATTTTTGTTTTATCAGCTCCATTTAGGGATATAAATGGCACGAGCAAGGATATCAATTACCAGCTAACGGCGGCACTAGCCCGTGTTTTATGGGATTTAATGATTTCTCTTGTTTTGAAAAAGCTCTTGTGACGCTAACAATAAAGAACTCCATAAATCATCTAAATGAATTGTGTTCCAGCAAAGGCAATTTTTAGTCCTTTGCTGGGTATCTCCTGGTCCCGATAATTAATATTGCATTAACAGTTGTGAATGTGTTTGGGCTAATAAAGGTGCCATCACCAAAAAGTGGCTTTCTTGAGGCGGGCCCCAGGTTTGCTGAACTCCCACGGAGTGCCTCAGCTGTGGGTGGCTGCTGCCCTCTCCTCTGGAGCCAGGCCAGGTGACAGGGAGGTGATGGAAGGGAGCACAGTGTGTGGGTACCTCTGTGGGCACTGGGCAGAGGGAAACCTCCTAAACAGGCTGCTTCAGGCACTCAGGCTGAGAGCAGGAGGTAATCATCACGTAGGCCTTCTGATTACATGTTTTGATTAAAAGGCAAGCAAATGAAGTTCGGTTTTTTTGTTTTCTCTTTTTTTTTTTTTTTTTTTGTAATCTTGAGGATTCTATCATCAGCTTTTTAAACCCTCTTAAAAACAAGCAGGAGCTGTGGAGTTCAATCCTTCAGCAGAGTAGAGCAGTGTTCCTGCAGCGCTCTGAGGAAAGCTCCTCTTTCATGTTATCCTTTTCTGTTGCTTTATTTCCACCTTCTTCTGCTTTCATGAATACATCTTTTTTCAGCTGTTATTTACAGCTGTACTGAAAGGGCTGGGATAAAATAAGGGTGATCTGCTTATGAAGGGAAATGTGCTATGAGGGAAGGACTCAAGTTTAACACAATTTATATACACAGGGTTTATATTTACCTGAGTTATCTTTCCATTGTCTTTAGCATGGTCTGCAACTCGTGATGCAAAACATCTGTAATTACATATATCACCTAGGTAGCTCACTGTGTGTCCAGTTAGAGACCCACTTAGTGCTGCCCATAAATCCTTCACTGGGCAAAAACATTAACCAGAGGTTGAACAGGTGCTGGTTCAGTTCACCACACGTTTGGGTCAATAGTTGCTGGGCATAATACCATTATATAGATATGCTGAGCCTGCCAGAAATTGTTGCCATGGTTTTATTTTCTTCAGTCTGGTAAAATTGAACTTCTTGTGGCTGCTGAGTAGGCATTTGAGTAAAGTTAATGGAACCAAATCTGAGAAGTTATTTCATGAAAGGTATGTAGATTTTAGTGCCTTCTCTGAGCCCCTCTGAATGGAGTATTTTATTACCATGAAATAGTTCAGAGATGCTGAGTTCAACCCTACTCTCCTTATTCAAGCAAAAATTTTCATAGCCTTCATGAATCTATACATAAAGATGTTTTCAATAAGAATTTCTGACTGTGAAATCGGGCAATTTAGATGGTAACTTTGATGCCAGTGTTTCTTATTTAAAGTTAATTTGTCAGGGTTAGAAAGTTTGCTGTTTATCTCCATAAGCCGGAAAGGGTCAAGAAGGGTTTCCTGTGGTGGCGTTGGTACAGCCCTTGTCATTCCCTCTTTGCCAAGGAACAGCCACTCAATGAGAACAGACTTGCATTTGAGCTTTTAAAATATCTTTCCTCTGAGCATCAGGAACATTTAGAGAACTGAATTGGTGACTCACTAGACGGGTTGTCTGCGTCCCTCGTTACTCTTCATTATCGTTTGTATCGTGTGTGCCTTTGAGCGTAATCTAGTTCTCCAACTGACAGGTCATTGCTGGAGTAAGTCCTTTGTTTATTTTCCTGTTTGCTTTTCTATTTGAATGTCCTTGTCCCCATCCCCTGTAATAAAGATAATTCCTTAAGCAACAGGGAGTTGCAAGCAAATGCTCGAGTTCGTGGGTCGACAGTGATTCGTGACTGTTGGATCCTATTGCTGATCAAGGTGTATGCCAAATTAAATCTACAACCATAATCTCTGGTAGAGGTATCATACACTTCCTATTTAGTTTTTGCTGTTAAATTAGCCTTAGTGTTGTTTTTTTTTGGTTTTTTTTCAGATGCTAAACAGTATTTACAGAACTCTTTTACTTTAATGCACAGGATGAGAGTCTGTAATTTTGCAATGGAAAACCAGGGTCTTCCAAAGAAATGAATTTATTGTACCGAAGTTATGCAGTTACTAATGGCACAGTTTGATCCCACTTGAATTTTTACATGAAATCTCCTAGTGCTTTTCAGCAGTGAGGAGCTACCAAAATCCTGATTATTTCTGAAGGAAAGCACCTAAAACAGAGGAGTAATCTGTGATTGTGCAGTGGTTCAGTAGGCAGTGTAAGTAGTGGACCTGTGGCCTTTGTTGCTCTGTTCTAGGCTGTAACCACCAGATGGGTATGAAACTTCTACAGAACTTGCAAATGTTTTTGAGGAAAGAGAATGAATACTTAAAGAAATAAAATGTTTGATATCTGGCAGAAATAAGCTTCACTGAAAGAAACAGAAGAGTGCATAACAATATTTACCTGGTTTTGGTAGTGGTTTTATGAGTTCCATGAGTAGTATAGGATGTCAAATGCTCATTTAGTGCTGGGCCACCAGCCTTGCCTCAGCCAAAGACCTCCAGGTGATGACCCCTCCACTCCACAGGGCAGTGGGACACTCTGGGGCACCTGCTTAGTCAGACCCCTTCAATCTGAGTACCCTGCTGGCTCTGTGATCCATGCTGTGATGAGCATTCCACCTGCAAGAGCAGGAGATGCAGAGCAACCAAGTGGGATTTGTGGCTGGGTTCTGTTCTACACTCCCACAATGCCATCAGAGCCAGCAGGATGAGCTCAGTGAAGTAAACTGAAGTCGTGACCATTCCACGTGGTGTTCGTGTTGGTTTAGAAATGCCAGGACTGAAGAAAGCTGCTTTCCCAGAAATTTATGTCTCCTAGAGCCAAACCCTTCCCCAGTTCAAACACTGATGAGCACTTTCTCTCTCATGCCCAGTAATGTGTTGCAGCTGTTCTTTTATTTTTTTTTCTTTTAAGAGAAGTTGAGTGAAGCATTCAGAGTCTTGCAGAGCTCCTCATACCTGTTCTGTCACTTACTGTCAGCAAATTTGCATGTTCCTCAGAGAGTTTGGAGTGAATCACCAACTGATTAAGAAATGTGTAGAAGTGCACGCAAAGCCTGGTTGTGTACACCTTGCTGAGTCAGAAAACCAGATTAAAACTGCAGGCTTGCATAGGACATGTATTTTTTCATGTAACAAGTTGGAAAACTCTGTCTCACTCATATCAAAACTTCTCAGTGCACAGGATAAGAGTTTGCTACTGCTGCCAGCTGGAGAGATTTCTCCTGGGCTCCATGTATTGGTGGTCCAAGCTTTAAGTTCAACATCTGTCTGTGGAGGGCCATGTGGGGAAGAGGAGTAATTGCCAGAAATCTGCTGTATATCCAGTTAAGACTATAGCTTTGCATAAATAGGATTAAAGTTTCACAGGAGACCAATTTTAGTTATGGAAGAAGACCAGGTTGTTTTGATACCAGATGTGAGGTTGATTTCTGCAGCTTTCTAGGAAACAGCAGTACCTGTGTTTGAGCCTTGTGGGCTGCAGAACTTTCTGCAAATTCAGGAAGAGGAAAGAAATTATTTGAAGACTTTCTAGATATATTTTCTCTGTGGAGGAAGGGGCTGCTCAGGTCTCTTGCACAGTAGGAAGAGGAGGATGGGAAAGATGAGGGGACTGAAAATAGTGAGAATGAAGCTAGAAAGAAGAGGTGCCAGAAGAGATGATATATTGGATTTTGTAATGATAAATTGCTACTAATTGAGCGTAATAGTAGGACCTGGTCAGCTATATTGTTAATCAACCTACTAACTTCATCTACTATACAGAGGGGGGAAACACTGGGAGAGAAAGCATTTCTATCATGGATTCCAGTAAAATAATATAAATCCAACAATGTTTTCCAGAGCCTTAGTAACAGAACTGCAATTAGCATAAAATTTCCAAGGACTGGGATAAATAAATACCAGATGTGCTTATTTATTTATTTAGGATTTGGTCCATTTCCTATCAAGAGGAACTTTATTATTCACAGGAAGGAAAAGAGGGAGAGTGAATTGTTCCTCTGAAGTGGATGGGAGACTTTCCATCTCAGTTGCCATAAAACAGCACAGGGATTTTCTGAATTCTGAAATAGAAATTTGATGTAGAAATTTTGTTAATGTTTTGTAGAGTTATTTTCCAGCACTCAGTATGGTGGAAGTTTATCTTAAGGAAGTAGGGATTTATCAGGTATTTATCTTTGACTCCTGCCTTTTATTTTGCTCAACAGCTATTCAGAATTGGCTTATCTGTTATTTCTGATAAAACATCACCTCTGGCTGAGACATATTTGAATTTATTAAAAAAAAAAACCAGCCCAAACTCCTGAACTCAGAAAAATTTGGACTGGTGCCAATTGAACATATTTATTGGACAATTAAAATTAAAAGCAGGTGAAGTTTTATTGAAAGACATAGTCAAGTAGCAATTTATATTGCAGTGAAATGAAAATTAGATGTTACTAAGTATAGATGAGCTGAGTTCTGAGGCTTTCTTAATTATTGTTTGTATTCCTTGCACAACCAAGAAGTTCAGCCAAAATCATCTTGTGCAAGACAATGCACACGAAAGTGATGAAAATATAAATACCTCTGGTGTTCTAAGGAATTTGGGCTTCACTCTGAGTTCTTATCAAAAGATTTACCACAGTTTCATTGAGTCTGGGTGTTCACAACATGGGAAAGCACCATAAATTGTGGGAGAGCTGGAATATTGTGTGGAAGTAGAGTGGTCAGAAAGATAAATTCAACATGCTCAGGGAAATAAACTTCTGGAGACACTTCTAAAAGGAAAATCATCAAACATTTGAGAACTTTTCTCATCTTTGGTAGGCTCAGTTAAAGCACAAGTAATTCTATATAGATATATATATGCACTATGCTTTATGGTAATGAAAAAACACAACAGAAATGTTGTGTGGTCTGATTCAAATTTCACTGTGAATACACAGAGATGGCAGCACTGTTATTGGATTTAATATGTACAACAAAAATGCAGCAAGTGTGTTTGAAAAAATAGCATTTCATTTAATCACACAGTGATTTTGTCAATTTTGGTGTTTTTAATGAATTAATGGGAAATGAATGGTTAACTCTACTTTGCTATTTAATTTGCTTGTTCTCAAAAAACAAAAAAATCCAAATATGAAAATGTAGATTGACTTTTAGCCTATGTTTGGCACATTTTAGCCTATGCAGAGACAAATAACATTTGGCAAGTGAAGGTCTTAGCACAGATTGACCAGTACTGAACTACAAACAATATTTTAAAGAGGCTGTTAAAGAGATTTTCTGTTGTTCTGGAACATATGCTACAACCAACATTTCAGAGCAGAGCAATTTTTAGATTTTTATGCAAACCCTACTGATTTCATTGCTCTTTGTTCACATCCATCATTTTGCAGTCTTCCAACTCTTGAGATTTTTGAAGCTTGCTGCTGAGGCCAGACTTGACTCTTAACTTTCAATATTTTAGTAAGTTTGCTGGAATAGTGAGGAGCAAGATAACTACCCCAACATAAATTTTGTAGCATTTGAAACCTTAATGATGGAGAAGACCTTAAAGGGTGCCAGAGTTTTCCTTTGTTTCCTTTGTTTAACAATATTTTCCATCGCCATCATTCTTGTCCATTTTTTTCTTTTTTTTCCATTTTTCTCCCCCCTTTTTTCCCCTTTTACCATACCCAGTTCACCAGAAAGATGCAGAGGCTTTGCTTTCCCTACTTTCCACCCAGTTGCTGGGGCTGAGATGCAGCAATGGTACTGTGCCAGATTTCTGCAGCAGCCCCATGTATAAAGCTTCAGCTGCTGCATGTCCACAAAGAAGAAACACTGGGAGCACTTTTACTCTCATTCCTTTGCTTGGCACTTACATTAAAATGAATTCCAGCACTCAATCTATTTTGTTTTCCCATCCATAAATTGAACTGCTACCCTGAGATGCTGTGAGGATTAATGAATGCTTGGAAGGCTCACTGCAGATGGAAAAAACACAGTGCAGCCTCTTCAAATCATTATGTATAACACTGCAAGGTTCAAAAGTTGGGAGAATTTGTGTAAAGGCTCTGGTAGATGATCAAGAAAATATTAAACCTCCTATTAATGGGGGAGCCCCAGGTCTGTCTTGATTTGGCATCTCTTAGTGGTTCAGACACCAGCAGTGCAAAGAATGAGCCCCTTGGTGATGAAAAGGAGGAGAGTTTGATGTGGGGAAATCGTGCTGGACCCTGGTGGGTGCTGTTCAGCTCTTGTGAAGCAGCAGCATTTAATTCCTTTCAAGCATTTTTACTCCAAATAACAAAGCACCCCAATGTATGTGGGTCTGGCCATTTAAAAAATAACTTCTTAAAAAAAATAAAATTAATTCTAAACCTAGATTATATTTGTGAAAACAATCAGCATTTATGGTGAGTTAGAGTCCAGTTAGATTTATTTTTTTTTAATACGTTGTTAAAAAGTTTTAAAATCTCGTTTTCTCCTTGGATATGAGCATATTTCCCTGACAATTACAACTTTCTAGGCAGAAATTTATATGCATATTTTTTCACATTTTAAAAATAGCTCTGAATAATTAGGAAAATGTAATGAAAATTGTGACAACTTCAACTACAATAGAACTATGATAACATCTGAGATGTCAGCTATTGCATCTCTTCTCTGTATTTTATGTAGGGACAGAAATTCAGAGAAGCACTAACTGCAGTACTACAGTGGCTTGGTTTCACAGAGAGTGAAAATTCTAATAGAACTAAAAAAATGTGTGTAATCACCAAGATATGCAATTCTAAACACAAGAACTTGTGCTTGGTGTTAGTGCAGCAAGCTACTTGACATTTGGCTGATAATATACGTGAGCTGCTGTCTCACTTGAATTCAGAAAATATTTGATATTTCAAATATTCAAGCTGGTTCTTAATCAGAGCAGTGGGTTGTGTTTGGTTCAGAGATGTCCCATGATGATGCCATAGTGAGCAGTGTGGTGCTTTTTTTGTCTCTCTGAAAAAAGTTTCACTGCTCACCTAAAGCCAGGTGTGAAGAGAAATAATTTTACAGACTATCAAAGCCAGTCTTTCCGAATTCTGGGTTGCAACAGTCAGACTCCAAACTGAAATGCAGAGAGCAAGGTCTGTGAAACCTGGAGAGCCTCGTTGGTTCAGCACCAGAGGGAGCCGCTTGCCCAGCTCTTGGCCACGTCAAGCTCAAAGGAAAGAATCGATAAAATGGAAAAAAAAGAAAAAAGACAACTTGTTAAACACTGCCCATGCATGAAAAATTACATTTTAAAGTTGAAGCTATGTTTGGTGCTCTGATCATTCGGCCAAATCTGGCTTTTTTTAAATTTTTTTTTTTTTTACATTGAATACTCCTAATTTATTACATTCAAATTCTAATCTAGCCATTTTTTCCCCTATAGGGTTGTCAGAAAAATATTCTGTGGCTCATGGAGAGGATTTTATAAAAATAAATTATGATTGTCAATGACAACTGTAACTTTGGATCTCTCTTTGCTGTAATAATGTAAATACAATATTTGCATATGTGACCCTTCCATTTGTATTCTTGGCTGGTGTAGTGTGGTACCTGGCAGGAATACAGATCATGCTAATTATCCTTTGCTCAACTACCACCCCCCTTTTTTTTCCTCTTAGTAATCCCCTGCTTTACATGGCATTAATGTGTATTCTCTTAGAATACTGAGTACTGAAATTTGATTCGACCACTCCGGTCCCCATTTGTAAAATATAATTATTTAAGTGTTTGTGTGCCACAGAAATTCCTACATTGCAAAGTGCAGGGCTGAGCTGTGTGAGGTGCTGTATTTACCCAGAGGAAAAACTCAGAGAACACCCTCCCCCCCAAACCACCTCCCAGGAGATGGTGCAAAGTGTGTGTAATCTATGTGCAAGTCCAAAGGAGGAGGAAAAGGCAATATTGCCCTTCAGACAAAAGGAAACCTGAACATTTGTTTAACTGTGAGCTGTCCAGGGTCATGGAAGCAGCCTCTGGCAGAGCGAGAAATTGAACCTGAGCCTCTGAAGCCCAGCACCTCCTCCATAAGATGTCCCTTCTCTTTTCCTTCCCACCATAAAACATGACCTCTGTGCACTGAAGATGATACTTTTAAAGCTAAATTTGTAGGTTCTGCTGCCCCTGTAGTAAAATTTCCTTATTTACAGGCGTGCACACACGCAGGCAAATCCTTTCCTCTGACAGGGGGTTTGCTGATAAGGCACTATAATAGCACTAAAATCAATTCATGTGCAGCTTCAAAGTTATTAAGCTGTAGCAATTTAAGTGTATTCAATCTGTCTGCTTAAGAGACTGCCAAGGCAGGTGCCTACTCATAGGGAATGTATGTAGGGAGTGGGTGGATGTATACACATACATACATGAGTTTTTAGGATGTATATATAAACATATATATATACACAAATAGTTATTTCAAATTCCAAATTAGGAGTTGAATTCAGCTGAGATGTTGTTGGAAGTGGGGCAGGTGAGAAATTTCAGTACTCACAGAGTGGTCTGGCTTTCTTTTACCTGATAAGAGAAATAGGAAAAGTCCAGTTTATGAGCTGCTAGGGCCTGAGTGAGTGGACATGCTTCCCAATTTCACATTTGGATTAAATTAATAAATTCTTCTGCAGTTCAATATTTTAGAAGTTTTACTGCCAGATATAAATGGCAAATTAAATTAGTTCCTTCTTTGGGAAGATACAGAACAAAAGTTTGTTTGGACAATGCATTTCCCCTTTTCTATGTCCTGAGATCTCTCCCTTAAAACACCATTGGAAAATAAGTGTAAGTGATAATTCAATTAGTTTGACTTGCAAATGAGGAATAGGGCAGCATAATGGTCTTATAATAATGCTCAGTGTGAGATCCTTTCCTGGCTGAAACAGGGTCAGGGACTGCAGGTGACAAGAGGTATTTGGGCCTCAGTGACATCCTGAACTCAGGAAATGAAGTCCTTAAGTGAACTCAAGTAGAAAAACTTGGCCAGAGCAACTGACCTTAGGCACCAGTTAATTCACCCAACTGGTTCCTTTTCTTTCCAAGGTCTCTTGGAGAGTTGTTTGTGTGTCAGTATAACTTGGGCTGTGCTCCTGGACAGCATAGCAGCCTTAGGGTCAGAAATGGAGGAACTGCAGATTTCATTATCTTTCCAGTCTTAGTGAATTTCAAGCGCCAAAGTTTTCCCACTTTGAAACAAAAGAAAGATGTACTCTTTGACAGATTTTAAAAATAGAAAAATAAAAAAGAATCATAACCTTAAAGTTGCAAATTTTGTTGCTGCTATGTCTTTCAAATATACTCTTTGACTCTGTTTGCAAGTTCAGATCCTAAAAACTTGTTGGAACTTCAAATCTTGTAAGCAACCCAAAACAATTGAGAGACACTCCTTAGTGTGTTCTTAATGTGATTGATTTTTTTGGTCTTTGATTCAGTCTCTGCTTTCTTTTTGTTTCAAAGACCAAACACAAATAAACAATTCATTATGATTGAGCTGGTTGCCTAAAGGACATTTGGGTTGGAAGTACCAATAGAAAGTTTTCAGTTTTGTGTCGAGTACAGTGTTCTTAAAGCACCATTTGAAACTGTCATACACATGGCACTTTCTCAAAGGCTTTTGCAAATATGTTTTCTAAGTGAGGCTATTTATCCAAGAACCTTCTCCCAGCCAAGCTTTCAAAAAGCAGGAGCTGTTGTTTGCATCTCTGAGGAAATTATTTATTACCAAGACAAAATGACTCTGCACTCATGTGCTTCCCAGTGCAGGGTGATGTATTAAAATCTGGAGGATTTTGAAAAAATCACAGTGGAATAACAGAGCAGCAGAATGGTACCTGAAATCCAATCAGTGTGTCTGTAAACTGGCAAGCCTTGGTGGAAGAGCTCAATGCTGAGACAGAGCCTGGTTTGTTTGTTGTCTGGGGAAAGGTCTTTGGAGAGGTTATGACTTGTTCCTTGATGTTCACCCTAATTTAAACAGCACTGGGAATCATCTGTTACAGCCCAAAGTAGGCAGGGTGATTTAGCTCGACTGAGACTTAGCCCAAAGTCCATTGAAATCCATGGAAAATTCCCCACTGGTGTCAGAGGTCTTTGGATCAGTTTTCAGTAGTGCTGGCAGTGCTACATTCCCACTAAATAATGACCTAATAATGAAAAACTCTGCATCCCTGTCTGTAGTGTTTCTGTGAGGTAACTTTTTCACTGCTTCTCTTTAGAGAGACCTCAAGGACAATTATTCTGTTATTCATCCAAATGTGTGTGGAGTCCTCTCACCCTGAGCAGCTCCTGCTCTCCAAGGGCAAAGTGCACACCAAGTGCTCAGGGTTTGTGCTGCTGTCCTGTGACATGAATGAATACAGGTGAGGCATTCAGCTTAAACAAAAGGAACATTCAGAATTTGCCACACACAGAGGTCATCAAATCAAAATTTCAGGCTAGATATTTTTTTATTATTATTATTTTTTTAAGGCTGGATGATTTTATGACCGTTAATAATATTTGTAGCTCCAGTATGCAAACTAAGATAAGAATAATCAAATCTCATGCTTCAGGGCATAAGCTAATCACCTGCTGGGTTTGGCATAATTGGTTTAGTGCATTATACTTGGAAGGGAGGTTCACTTTCTCTGAAACTTAGCCACCCCCAGTGAAAGGATTTAAAAGGCCAGAGCTTCCTGATCCCCCTTGACAGCTCCTTTGTCTGTAGAATGATGTGTAACCAGTGTCAGTGAACATTAATATTACAACCTTATTTTTTACTTCATGATTTAAATCTGTTAGTACCAGTTATTGCAGTTTATGTGACAGCCTACATATGTATTTAAGGGTTCCTTGATGTTTTTTGCTGGTGGAAAAGATGCCAAATGATGTAAGAAACAGACTTACTGATAAATTCCTGAACAGTGTGTGCAGACAGAGACACACATGCATTAATTCATGTGTTAAATTGCAAAATAATCAATTTATCTATCTGCCCTGGTATCTGGACACAGATAATTGGTGTGCTACTTATGAATAACTCGGAAATGTTCACAATGCTTTGCAGGCTTCAAATTAGACAAGTAATAAGTTATAATAACTATTTGATTAACTCCTTGGCAGTAGAAGTTGGATTTACCTGACATGGAATCTGTTTCTGGCACTGGACTCACCAGAAACCACCTGCTTGAAAGGATTAATTCTGTAATTGAATCTCTGCTGATGTTAGTGAATGTGTTTTGTTTTCTGGCATGTGGGTATGGAGCAGGGAAGCATAAACATTTTCCCCTTCCAATCCCCTCAATGGGAGCAGTCCATGTCTGCAGCCTGTGCACTCTGGTGAACAAAGACCAAGTTAAGGCTGGTGTCTTGTTAAAGAATAAAATAGAGTCTCATGCCCTTTAGCAAAATCAAATATAAAACAACAGGCAATGAGAAACCCTAACCAGGAGTTCTGTAATATGCTCAAACACCCCCCCAAACTGATAAGATTCAATTCCATTGATTTTTGAGTAATTTCTGTTGAACTCTATTTGTTTTTTATTGTTAAATTAGATTTGGGGTTTCCCAGGCAGTGCAATATGTTCTTTGAAGGTTGTTTGCCCTGCAGCTCCACTAGTACATTGGATGACAAAGCTTTACTGGGTTGCTTTATGCTCTAACACTTTGATGGGCAGCAGCCTTGGCTGCTGTTAACACTTCACTTTAGCTGGACTTTCCCTTCTAGGAATTTATGAGCACCACCCAAGTTTTTACCACTACAAATGAGTTTCGACTAAAAATAGGGCGCTGTTTTTCTCCTGGGTTTCAGGATTAAGTGTAAGTGACTAAAATTTAATGTAGCTCTATAGTTTATCCCAGAGATCAGGAGAGAGGCAACAAATGATGCAGGAGGTGTGAGTTTTCTGAAAGCCTGGTGCAAGGCATCTTCCTCGAAAGCCCCAGGCAGCCCTGTGTATAAATGTGCATTTACAGAGGAGGATTTTTTTTAAGCCAGGGAACAGAAAGACACAATATTGTGCTGGGATTTTCCACTGTCCTTGCAGAGCTGTAGGGTCAGGGGCTAATGGTGGATCTGGAACCCCTTTAGTACCTCAACTGGACCTGCAGTAAATCGATACCTGTCACTGGAGGGAGGATTGAGCTCCAAAAAGCACAGGAGTAAGGTTAAAACTCGTGTTGCAGTTTTCATTCCTTTTGCATACAAGTCAAGATGTTGGCTGATACAGGAATAGGAGAGGAAATATTATTCTCTTAAGAAAGCAACAACAAAAGCACAAGAAAGTTCATGATCTGTGTGAAGTCCTCATATGCAAGCTGCAGGAAAACCTCTAACACTGCTAAAATGTGTGCAGCAGGGTTTTTCTTCCAGATGAGCACCTTTAATATAACATTTTCATAATATCCACACAGTGGTAATCATTTTATTGCTTTTCTTTATCTGTACCTATTACTGTTCATAGAGTAGCTGCTCATTTCTGATAACCCAGTGGAAATGCATTCCAAGTGTAACTCAAGATTTGCAGAATTTCATAAAATTCTCTGAATTTCCACTTCAAAGTATATTGGAACAGTTTACTAGGGCTCCTAATAGACATTTTTAGGTTTGGTATTTTGATCTGAAAGCAGCTATTTCATTTTCTGGTGATTTATGTTTCTTTTCTGAAAGAAATTAATTTTCAAAGTTATCAGTCCATAATTAAGATTTTACAATTAGCTAGCCCATCACTGTGGTAGCAAAATATTGGCCTATGGAATTACAGAGAGCAGCACTGGATGAAATAATCAGCCTTGCAGAGCCAGACCCAACTGCACAGGCAAGATTTTGCTCAGAATTTCAATAGTTGTTACCAGATCACACATAAATAACTCTTGAAAAGGAAACCTACCCAGTCAGAAATGTGTTTATCTGTAGGCGTGCTTGCACTGGTTCTTATCCAAATTTTGTCTTTATTAAGTCAATCAATCCTTTAAGCAGGACCTTTAGTTTCAAGGCTGAGGCTTGGTGTTTACCCTCTCGAGGTGCAGCAGTCACAAAAAAAAGGTATCTGAAATGTGTGGAAGTGATAAACACAATTCCCACTGGTCACCACTGATATATTCAGGCCCTGCCTTGTGTTGAAATGAATTTATTGTGTACATCTTCAGAAGTCAAACAGTTTAAGAGTAAAGCCTAAATTATAAAAATAAGCTTCTACTTGAGTCTACAGCAGGCTGTTAATGATTGGAATGGTGGAGTTTCTTTCCAATAAACCTCAGAATAAAGCATTTTCTTGAGCTGGCTGTTCTCAGAACATCTTTTTATAAAGCCTTTGGTCTCTGCTCAGGAGCTCTCTGTTGCCTTAGAGATACTCTTGTATATTGTGTGCATGAAATAAACCCAACAGAACTGCCCAGGGATTCTGCCACACACAGTCAGTAAAATAACACTCAGGTCCTACCACAAAAGGCTCCAGCTCCTGATGGTTTGCCAGGCTGGTTTTGACAGGCAACATTGTAGATAAATGGAGGCATTTATTGTATACTTTGAAAAAATTAAGGAATTAAGTATTTATTGTGATCCAAAGGTGAAATGATGGAGATTTCTGCTCTAAAGATTTTTCATATATTTTTCCCCCCTAGGTTACCTTTGCTTTGATTGGGTGGTAGAAATTATTTTGTATTTTTCTATGTTTTGTTACCTTGGATATAAAGTTTTCATAGTTTCATGCAGTCATAGAAATCCCTGAAGGATAAAGACATAAATCTCTAATTGATACTGCCCTGATGGGGGAAATAATTTGTCATTTTCCCTAATTTTGTTTGTTTCCACTAGAACTACTTCTAAGGGAAAGAACCACCTCTGTAATTTGTGAATAAGACCCTTCCACATTCTGTATCTGTGCAGCTTCACTGGTTCTAATGGCACTGCCTGAATACACCCAAAAGCCAAAAGCTCTCATGCTTATTTTAGCAGTCCTTTGGTACTTTTTCAGACTGCCAGACATGATTGTGTATCTTTATTGTCATGGTTTGAGGACTGAAGCTCACATTAATTTCCACCTTTCACCCTTAAAATCTGAAAGCAGAGCATGGGCATTCTCACATTCACATTTTTTAGGTGTAAAAACTAAGATAGAGGGAGACATAGAAGCTGCTGAAAGTCCCAGGGAGGATATTACCTAGTGTCCCAAAGAACAGATCTTCCTACAGGGATGCATTAAATATGGCATTAACTCCTCAGCTCACACTGACTTCACTGCAATTCAGCCTTGGTCCAGACTTTGCCTCTTCAATAAATTAAAAGTGAAGCTGGGAAAAATACATGCAGAAGGTTTTGACTTTGGCAGGAAAGCCTTGCATTTACACAGAGTTCCTCCATAAAGTATGAGCAGCTGAAATTTGCTAGAAAGAGAAATATAAATATTCTTTACTCCTTGAAGATCTTTCTTTAGGGTTCTCCCAAGAGATGATGATTTGTGTATGATTTCTATGACCGTATCACTAATAATTTAAATATTTCAAGTATTTATTAAAAAACCTTCCAAATATGGAAGAAAGCTTTTTTTTTTTTTTTACCAGCTGTTGAAAAGGTGTCAAGCCTTCCAATAAGGTTGCAATAGGGCATGATCCTGCAAGATGTCAAGTATCCTCAATCCTTGTATTTTCAGGAAACAGGAAGATTTTTGCTATTTTATGGAAGGCTCTGTTTTGTTTTCAAGGAACTATTCCTCGTGTCTATAGGATTCATTACTTATAAATATTTAAGGACTGCTTCAACATAGGCATGTGATTCAATGGAAGCCTTTCACACATAATTAGTCAAGTTGTAGTCCAGGTTGGATAAGTGCTACAGAAGAGTCTAAATATTGAACAGCCAAAGCCAAACTGACTCTAATGTAAGCAGCTGCTGAAGTTCTTCCAGGAGGAAACTGCTTTTTGTTTCTCTCTGGTCTAGCATGTTTTTCTGGCTCTTTTATCCTTTTGAGTAAACAGAGTATATGAGAATCTGAGTCTCCAAGTGCACATGTATAATTTAATTTTTACAAGAAATTTCACTCCTCCTAGCTCAAAGTTAAATGTATGCATGTATGCAGAATCAAAGCTTTGGATTACACTCAGAAAGTGTAAGTAGGAGTTTGGCCCTGGAATGAGTTTTAATCTACCCCTTTTATTTGACCTCACATTTATTTTGATGCACAGAGATATTTTGCACTTAAAACAGGTTTGTACTGTGAGTATCCAGCTCCTCCATTATTTCTGACTGGCTTTATTACAGGAACTGCAGAGAATCTCTTGTTGTGTGTGCACCCATGGGTTGCTGTTTAAATAAATAATTAAAAATTGGAATAAAAGTGGAGACATATAAATATACAAGCTTCTATCCCCCATACACACACCACATACATCCTTTGTTGATTTCTGAGGAGAATCAGGCCTCTGACTCTGCACACTCCAGTGTGGAACTGGCATCTCAGTTTTATTCAGTGTACTCTGCTTCCCAAAGCAGCCCATAAACTTGAATGCAGAGTTTGTTATCCTAGATAAGTGGTAATAGCTATTTAAAATGTGGCTGGGCCTAGGAAACACTCTTCCAAAGATAAACCCACAAAAATCTCTCATTATGTGGAGCTCACCCTCTTGGTGTGATCCTACTCAGCTGACCCACCAACTATTCCTCTGCTTCAAAGTGAATTTCTAGGCTGATAAATCTCTGCTAGTAACCTGTACAGATATGAACTTTGTCCCTACAGAGATGTGATTTTAATCTATCATTGAGAAGGTATTTGTAGCCAGCTTTTTGTGCAGTAGATTATTGATGGTGCCTCTTCCTTTATGCTTGGGATGTCAAGTAAGTGAGGCAAACTCTGCAGCATTTCAATGGACTGGCTCAGATCTCTCTGAGACAGCAAATAAACTGCACAGTGGGTTGTGTTTGCATACATTTGGCAAATGCTTCAGAGTAAAACAGATCACCACAGATATTGAGACATGTATATGGTTCAGTCTGGAACATGGAGATGCTTCCAAAACTGCAATAAAGGGCTGTCCTTTTGATTTGGAGATGTCAGGCTCCTGTTAGCGTGTAAGCTGTGGTGATCTGACATCAGTTATGTTATGGCTGCTTCCACACTTCTCGTATTTGGGTAGCATGATTGAAGCTTTAACACAGCAGGCTCTGTACAAGTGACAGTACTCTGGGCAGAACATGACAGATTTTAGCACACAGATTAAAGGAAAGTTGAAGTGACTTTCTGCTCTTCCTGATTATCTTTGTGCGTGTGGTCTCATCCCGTCGCAACACATATGGAAATATTTTGTGATCATCAAAAATGAAAAGCATGAAAATGACTGGAGATGGTGCTTTTCATCACATGGAAATTGCTGAAAGATGCTCTGTTGGTGATGGTTTAATCACTTTGTGCTCTGCCTTATCAGTAGTGGTGAGCAGGGATGTAAATTGTGGTTCAGTTCAAACAGCATTAGTTTCACAATCTGACTGAGAAAAGCCATCCTGTGTGCCTGGCTTGGAAAACTGAACTTCCCAATGGATGTCTTAGTTGGCATGTGGGATCAGAAACCCATCGAAACATAAGAAACTCAGTTACTTGAGTTTATTCCTCTGAGCCTGGGTGGATGGTAAAAGTTCTTGGTATTTCAGGCGGGACTGGTAGGAAACTTGCACTTGGGGCTGGCTGCAGAGGCACCACGTGTGTCTTCTGGCACTGCAGTTTTTTTTTTTCTTACTCATGCAATAGAAAGAGCTTTTATGGATGCAGTGTTTATTAGACACCTACTGCAGGAGTCCACCACAGGAGGATAAATCAAGGTTGATGTATCTACTGTGTTCTTCACTGGAAGGTTTTGTTCTGTAGGAGAATTCTGATTATCACGTTTTTGTCACCCAGGGATTGAAAACCTTGTTCCTTTAGTCACTGAGTCCCCAGGGAGCTGCAGGTGATCCTGTTGCCCTCACAGTGATGTCCAAGACCTCCTCACCATGCTGAGCCCTTGAGGCACTGTGAGGGATATGTCTCATGTGCAGATGCGACACAAATGTCATTCCTTTGCTGTGTATAATCAAGAGTGGGACAGTGGAATTTAATATCGGTTCAAAACCCCATAATCTCTGTGCAATGTCAGGACTGCAAACAGAGAAACCATCCACTTATCAGTTGTGGTTGGAACAGGGATATCACTGGAGTAGAAAATGGTCAGGCAAAAACCAGATAATTTCCTCATAACCCCAAACACTTATTAATGTTAACGCTATCATTCATTATTTACTTTTTCTGTATTCAATCTCTTCTCTGACCTAAAGTGCTTTATAATCAGGAAGCAGGTTTTACCCATCTAATCCCAGCTGGTATTTCAGAATCTACTTATACTCAATTTATAATATTTAGGTAATATGTTTTACTCATTACCAGCATAATTCTACAACTCTATTATAATTGTTAATGACCAATTAAAGCAGATTAGGATTTTTCAACCTGAAAGATATTAAAATAATTCCTTAGTATGAAGATTAGAAACATTTAATAATTTCAGTCAACACTTAATTCACCTTGCTACCTCATCATATCAATCTTGAGGAATTCTATTGCTCAAAAAAGTACCCTAAAAAAAAAAAAAAGTGAACCTTCAGCAGGTTTGATACCCCAAAAGGTTAATAAAGGATTACAGGTTGCACATACTTTTGATAGATCTGTTTTAGGTTTTGTTCCTTAACTGGAACAAATATTTTTTGCTAGTCCAGCGAGGAGGTTTGTGGTATGATGAATAATGCACTGGGAATAATTAGACAATGTGAGGCTGTAAATCCCAACCAGAACAATGCATCTCTCCCATTAGTTGTTTCTCCTGCAAAGGGCAGTGCACAATGATGGAGCAGAGCCATTCATTTTAGATACATTCCATTTGCAAGTAATCTTTCATGTGAAAGGCAAACAAGATGTATGATAGTTTACCTGTCAATTAAACCATGCTAGGAATGAAAGAGCAGTTTCAGAAGCCGGAAAACAAAGTTTTTCAGATGGAGAATTAGCTCTTGGCTAGAGACTAATACCTGTGCAAAAATCAGCAGTGGCCTCATTATGGGCCTACCTTCCTTGGCTTCTGGCATTTAACAATGAAAATGAAGGGGAAGGACTTGTCTGGTAATTAGTGTGGGTTGGGACATCTGAACTGTCCCAGCAAGAGCATCTGAACTTTCCCAGTGCAATGAAAGAAAACTTCAAAGAAGTCATTATTCTTTCAGTTCAGTTGGCGGATTGGCTGATTGGGTTGGGGTTTTTTAAAGGATTAGCTCCCTGCTGTGGCAAATAAGTATTGAAATGCTGGAAATGCTGATTTTCAGAAAGACTGCTCAGAATGAAAGCTGCTTTTCCTTTCTATTAATCTTATTCCCATGTGTCACTAGAATGTAGAAGGTGGGGAAAACGGGGAGGAATCTGCATTATGATAGGAGTGCACTTTGACCTGCCTGTGATATCATCTCCATTGTTGGGCTGTGGAGTTTTTCATGCTGGAATGTCAATCAGCTGTCTCAAATTCACGGGTCTTTAAAATAATTGAAGTGGATGAAAACGCGCCGGCCAGGACGATATTCTGGAATGGAAGGATATATTCACAAGTAGAAAGTTCTTTACTGCTGTGTCAAGGCTCTTTAAAGCCACTATTCTCTGCTTCTTGTCCAAAGAAATAATTTTCTATAAGCTTCTCCAGGTTTTTGCCTTTAGCCACAAGGACAGGCATGCTGCATTTTCCACTGCTGGTAGCATGCCAATAAACTAATAACACAGTGTTCTTCTTAATGAGGTGGCAGTTTTCCTACCTCTGAAAATTAAGAATGTCAGTCTGCAGCAATTTGGCATGAGGTAGCTCTGCTCATATCACTCTCTTCCAGTAGCAGCAAGAACAAAGTGTGGTTATTATCCATAAGCCCAGATCGAACTTGAAGTTCTGTATGTAATATATCTCCAGCTCATCCCCTAATCAGCAGTTAACCTATAGAGGTGAGAGAGGCCTTCCCATAAGCATTTCTGCCCAATATCACACAGCTGGCAGACAGGAATGGGAAGGACTAGACAAGAAATAAAACATCATTCACCTCCCCACCACAGCTTGTAGATATTTGAATAATGTGCATATTGTGTAAGTAAAATGAAAGAGATAAACTTACAAATGTTGAAAAATTAAATCAACCTTTACTTAGAAGAATTACTTGCACTTCTAAACTAGCAAGACTCAGAAGAAGCAGGATGCTGCAAGATGCAGTATAACAGTGCCAAAAATTTTTCATGGATCTGGTGTGCTCTCTCTGACAAACCCCCCTTGAGTAAGGACAGCAAATGCTGTGGCAAGTGAAAAGAAAATACTTGTTATTTTAAAAATTGCATGTGGTCAGAGAAGAGACTGCAAGCAACGACAGTAGATCTATGTCCTGTGTATTTTCAGTCTTTCTGCTGACTCTTGTGGAAAAATAAGTATGTGCTATTCTTCACACCAGTTAGCACTGCAGAGCCATCACATCTTGGGAAGGGATGAGCTGGTTTCTGACCTGGCTGTATTAATTAAGTCCCAAATGCAGACTCTTTATTGTAGATAATGACGTATGGACCATAAACAGCTCAACTTGATGTTCAGATCTCAGGCAGTTTTTTAGTGGTAGAAATGAGAAAACTTTGTAAGTCAACTAAATCTCATCAGGAGTCAAAGCAATGAACATTGAACTCACTGACACCACTTACAGACTCATTTTTTCATCATATAATTGCATTTTACCAGAAATTTCTTTTGGTCCTTGTCCTTGAAGTCCTCTTTGTTCATCTACAAAACAGATGCTCTTCAGTCCATGGGTAGACCAGCTCAGCACAATGAAGACACAAAGATTTCTGTAATCAGTTCCTTTCTAACCTACCCCAATGTACAAATGGTGCTTAGGTATTAATAGAAAGGCAGAGAAACTTCCCATACAATGACTATATCTATCTTTTTCCTTGTGCATTTGTCTTGTCTCTCCTCTTTTCATGTTTACACCTCTTTTTATCTTTTCCCGGCTGTTTAAAGAAGTCCAAGTGGAGACCAAGTTTTAAGGATGTGGGACTATTTCTGAGGACATCAGGAAATTACTGTGTGATTAAAAATGTGCATTTACAGTTTTCTCCACTGATAATGTTTAACTCTCCTGTCCTGCTAAGGGCTTCTTTAATTTTAACAGATGGCACTGGTTTTCATCATTGAAATCATAAACCTTTATATAATTTACTTAGATATAATGTATATTGATTTCCTCATAGTTCTTAATTTTTGGAATGTAATAGTTCTCAGTGGATTCTGCCATGCAGCTCTGCACTGTGCCAAATATTCAGCATTGATTTTCATATTGACTTGTATCAATTGTGCCATTAGTATAAAATGGATGGGAAAACACATTGAATGTATCATTCTGAATGTTTTCATTCTTCAATCTGATATTAATAATTCAGAATGTATTTAAGAGACAATATGCATTTAAATCACTGCAAGGAATTGAAAATATATTTACCACAGGCCCTTTTGACTATGTTGGTTATGTGTTGGCTTATTCACTGTAATTTTTCCTCTTTCTGCCATGTGTATCTCTCCTTCTATCCCATCCAAAGCACTGCTGCAAAAGTCTGTCTTACCCAACCCCATGACTCATCAAACAAAATCACTCAAGGTCCCAGCTGATGTACTTGTATAATCTCAAATGATTCCTACTCTCTCCTGTTCTACCAAATACCTTCTGCTCTAGAAAAAAAAAAAGCCATGCTCTTTGCAGCAAACTTTTTCTACACTGATGCAGAAAGTCTCCAAGAGTTAGCAGCCCTCCTGTGAGGCAGATGGAAAATTTTGTGACAATTTCAGTTACATTTGAAATGGCAGTTTTGGATGAATTGAATATGAAGATGAAATTCTGACTGAAATAGTAATTCTCTGTTTTTATTTTCAGCTTATCTTGGATTGTGTTTTCACTAGCTTTGTGTTTGCAGTTCAGCTGTGTCAGCTGCACTCTGTTTTCCTGCCTGCCTAACATACTCCTCACTGATAAGAAACATTTTTCAAATGTACATTTTATTGCTTAAATCCAAGCTGAACCTTACCCCAAACTCCACCCCTATGGAGCAAACCTTTCCAGATTATCTCCCCTTGCTGTTATTTTTCTCTGGTTCAAGTGTGTGTGGCTTTTGTGATTCCTGTGCTCTGTTTGTTGTACATAGTTCTGTGCTCATCCCTCTCCTGCCATACCCATGTTTTTTCTCAAAATGTAGTCATGCCAGAAATCTTTCCTTCTCAGCTGAGTGTGCCAGTAATCACTCCTCATTCAACATGTTCTGACTGTCATTCTGTGTTTTCTCTCATGTTGGTTCTTCTTGTCTCCTTCTGCATTCAGGCATTTTGTGACAGCAGGTTATATTATTCCATATTGGTAAAACACCATGTGAATACATAAACTTATACACATGATTTTCAAGAATCATGCAGAGATGAAGAAATGATATTTTAAAATTTGTTGGGATTGATTGCAGTTTGGCATGTGTTGACTTGTGCTGAAATTGCAAATGTTTTTTTTTTTTTTAAGTTGGTTGATACTTGAGTTGTTCACATGGTGAATATCCAACAAGGAGCAGTACAAGGCAAAGTGAGGCTGAGGAGTATTTGGGACAGAGAGGCATGAAAATAATCAGTTGTGTAGATGACACAAGGAAATGATATTATGCCAGTTGATTTTGGTTTCTTTGTGAGGTTACAGCTCTACATGAACAAGATACTTTGGCTGCTTTTGCTGTTAAGCATGTCTTTGATATTGATTTCAGAGGTGCTTTGTCTGCATCTTTACTGATATTACAATATTTTCATTTTCATGGTGGATAACTTTTAAGCTAGAAAGTGTCTTGAATTTAAGTGGGCATTGTCATATTTCTCTACAATTTCTTTATACTTTTTTCCTCATAGAAGATGTCAAGGAAAGCTTTCAAGCCATTTTTATGACTAATCCTTTATCTATTTATTGTGCATTTTCCCACCTGCTTTTCTGATGGGACTTGGTGTTAATGGCTTTTTGTTACCTTCCATGCTTGTGCCCCAATATCAGAGATAGCAATGGTTCTGTTTTGGGAGCTGGGCATGACACTGGTGCAAATACTATTGCCAGAGGAAAAAATGTGTTGGCAAAACTCTTTTCTGCTCTGAAAGATATCTGTGACCATTGCTATCCTAGGATAGAAGTTTTTACCCCAGCAGTGTCTTTAGAACACCAACAGGCCCATGCATGGATAAACCCATGGATTATCCAGTCTAATAAGCACTCAGTAGTACCTTTTCCTTCTTTTTGGGAGTAGCCACAAGAGTAGAACCAGGCAAACTCTGCCAGGTTGGACCTTTACAAAATTAAGTAGAAATCTGCTTATTAGTCACATTAAAATACCTGAAGTTGGAGCTGAATGTCTCCAATTCTGCTCCAAACTCTTCTTGAGAGTAGATTATTGAAGTGCTAATTTTAAGTTAACTTTCCTAAATAATGGGGTTGTATTTTCCATGTGTAAATTGTAGTGTTATATTTATGTGTTGTGTCATCATCTGATTTATGATTAAAACAACTTTCCACCATGCATGCATTTCCTGACTGGTTTTGTTTCCTGATGTGCAGAGTCACACAGCACAGTGTACAGCCAGAGTATTTACTTTTTTTTTCGACAGGGTAATACAGAACATTTTCTAACTTATCTGCAGAAAATCTCAGAGATCTGACAAGATAATAGCTTTTGCCTATTTCCTGTGACTTTTCCTCTTTAGTTATTCAGTCTCTTATCTGGTGCTGTGAGCTCCTTAGCTAAGTGCTACTTGATTGTTTAATAACTAAGGTGCTTTTCATAATGCCTATCATGCTGCCAGCAACCATGCTGTTTATTTCATTCATGCTCTGATCAATTGAGTATTAACTAATTACTATTTTGGGCTATCTCCAAAGGCTCTTTGCCTCTGCAGTACCCTCCATTAGAAAGATGCTGTATCCTGGCACTCAGTGGTGTTGAGGTGTGTTGTCACTAATTAATGGAGAGCAGTAGCAAACAAATCCCTTGGTCTGCAGGACCCAAGTTGTGCAGGTTGCCAGCAAGGCTGAACCGTGCACATGAAAGTGCTCTGGACATCTTGAAAATGGTTTTGCTTTTTCCTGTGCTGAATATGGCATAATCCTGTTTAAAATATTCAGCTTGGTGCCCTCAGCCAAACATCCCCACCAGGCCTGTGGTTAGAGGCTGTCCAAATGGCCAAGCACCCATTAGGGGTGGAGAGCACTTACTCTGCACCTGCACAAGAGCAACCAGTTTCCTCTCCTCTGCCTGGAGCTCAATTCACTCTCCCCAAATCAAACTCTGTGAAGCACTGCTGCAAGTGGGGAAGATCAGGGGATTTGCTTCAAAATTGCTCTGCTGCTCTGGACCCAAATGTGAATATAAAAGCAGCTTTTGTATTGATATCTCTGCTGTCTTTTCTTTCCTTTCTCTTTGTGTTACTTGTAGGAAAGACGGATCTGACAGGGAGGTGGCTTTGTGATCACAAGCTTGTTAGCTGTGGATTGCTTGTTGGTTGGTTCTGAGGAGCTCCCATGGGATAAGTGACTCTGAGGGAGTTTTAGATCTTGTCCTCCAAAGTGTTTACTGGTTTTCTGCTTGCTGTGAAAAAGCTGGAAGAAAAAGCCCATTCAATTAGACCCGATGCTCAGTCATTGCAGGAGGCACCTGCAACCACAAACTTTCGTAGAAATATTTGTCCTGCAAAGAAGAAGCAGTAATAAAAGCAAATTACCTGTGGAAACAACCTGAAAGGTGACCAGGGCATGCTTTTAGTGAGAGCAAATGTGTCTGCAGCTTCCATGGAGATCCATTGAGCATCCAGAGAAGAGCGACAGAGGTGGCAGAGAGTCCAGAACACACGATTGATGGGAAGCAGCTGAGGGAACCGGGGGTGTTTAATCTGAAGAAAATGAGGCTCAGGGGAGAACTTCTCTCTACAATTCCCTGAAACCAGGTTGTGGTAAGGTGGGGGTTGGTCTTTTCTCTCAGAGTACAAGAAACAGAACAAGAGGAAATGGCCTCTAGCTGTGCCAGGGGAGGCTTAGAATGGACCTCAGATGTTTTTAGGAAAAACATCTTCAGTGAAAGGGATGTTGAGAACTGGAACAGGCTGCTCAGGGAAATGGTGCAGCCACCACCCCTGGGGGGATTTAAAAGATGTGTGGATGTGCCACCTGGGGACATGGTTTAGTGGTGAGCTTGGCAGTGCTGTGTTACCAGGTGAACTTGATTATCTTAAGAATCTTTTCTAATCTAAATGATCCTATGATTCTATGATTTATATTAGCAGCTGAGATTGTAAAAAGGATGTCAAAAACCAGTCTCTGAACTCTGCATATCCTTAACAGAGTAAAATCATAGTAGAATTGGAAAATGCTTTGAATTTATTTCTTTAGAGAGGAATCTAGTGATATTCCTTCAGGCAGTTCATAAGAGAGGCTGCTAAGAAAAGAATAACAGGGAGTGATTTACATTATCACCAAATTCAATCTTGAAGCTGGTAATTTTGGTGTCAACCTACAATTACAGGCAATCACTTTCACTTGGCTGGTTGTTCCAGTCTGTTACTGTTTACAGTGTGTGCTCACCTAATGCTCAGCATTGTGCTGAGTTGATTCTGCTTTTGTTGCAATTAATCACCTATGTTATATTTTCTTCATGATGTAAAGTTGCTTCTTTGAAAAGTTATAGGCAGATGAAAGTGTTTCTGGATAAAAGAAGAAAGTGGCTTTTTCAGTTCTTTTCCTGCTCTCCACTGCTCAGTAACCTCACAGAGATTGTGTTATCAGCTTGTGATCTGGGAAGATTANATGATTTATATTAGCAGCTGAGATTGTAAAAAGGATGTCAAAAACCAGTCTCTGAACTCTGCATATCCTTAACAGAGTAAAATCATAGTAGAATTGGAAAATGCTTTGAATTTATTTCTTTAGAGAGGAATCTAGTGATATTCCTTCAGGCAGTTCATAAGAGAGGCTGCTAAGAAAAGAATAACAGGGAGTGATTTACATTATCACCAAATTCAATCTTGAAGCTGGTAATTTTGGTGTCAACCTACAATTACAGGCAATCACTTTCACTTGGCTGGTTGTTCCAGTCTGTTACTGTTTACAGTGTGTGCTCACCTAATGCTCAGCATTGTGCTGAGTTGATTCTGCTTTTGTTGCAATTAATCACCTATGTTATATTTTCTTCATGATGTAAAGTTGCTTCTTTGAAAAGTTATAGGCAGATGAAAGTGTTTCTGGATAAAAGAAGAAAGTGGCTTTTTCAGTTCTTTTCCTGCTCTCCACTGCTCAGTAACCTCACAGAGATTGTGTTATCAGCTTGTGATCTGGGAAGATTAAAAGGGTTTCTTAATACAGATGTGATAGCCATGGAAAATCCTGTCAGCACGTTCCACCTGGCTTGGAAATTTCTGAAAGAATTTTTGAGAAACACTGCCACAGAACTGGAGTCCCCAAGCCACCTCTCACAGGGATTTCCAGGCACTGCAGCTCCTGGAATGTGCAGCAGAGGCTCCTGCACCCTCCGTGGCTGGTGGCTTCACTCTGGTGAGCACATGGAAACCACTGCCCTCCTGAGAGGACAGATCCTTGGGGGAGAGGCAAAGGACTTGGCATGTGCCAGATTTCAGGCTGCAGAGAGTGTGCTATGGGATCAGCCCTTCTGTTTCTCTGTATAAGCATCAGATTTGTCAGCAGATCTTTGAAAAGGCTCTTCTAGCAAAGGTAATTAATTGAGTTTGAATATTACCAAGCTGTAAAATTAAGTTTCTTCCATTCCTGGCAAAAGGCTGAATCAGTTTAAACTGGTTTTCAGGTAGCCTTAGAGTGTGGAGGTGGGACCGAATTCCCTCAGCCTTAAGAAAGCTTTCTCACTTCCTCCTTTCTGATGCTCAGAAAAACCAACAGCAAAACTCATCGAACTGCTGATGGTCCCAGGTGCTCATGGATTTGTTGGCTTGCCTTGCTAGGAACACACCAGGGTTTAATGCAACAGCAACAATTTTCTCTTGCATCCTGCAAAGGTCCCAAGTAGACTTGTGAGCCTGAGGCTCCCTGTGACCAGAGCCCCTGGGGAAGCTCTCGAGGTCCTACTGCTCTTCTCAGCCACACAGAGTGATAACAGTGACATTAATGCAGTGTCACTGATGGTCATGCCAAGACTGAAATGAGACCAAGAAAGTCTTAAGTACCCTGTACTGGTGAATTGAAAAACCTCAACTGCTTTCATGTGAATAATTTCATTTAATTGCTTTAAAAAGTCCTGGAGCAGTTGCAGCCTTCCTTTAGTTGTGCATGTTTGGAGAAGTGAGAAAATAAAGAGATGCAGGTTTTAGGTTTTCCAGTGAAACAGCTTACAGACAATATTGAAGTTTTTGATAATTACTAAGAGTTCTGTGTGACACATTTGATCCTCTTGTTTTCATAAAGGTTTCTAGCTTTCTCAGGAACAGAGGCCTTTGTGAATTCTTGCTGTTACAGCTTTGTGTTAAAAAAAACCCCAAACTAACCTTTTGCATAAGTTTTCAGTAAATTCTTCTCATTAGGCAAAACATTGTGTTCAATTCATTTAGCCCATCTACTTGTGTGATATGGCAGCCACTTCATTAAACATCTAGATGAGGATAAACAAGCTGTCTTGCAACACCAAGATTTTGTGTTGTGTTAAACTTATTAGACCTTCCAGTTTTCCATATTAAAAGATGATTAGTGCTCATAGCATAAAAATTATAGCATATAAAATACTGAAAATGTTTTTATGGCAGGCACACACAGAGATACACACACTTAATTCTCACACAATGATGTTATATATCAGTTGACATTTTCACATAATTTTCTTTCTCTTAAATAAAATCTCGTTTTTCTTACCCAAATCTGCAACTCGTAAGTTATGCAGTGTACCAATATGAAAATAACACCATAGAGCATAAATTTAGGCTGAAGAAATGAAATTTGTAGTCAAAGAACAGCACTCCTTAGGGAGCTATACCTAGCTAGAAATCTGGGGGAGGGAGAGCATAGGGCCACTCTGTGGGGAGCTTTGCATCATGTCACTGTTGGGAGTGGTGAGATCAGCACACTCCAGGTAGCAGCTCCTCAGAAGTGCAGGAGTTTCGTGGCTTTTACTGCCAGATTTGGATGTCTGCAGTGTTTTGGTTTCCACAATCACTGTGCCTGATTGGGCCACAACTCCTTGCAGAGAGATGTGTTGCTGTCTCTGGGAATATTTCTACTCTCAGTCTTGGTGTTCCTTATTTTAGCCCACAAATCTTACGAGTCTCTGACTGCCCTGTGACAAAGGAGTGAGGACAATTTTAGGTCAGGGGAATTCAGCCTTTGAGACAGAAAGTAATCTGGAAAACAGGTGCAGTGAAGGTACTGCAACTAATCCACCCTGAAGCACCCAAGAGAACATGATTTTGAAATTCATGTGTGCCAGTTACACCTTGCCCTCCCCTGCAGCCGCCTCTGAACTCCCTGGTGGTGTGATGCACACACACCATGCTGAAGGTCCTTCATCCCTCGTGTTCCATTTCAGAGCTGAACAGACATTCCAGCTCACCCTGTGACATCAGCACAAGGCTCTTCCCTACTCTGCAGCTGAGGGTGTTGTGTGAGTGTGTGTACCTGCAAAAGAAGCTCTAAGGGTGATCCTGATGGTCTTCTCTTGGCCAGGATGCATTTTTGCACAACTGCTACTTAGATTTGCACTCTCAGGTACTGATGAGATGTTATTTACTAGAAGTGCTTGCTGGTTCAGTGATCCTGTCATCACTGGAAGGTTGTTCCCAAGTGGATGCATGGTGTTCTCTAAGTATCTGGGGGTTGGAGGTAAAGCAGGTGCTCTGTGGGGAAGGGTGAGAGAATCCAGGACTGGGGCTTTACTGAGGAGATGTGAAGCACTGGAGATAAAAGAAGCTCACTGTATCATTATAATTTTTTTTTAAAAAGGTTATCTTTATTGTTCACCCACACAGACCCTGTCCAAGCTGTTGTGTTACTGCTGCTTAATTCTAGGGGGAAAAAAATCTTAGCTCTTGTATTTCTGTTGCTTTGTTTTCTTGGGTTTTGGAGCCTTTTTTTTTATTTGTTTGGGGTTTTTTTTGAGTGGGAAGAAGGAAATGGAATTAAGGAGAGATAAAGAAAGCCTGTTAGATATGCTATTGTATTATTAAAATAGAAACATCCACCAAGTGCCTTCCTTTCCTGGAAAGTGTTTTTTTCCTACCTCTACCACAGAAAAAGCAAACAGTTCACAGCTCCTCCTAAACACAGGCCCAACTTGTACTGGATGCTCCATTTCAGGGCTTCATCTAATCAGGACATGGAATAACAGGAAGCCTGAAAAAATCATCTCCCAAAACAGTATCAAATTATCCTTCTTTTTATCCCTGCAATGCCATTCAACTTTTCAGTGCAGTTCCACTATATAGGCCT
Source organism: Notiomystis cincta (assembly GCA_013398075.1). Classification (NCBI taxonomy): domain Eukaryota; kingdom Metazoa; phylum Chordata; class Aves; order Passeriformes; family Notiomystidae; genus Notiomystis; species Notiomystis cincta. The sequence continues at coordinate 64,527 of VZRX01021710.1, forward strand.
TTTTTGGCTGCAAATGTAGGCAGCTGTTGGCTTATGATACCAGACTGTAGCCAAAATTATCAGTTTGGTGGTTTGATGAGCATTGGTATTCATCCCCAACTTTTTAAAAGGCATAAAGATGTATACTGTAGTGCAAAAAATAAAGGTATCTCCCCTAATTGATAGGAATTGCATTAAAAAACAGAAACTTTAACAAGTTTGGGTGAGTTTCTGTAGCCAGGATTTTGAACATGTGCTTTTACAATAAAATCAGCATAAATATCGTGGTCCAGTGAGTGATGGGTCTTGTCACCCTCTGATTTAAAAGCAAAAGTAGCAGATGTTGACACAATCACTGTAGGAAATACAGTGTCACTTAATGTATTATATATTAAATGTTGGGTTATCTTGTTATTTGAGTCTTTACTTCTTTGTCAGGAAGGTGTGCCAGAGGCATGAGTGTGTTCAGCTGAATAAAATTTGCTTTTAATAGGCTTTAAATTCTTTTGAAATTAGACATAGCCACACTTCAGGTGGAAACTTCCCTTCTTATTTGGATTCCCTGCCCTCCAGTTAAACAGGGAGTTATTTTTTTGCCAAGCAAAGCAAAAAGCCTTTTGAGTGTTGTAAAGGCAGAGCACAGAGACCCTGTGGGTGGGTTCTGAAATGTTTGTGTGTGCAGGGCTGTAAATGATGCACAATATTCTAATACTGGGACCCAGGTAGCTTGAGTGGAACATCCCTGCCAGATGGAGCTCTTTACATTACTGGTCAATGGAGCAGGATTTCCATCAGATAAAAGGGGCTAATAAAGCACAAAGCACTTGTGGCTGCACGGTGACCTGTGTGTGCTTACAGGGTCAGCATGAGTTTTACAGCATTAAAGGTTACCTAAACATGATCAAATTCAAAGTTGTAGGTGGATGAAAGCTGAGAGTAGATTACCTGGTTAAAACAGCCCCTGAAAAATGAACATATGGTAGCTCTCAGTCATGGTAACTTGAGACCTTACATGTTGTAGAAGTTAAACATTTGTCCTTTTTTATATGCAAGTTTAACAAGATAACTCAAGACAATTGTGCACTCCTATTTTTTCCCTTCATTCATATAAAAACTGCTAATAAATTTTAAAAAAAGCTCACTCATTTTGCCAGTCTAGAAAGCCCTATAATCTGTCTTCAATGTCGTGTAACCATCCTTATAATTTATTATTCATATGAGGGATAAAATAGCTGAGCTTATATTAAGTTGGCTGGCAATAGAAGTTACAGTTCTAGAAACAACTGAGACAATTATAACAGAAATGAGCAAATAATGAATTTCCTCTTCATTCTTCAGTTTATATTTTATCAGAGAACCTATTTTTTCTTCATTTTATTAAACAGCTGTGATAAATTACTATAAGAACATTCCTGTATTTTTATTTAATTATAAAAAAGAAATAGCTTTTCTGTATTACCCTCGAACCTTTTAGAAACTTGACACCTTCTTGGTCTCCTACAAGTTAAGCTCATTCATTCTCCTTCTGTTCTACCTTACAAACAGAATGAGACAAGTCAATGCTGATGTGAAATAGCCCAAAGAAATGCAAACTTAGTGTTGAATAGCATTGCCTGGCATTTTCTTATTTAGGGTGACTACCAAACACACAGTCACACTGTTTGGGAATTCTCTGCCAACAACTTCAGTGTCCTTGTTCAAATTTGTCGTGGTGCTGTTGCACTTGTGGTGAAGCAGAAACCTGATTTGGTTCTGTGTTTGTTCCCATTGCTCCTGACTTCTCCATGGCTGTGTATCCATGTTCTTGTCTGAGCTCCTTCAGTAACAACAGACAGTAGCTTTTTTTTTTTTTTTTTTTAAATTTTCATCCATCTAATATTTGTTGGTGAGCCATTATTAAGGCTTTTGACTTGCTCTGAAGATATAAAAGCTATTTTCTCTACAGCAAAATATTGTATATATTATGGCAGCAGAATTTTTGTAACTTCCCTGAGGTGACTTTAGTGAGGTCATGGGATGCTTATTTTAATTTTTGGTCATGAGCAACACTTGCTGAAATCCAACTTTCCTCTCTTGCTGCTCTTTCTAACATGTCAGCATCGTGTACAGTGACCCTCACTAAATCCCTGAGGGCCTGAGAATATCTTTTGCCAGTCTCAAGGACTGTTCTCCTTCTCCAGTTTGGAGCTGTGGTATTCAGGATCATCAGATAAGCTGCTATTTTGATATTGGTTTTGCATCATTTTAATGATGAAATGTTAATTGGTCACAGTTAATTCTTTACATCATGCCAAATGATTGCCTCCAGCAGAGCTGCTCTTGTGAGTGTAGAAAGCAGAGGATCTGTTCTGATATTATTTGGACAAGTTGTCCTGTCAGTTTTGTTTGATTATCACAGCAGAAGCAGATATTAAATGTCAGAAGATAACAACCCCCTAAAATGCCACCTGAAGGAAGTGATTTTTACATGCAAACCCTTTTCTCTGTGTGAAAGCAGTACTGATATATACATAGGATCTGAAAGTCATCTTGCAGATTACAGCAGAAAGGATTTGAACACTCTCCTTCCCCTGTAAGGTTTCCCAAATCAGACCTAGCCCTGTGTCCAGTCTGATGGGTTTCAATGGCAATAGGACACCTTGTATACAGAGCTGATTACTGCTGAGAGTATGTGCTGAGGATAATGAGCATGTTTCCTGCTTTAATTAAAGGGAGTGTGTAAGGGAGTGCAGCTTCCTTTCCCTTGCTAAAGTGGGGAGAGACCTTCCCTCATTTGTCCTGAACCTGTGCAAGCCTTGCTCCTGCTCCTCTTTTTCTCCTGCCTCCCTGAGAGTGCAGGTTACCCCTTCTGGAGCTTCCTCTGCTCCTGGCAGGATGGGCTGTCCTGGCTGTGCTCCATCATCAGCTAACGAGCTCTGATGTGGACAAACCTCAGGCACCCCGGGATGGAGGGAAAGGAGCAGGGGAAGGGGCTGGAGGAGCTGTGCTGCTGTGTGCTGTTTCACCATGGAATGTGGAATAAAAGTCTCAGGAAGGCTGACCCTGTGTCTGTGTCTAGCAGCGTGGTACTGGCATGCACTTTAGTTAATTGCTTTTAGAGCATTTAATTATGCTGCTTACCAACAAAATGCCATTACTGTGTCAGTGAAACTTCAGCACAAGCAGGACTTAAGGATACTTATCTGCTCACAAAGCCCCACCAAATTAAAAAAATATTACTCATAGGTTTATTGTCTGGGAGATTTCCCTAAGGAAGGGTGGGCTGCTATTTCCACACTGTTTCTCTTCCCTAACACCATAAACAGATTGTGAGTGAATGTACCTTATACTTATTCATAATAGATTTGTGTCAACACAGATAATACATGTACATATCTCCTTCATTTACAAGTGCTCAATAGAGCATGGATCTCATTTGGAAAAGGATAACACCCTTGAGCTGGGTAGGACGAGCACTGTGCACTGGGATGGCAGCCCTAATTATGGAGCAGCCCTTTGCTCCTCTTTGTGGACCCTGTTCCACCCTACACTGAGGTCCTGACCCTCTGAGCCCCTGGCCAGACCCTCTGAGCCCCTGGCCAGGCCCTCTGAGAGGCTCTTTCCATCAGGTGCCATTGCAGTACCAGTGAAGGGAAGAGTGGAGCAGGTTTCTGGCAATGGGAGCTCATTTCCCCACATGTTCCAGCTCTTGACAGGCAGCAGGACAAAGCTTATGGCCCTGCTTGTGGTGGAGGGAGATTTTCAGCTTATTCTTTTGGTGGTAGAGCAGAATACATCCATTTTTAATCACTCATAATACTGCTTCATCAACAGTACTTCACTACAGTATCCATGCTCTACATTTGAGTATTTTATCTGCTAATTATAGTGTTCCAGTATCTAATATACATGAACATGCTATAATGAATATTAAAACAGGGTAAAACTATAAACACCTGGGACCAGCTCCTAAAACTTTGCCACACATAAGTTTATTGCAAATGTTCAATTAAAAGTATTAGTTCTCTTTTCTTTTCATCTGAACAAATATATATGATATATTTACAGATATTATACAGAGCCATGACATGACTTTGAGGTGTTTTTTTTTTTTTTCTGAGAGCCAGAGCAACCTTATAATTATAACCAGATCACTTAGTATGAACTGTGATAATAGTTCTAATAGCCTTGCCTTTGATACCTTTGTGCTGTTCATCACAGAGGAGCACTTAATCCCTTGAATCTTCCACCAGCAAATTCAAGTGATTATTTTTGTTTTTTGAAGGAGAAGTCCTGCACAGTTGCTTGCTGTACAATAAGCATCTTCCTATCTCCAGGCAGTTTTATTACCCCACTGTGTTTTCCGTACAGAGCCGTGACCCTGTGCTGGGATAGAAGCCAAAGGATGAGCAGCATGAGATATTATAATTTGGTTTTATTTGAGACCCTTTTAACAATATAATAATTTATGATAGCTAAGCTTTCCTTTGGGAAAACAAGTAGGAAACAATTTTATCTTTAACTCGCTTTCAAAAACACTGGTTTGGACAAATAATTTTTTCTTAAGAGGTATGTTTGTAGGCAGCATGGCTAATTAATCTAAATATCCTTGGGTTTGTGGCATTTAGGTATAAATGAAGTTATATATCTCCTAGCAGGGATGTTGAGTGCTTTGTTTAGAGAAATGTTGGAGTCAGCACTGTTCTCTGACACGGTGTCTCGGTGCATCTGCAATACTCACACACCCAGAACCTATTTTGCTGAATCTAATTGATTCACACATTCCTCTCTGAAATTATTTAATATCTCATGTTCACAAAGATAGCAACTTTTACAGATCATTTCATTTAAAATGTAGGATTCTAGTTTATACTTGATAAGCCACAATGCTGGGAAGAGCTGCATTTTCATGAATAATAGCTGGAGTACCTGAAACAGTTCTTTAAACAGCTTTTTTTTCCCCTTCTTTTTCACAAGTTTAATTGGAACAATCTAATGCATGCACATACCATGAAAATTATGTTTTGTGGCATTCAGCTTTCAAGAGGGAGCTTTTAATTCGTTTTAAACCAGGACTCTACCCTGCTGATGGGTTGCAAATTGTTGTCTGCTGTACCTACAGATCATTCCAGCTTTTCTGTGCTCTAAATAGAAGATAAAGTGAAGCTTGAAACAAATCATCTGACTTCAGCAGGCACTGGGTTCTCTGTGCCCCACTACTTCTAAATAAAGATAGACATTTCTGGTCTGTTCACAATTGAGTTTCAAATTGAATTTCAAATTGTTGCTTCCTTCCAAAAGGGAGCATCAAGAGGTCCTGCTTTCTCTTTTTAAACAAAAGTTTTAGGCAACTGGAATTGTTAAGAAATGGCCTTAGCCACACGTCTTGCTTGAGTAACCACCTCTATTAATGTGTGATTTCTGAATTTGTAAATAGGATGTATTTTAGCTGATTTAACATGATTTTTATAATCTCCTTGGCCATTCAAGGGCTATTTCTTTAATATTTGAGTTAAATAGTCTTCAATAGTCCAACAGATCGTATTTTTACCTGTTGCAATCCTCTTGAAAAGCAGTGCTGTCATATTTGAATGACTCTGCTCTGAGACTTCTGGCAAACACTGTTTTGTGGCTGGAATAACCAGTGAGGTGTAGGTTTTGGCCACAAACCATTTCATGGCAGTGTTCAGGTCACCATCTGATTCCAGTCCCACTGTTACCTTCTGTTATTACCTGAAGTGAAGGAGATTGGCAGTTACTTAAAAAAAAATGTGTCCCATTGCAGTGCTTGCAGAGCGAGCATTTATCAAGCTGTTCCTACACCAAATTATTCTTATTAAATATTAACCAAAGTTATTTTTAAACTTCAGAGATCTATGTTGTGTGTTCCATGGCATAAATCTATTTTCTGTCTGTAGGGAGGTAATGAGGAAGATGTGGTAAAAGTCAGATTTGCTACTCATATAATTATATCATTATATTGTGAGCATTTATATCCCTGGAGCTGGATGTACCACAGGGAAAATTTCTTGTTTTCTGTGGATGGGCAGACTGTGGGTGTGGAAGAGTAAAGAAAACCATTTAAAAATTGACAGAGCTTGCCAAGAAGGGAGATGGTTTAGTCTCAGAGGAGCAGAGGAAACAGGGAAGCTGAAGGAGGTCACTGAACAGAAAGCTGATGTGAACCTGTCAGGTGTTTTTCCCTGTAAGGCCAGATATGCTCTGGATGGTGCCTCAGCCTTTGTTCTGTCACAAAAATCTTAATGCAAAACTAGAGCTGCCTTACAGCTCTTGAGAACTGGCTTCCCTTCATCCTCGTGTCTTTACGGGGTGCCCAAACAGGCCAAGAATTCATATAGAAATATTTAAAATTTCTGAAGAGAGGGTAAGGCCCCGAGATGCACAGAGATATCTGTGTGGTGTGGGTGCTCCAGGAGCACCCTGCTACCTTACCTACACTGAAAAAAATCACAATCATAGGCAAGAAGAAGGAAAATGGGCTAGTTTTATTGTGCAGCTTGCTTATTTCAGTAGTGCTTATAAAAATCAGCTGGGATCCTTCAGACTGGAAACATTGTGAACTCAAAGCAGCCGACAGTTCCTGGGCTGAAGTTTCAAATTAATGTAGAAAAAGCAGACAAATGTGGGAGCTGCTCCTTTTCCTTCTGCTGGGTTTTGAGCACAAGTTTATGGAGCTCATCCTCAGCTGCTCTATTCTGTTATTGCTGAGATGATGTGAATGAAATGATGGCAATTTTTATCAGTGCCAATGTGCCCCCATGTTTACTTGAGTTTTCTTTTCTCTAGTAAAAGTACAGCTGAAAGGAAATTTCAGCTACAGAAGACCAACTTCTCCACATATTGGAAATGGAGCATATTAATTGGATATGTATAAAATGAAAATTGCCTTGCAGAGAAACAGAAATCTAACCTGCTATTTCCCAAGTATTAATTTCATCTGTTATTTTATTTCATCTGCAGTGATAGGGGATGTCTTTTTTGCATTTAAAAAGCCAGAAACACTCTTTGGAGTTTCCAAATGAAAACATGCCTATCTTTTAATGTGGGTTGTTAAACTGAGACCTGAATGGCCTATTTATTTGCTTTGTTTGAGTGGAGACTGGATCTAATCTGTATGTACACCAAGGGCTCTTCCTCCCTCAATTTCTCTGAAAAACTGCAATTAAATTTTAGACATAATAGGATTAAAGCATTATATTGCATATGACATGACATTTGTGTGCAGAATCATTGGATTTTATATTCTCACTGATATTTTACTTGAATATAGAGATAAAAAAGATGACCTAATTCATCTTGTATATCTCTTTCAGGACCATCCCTCTGTTTTATGCTACTTATGCTTCTTCCAGCTCCATTTTAAGTCTGCCATTTCCTTGGAAGATTATTTCACAGCATATTAGACCTCACTGTTGGGTGGATTTTTTTTTTCTGGTATACAGTTTTCTTATATCTTTAAAATACAGAAGACAGCAATTTTTTAATCTATTTTGAGCACATGGGGGACAGTAAAAGTTGTAGTGAGGCACAATTCACCAAAAATCAAACATAACTGAAAAATAAGTGTATTTAGAGAGAATATATTAATTACCTTTGATTTTATGGTAAATGATTGCTACATACTTGGGGAAATAGTTGTAGAAGTTATTTCTACCAATTTCTCTTGCCAGTTTATCTCCTGTACTGTGTTAGGGAAGCTAAGGGCCACTTAGAAACCAAGGGCCACCTTCCTTCATTTGGAAAATTTGCCAATTTATTAATTTTAAAATATTTTTAGCCCCATACGTCTGTGTACAGGGCATCTGTGGGGCAGTAAAAATGCAATAGATTTGGGGCCAAAGTGCCAGGACTGCTTCCCTTTACCCAGCCAGGATGTGCAAGTGCTGAGCCAACGTGCCAACATTCCTCTGGTGAACGGGGAGGACAGAACAAGAATCTGTTGATTAAACCTGCTGGCTGTGGGGTGAGATTGCAGAGGCACAGATGGGATGATTGCAGAGGCACAGATAAGATGATTGCATGGGGGATTTAGGGGTGGTTTCTCCTCCCCCATTCCAAGTGGGAACGCGTGGCTGGTGCTCTCCTCTGCCGGACCTGCAGGGGTGAACACGGCTCGAGGATGGCACAGGGGGGCTTCACATCAGCCTCAGCCAGGGCTCCAAGCAATGCCTTGGCACCAAACTCCTGCACATTTATCCTGCAGGTTCCATTTTGGAAGAGCCCAGTGCCAAAGAAGCCTGTTTGGCCACTGGCTCGGGAAGAAGGGGCATCCAAAAGGTCAGGAGCAGCAAAGTGAGATCCCACACCCAGCCCATGAATCCCATAATGAACTGGCAGAGCTGGAGGTCCCTTTGACACTGGTCACAGAGCCTGGGAAGAGCCAGGAACACCTCTTTTGGGAACAAGAAAGTACATCTTGTGAGAATGACAGGATTAGCCAGTATTTATGTACTTTAATCGTGTTCCAAATACCCATTTTCAAAGAGGCGCCTTCAGATTTACCTTCCTGACAGAAAAATTATGGTCTGTGCCATGTCCCAGGGATGAAACTATAGGTAGATATTCCACTGGTTGGCAAATGAAAGTGATTTAAACCCCTGAGTTTAAGTTGAAAGTATCAAGTTGAAAACAAGAAACAAATATTCAGTTATAAATATTGAGTTCTTTTTTTACAGGAAGACTTGCTAATAGAACAACAGAAAAGGTGATTTTCAAACCCCATATTTTTTATTAAATGTGGAGTTGGTTTTGGTTGAGCAGAAATACATACCACACGCCTATACTCATGTAACTGAACGTGCAATTACTCAGAATATTAATTTTACAGTCTTAACACAATTTATATTATTTTAGTTTTAGGGTATTAAAAAGTATGAATAATGTAACTTAAGTCAGTACATAAACTTTCTGCTCTAGTTCTGTCATGCCATGTGTGAGTAGAAATTTAGTTTTGATGATAACATATAGAATATATATTTTAATTAGTTGCATAAAACTGTCCTGAGAGTGCTGAGTGGTATTAAGAATCAATAAAAGTAAGATTATCTAAACTTTATTTTGGGGTTACATCCCTATTAGCAAAAAAGAAAATTTCCATCAATTTTGATGGTAATCGGGGCTTTTCATAGTCATCATTTGACAGAATTTTCCTGATATTCTGATATCAGAAAATGGCCATGCATGCATAGTACAGTTGTCAGAAGAGCCAAATTAGATTAAAGAGGTAGGAAATGAATTGTGCAAAGGCTGAACACCTCATGAGTACAGAGGGAACTCTACCTAACTGCTTGATATTCTGGAACCACTTCTTCCAAATTTTTGAATTAATAGATGACATATTTTTCCTCCTAGTTCCTTGTCATAAACTGAAAGAGGAAGCTTGCTGGCTTTTCAGCTCATAGCCATTTCTCCAACATTCAAGGAATTAATCTGAATGAGAAGATATTCTTCAGCTCATTAAGATTTGTGAGGCACTACTGCTTCAGTATAGTTTTAAATGAACATTTAAAGGATTTTAATAGGTTATCAGACATTTATATTTTAACATTATATTTTAGCATTGCTAATCATAGTATCACATAGAAATTTAGATGCAATAATTTTTAAAACAGAGCTGCTTGTAGCCTAAATTAAGTAGCATTGATTCAAAATTGATTTTCACTTCTGCTTGAGGTACAAATACTGGTAAAAGTGAATTGGGAAAGGAAATAACCCCTAAACTCTGCAGTGCAATCCCCCAATCCACATCTGCGTGGTGCATACATAATTCTGTGTAATGCAAGCTCAGTAATAGAAGTGCCTCCTCATTACAGTGATACACGTGGTAATGAAGCATTGCATGTTGTAATGCAAACTTCCCTCCAGGGACACGAGGCTCAGTTTGAAGTCTCCTATCACACCACCTCTCCAGGCTGAAAGCTCTGCAGAGATGAGATGGCTGTGCTATTCCCTGGTCTCCTATAAACTATTCCAAGAGATCAGCTGGCTTTGATGTTGCAGAATTTAGTGGAGAGGCAAGGAGGTGATATTTATACCGGTGTTATACGTGATACCATGTCTGCATTTCACATCTGGGTCACTGATTAAGTGGATTTGTACGTTTGCTCACAAAGGTGTTTCATGTTCCAGGTGGGTGGTGGTGGAACATGTGAGTTAATCTCCTAGAAGTGCAGGTAAGCAATCCCATAATTTGTGTACTTTACAATGATCCAGCTGAGAAACTCATCCAGGAGCATAAAAGAGCCCTGATGAGAAAAAGATAAGCAACATATGTAAGTACAATCTTAGAACAGAGCCTTTAGCATTAATAGAGTATTTTGTAGGAATCTCATTAGGCTGTAACTAGAATTTACATACTGAACAATACTGTGCTAAATCTTCCCTTAAGGGGCAAAAATGAAATGTAAACCTGGCTTCTTCCAGCCTTAAGATATTAAATGAAAATAATTTTCTTCATCTTAGACAGCAGACACAGCCTTTCCTTTCCTTCCTTCCTTCGCTGCCTTGGTTCTGTGTTTCTGGTGCATTGAACCCCCAGTCCTCTGACCATGTTCAAACCCATCCTCTGTGGTGCAATGTATACAAATCTGTCCAGTCTTCATTTTCTGTCACCCAAAACGTGCTGGGCTCCCTTTCTGTGGGAAATGTTTTAATTTTTTCCAGCCATTCAATCCTCACTGATTTTCTGTCACTGGAAACCACTATATGCTATAAAGTTCTGGAAAATGAAGAGCTCTGCAACAAGGAGGGAATAAAAAAGATTTTAAATAATAATTATAAAAAGAGGTTATTTAAGGAACATAGCTGAAGCTGTGAAATGCATCCATACTGCCTATGAGTTTCAGTGAACAGGAAATCAATTCCATAGTTACATTCCAGGGTTTGCTGCACTCTTTTGCACTACACCCATTGAATGCTCCATTTCTTTCAACTATCAAGGTTACTGAACTTCAGATACACTTCTCCTACTGCGTTTACAAATCAATTAAGTCAAAAGAACAAAGCTTTTTTCCATGCTAGAGAAGTAATGCTCATTAAATTTTGGGTAAGGTGCAAAGACAATTACTTCTAAAAATGGATGAAATTAATTGCGCTCTTGCTTTCTTTTGATCTTGTTCAGCTTACATTATGCTTGTTGGTTTTCTTCCCCCTCTCTTGAATGTGTCAGTATTCCAGAGACAGACATGGTTTAGTGATTAAAACAATATCTTTTGAATAAATTTCAGTGTGCCCTGTCTGCTCTAAACATAATAAAAGAGTTATCTGAGGCTTGATCAATCCTTGCTCATCACTGTGGCATTCAGTTCAGTATTGTGCAGTGTGGTCACTCTGAATCCTAACACTGAATTTTCTGTGTAATTCTTTTGAGGTTTTTTGAACCTGTGGCTTTTGAATACCTGGTTATTCATCCCTGACTATGGCTGTGCTCAACCCGAATTTGCCTTTTGTTCAGCTTATTTGAATGTGAGCACACACTGAGGGTTGGGCTCTGGGCAACCCCGTGTCTTGGCAGAGGGGAAGGATGGAGATTTTGGTCATATCCCTGCAAAATGGGCTGCAAAACCCAGATGACCAGTGTTGGTTTAGTACAGTGTGAGACCTGGAGGCAGCTGATCCGTGGTCATCCATCAACCAGAGACTGGGAGTTAGAGGAGATGGTCTGAGAATCCAGCCTGCTGTGACCCCCTCAGACCTCTCTGTCATGAGTCAGTCTTAGCAGAGCTTTCAAACCTTAGTTTGTCTCACTCTGAAGGAACTAATACCCCTTATTTTTCAGGAAAAGTACTGAGCATTAATTAACACTTTTGAATTTATGGTATTTGTGTTAGGTACTAATTAGCGTTGTAGCTACAGCGCTCGCTTTGGTACGAAGTTTTGCAGAAGTGACAACCACAAGTGCTGCTTGTTTAAACTTTGTTAGCTCCCAGCTGATGGCTGTTTCTTCAGAAATGCATAATGACCTAGCTAGTGCCTTTTTGAAAGAGCACATTCTTGTTGTCGTTACATGCTGGTTTCAAACAAATATCTTTTGAAAACAAAAACACTCTTCTCGCTAATTTTTTCCCTGTGGTCGAAGTGTGGGCAAGTGGACACTTCTCGATTTAGCATGTAATTATTAAAAATCAAGACAATGTGCTTTTAATTACACACAAGAAGAGGAATAATATCAAAAAACTACTGCTAAGAAGATAAACATTTTTCTAAGAGTGGCTGCCTGTTGGAGTGTTCCTGCAGGGAACCCCACGCTTGATGAGCAAGTACCCATGGTCAGTAGAAATGTTGGCTAAGTATTTAACAGGGCTGTGCTTTTGCTTTGCCTGAGTGTAGGCAAGATGTAGATTTCTGTGGGTACACATAATTATTGAAAAACACCTTGCAGATTGTTTCTTTCCCCTCTGTGCAGTTGGGGATAGAAGCAGGAATAGGAACCTCAGTGGGTGTTGAGTGAGGAGGAGGAAGACTTGGGGTTGCATGAAGAGCATTTTCCATCTTGACATTCTCAGAAAGGTTTGAGGACCATGGTTGTTAGGACCACTTCTGAATCAGGGAAGAGATTTCTAGGAGAAAGAGTATTGTTTAATTCCTCAGTCTAAGGACAACCTGTTCTCCCCATGATCTGATTTTGGACTAAATAAATTGTTGGGAGGTATTTGTTTGTTTATAACATTCAGCAAGTATCAAACTTAATTTTTTAAAATTTCTTTTCTTCTCATACAATTACATAAAGGAAGGCAGGAGGAAAAACCCCAATGTTTCTCTCAGTGAATTTTACATAGGAATAAGAATGTTTCACAATTAGGAGATTTTCCTTATGAAGAACTTATCCAGAATAAAGATGGCAATGGAACCTTTTCCATTCATCTCAGAAACCCTCAATCTACCCAAAAGGTAAATGTTAATCATTACAATCCAGTGAAAGATCTTGAACCACACCAGGAAGTTTTTCTAAGGATGGGGACACCTAGGCAGAAGATACTGTCCCATGGAGACATGGTTTAGTAGCAATAGGGTAAAGTGATTGTAAAATCAGAGAACTCTTGGATTTGAGCCCAAACACTGTGTTTTAATCTGTATTTGTGGTGAGAGCTATAGATATAGGGCAAGGGCTGAATTCTCCTAATGCAGCTATTAATCATAGAGCTTCACAGATCCCTTTTCTCTACCAAGGGGTTTCTGCAGGCAAGTGTATTAGATGAGGATGAGGCAAATGCCTGTTGATTAAGGGCTGATCTTGGAGTTCAAGTCTTCATCACCATGTTCTTTTGCTGTATGATTGATGAAGCTCAACTATAATTAAATTTAAAGTCATAGATTTGGCAAGGAACAGTATCCATTAACTGGACTGATGTCATTTTATCTCATGTGATTCATTAACAAGTGGCAGTGTGTGTTTCCTACAGTTTACCTGATGTTCTAGGACACCAAAGGTAATGGGAAAGGTCTTGGAACATTAGGTTTGTTTATTTTCTTAATATCAGAGAAGATGTAAGCTTAGGTTTGACTAATTTTTGGCTGTTCACAGAAGAGGAATAATGTTCTTAGAAGGTTTAATATTCTGTTTATGATTGTTTAACATTCAGCATCAATGATTTTATTGCACAGACGTTGACATTTTACTCATTATCACTTTGGTGTTCATGCCAGGTTCTTGCAAGAAGTGTATTTTATGCCAGGTGCCAAATAACCTTTTGTCATCCTGCTGAATGAGGCAGTGCTTTTGTCCTACAGTCAAAAATTACATCCAGATCTTATGAACATTAAAAAATATCCATCTTCTCTTCTGCCTTCCCCTCTGACACACACACAATTTGGCAAGGGCTAGCAGTACTTCAGGACCCATACCTTCTGCTCAAAGTGAGAAGAGACATGGCCCTCATTTCTTAAGATCATCTCAGGCCAATTAAAGACCTGTGTAAAAGAATAGATTTTTCCTGATTTATCCAACACTTGGCTCTAAGGATGATGGCCAGACTGTAGAGCCATGAGGGCTACTTAAGTAAAAAGTGCTTTAGATTTTGGGACTTGAGGAGATCGAAGACATGTGAAATTTTGCCTATAAATAGCTGTGTGCACTAAACCCCCCCAAGGCTCCATGTGCCAGGATGAGTAGGATGATTGTTCTGAATCATGCTTTCAAAAAGAAAAGCCAGCAAAAAGAACATGAGACAAACCTATAAATCCTTTAATTAATTCAAGAATTATTTATGTTAAATTGTCATACATTTGCAGGATTACACATCTGCATTTTTCTTAACACACTCAACTATTTTAAATGTAGCAGCTAATTCCTAATTTGCTTTCATATATTCTTTGTAAAGGCAAAGAAAAGCTTAAGAATTCTTATGTAAACCAGATCATTCCAGTGCAATAATTTTATTACTGCAATCCATTACACAGCACTTTGGTGATAAAAGGGTATATCTTGGAAAAGCAAACCTTGGAATTTGTGAAGTGTTGTGGGAAGGGGCTGTTTTGTTTTAAACCTGTTTTATTGGCTTCCCTTTCCTCTTGGCTTTATTCTAAATAAAAATGAAGAGGAAAAAAACCTGCCCATGTATAAATCAACATACTCTTTTTCTCTACTTAGTTCAGCCAAAGAAATGACTTAAATACTCTTCTATAGTACTTTACTGCATTCCAAGAAAAAAAATTTTATGATGCAAATACTACCATTTCTTTCTGCAATAAACCTGTCATGGGATTTGAGTTATTTGCTTGCCCTTTCAGGAAAAATAAAATAATAATAAAAAAAATCAGAAGACCTTAATACAGAATGCAGACCTGATTCATTACAAATTCCACATCCCTGTTTCTTGGCAGTTGAGCCAAGTTTAGGAAAACCTCTCATCAAATAAAGTTATGAAGCAAGTGGCTTGGCTTCTGTAAATGGCTTTTCTTAGTGGAAATCAAAGGAGTTAGATAAACTAAGCCCAGGTGAGGTTCTGGCCATCCTAGCTGCATTAAAGGCTTTTGTGTCTTACTTTCATGTCCCACCTTTGTATCTGAAATTTCCTTCAAAGTTAACTCCTTGTTCTTTTTTTTTTGGTATATATTTTGCAGTTCTTTCGGCAAGGACAGTTTCTCAATAGTACTAAAACAATTCTAGGTACTGGGTAGGTTTTGGTGATAGCTGTCCATACTCCCTAATTCTGTCCTTCCAAACAGAGTAATATTCCCAATATTCCAGTGTGGCTGTGGTCACATCTGGTCATTTTCCATACCTGTTTGAGTCACGTACCCAGCACAGTTAATAGAAATATTAACTCCTAGACAGCAGCTATAATCCACACCTATGGAAGGTTCCTCTTTTACTCAGGATCCTTGCCCCAGCGTGGCAGAAATTGCTCTGTGGAGGTGACCACAGACCAAAGGATTACCTGAAACAATCTCTCACCTTCCCACATGATGGAAAAGGAACTCTGCAATTTCTCTGGCATGAACTGAAGAGCACACACAACTTTTAAGGAAACGCATAGTGATGCTGAAGCCAAGGAATTTTTTTGCCTTTCCCCCTCTCATTTTCCGTTAATATTTCCTGGAAGCAAGTCTCTTTGTCAGCTCCCTTGCTTAGTTAGCCCCCATTCCTTTGATCCCATCCCCTGAAGCACCCCTGGGCTGTCCCAGCCTGGGTGTCTCCCTCCTCTCCCCTGGGGCTGGCTCCTTCTTCCCTCTGCCCCCTCTCCCTGCGGCCCTGCCGGGCACAGCCCCCTGGCCAGGGCTCGCCAGGGCGGACAGGAGGCCTGTCCCACCCAGCCAGCTCGCACCGCGGACAGGGCGCTGGGCTCGTTTCTCCCCGGTTTGGTGCGTGCTCGCTGTTCTGCTGCCGCCCCTTCTGCAGAGCCCAGCGACTCGCGGTCCCCACAGAGGCGGCCTGTGGGAATGGGGAACAAAACACGCTGCCTTTTCAGCTGCCCCTGAGGAGACGAGCCAGAGCACAGCTAAAATGCCACCGCACGCAGCCCCGGGAGAGGCTTCTGAGCAAGGCAGGAGGCGCCTCAATGTGCTCCTGCAAGGTTTGCCTTTCCAGGGCTTTGATAAACTCAGGAAAGGGATTTAAACGTATTTAATCATTGTGATCGTGCACATAGTCATGTATAAAAGCCTTTTGTGATGAAGAAAAATTGCTTTTCCTAGGTAAGTGTTTGAAATCCATTTCTAGATGCCTGCATCAATACAGCACAAAGGAGTAGGGAGCCAACAGGTGTCAGCAGCACTCAAAGGTACAAACAGTCCTCATTTACTGCAGCCTGGAAAGGGGGCTGTCATGCAGAACAGGCAAAATCCATCATCCCATCATCAAGAAGGGCACCTGTCATCACCTTCCTGCCAGGCAGGAGCTTGTGTGCCCATGGTTGGTGCTGGAAGAATGTCCAGGTGTGTCCCCATCCGTGTGGAAAGGGCAGCTCTGGATCCTCGCAGGTAATGCAGGACCGGTGGGAAACAACCCAGATTACTTCCCTCCAGGACCACTGTGATCCCCAGCATTCTCTTTTCACCTCTGCATTCTGGTTGTGACTAATTGGATCCACTTGTCAAGATGATGCAGCTCTAATTGCCCTGGATCCAAATTCCCCTGGAGGGTGAGTTCAGAGGAGCTCTCTGATATCACATATCCGATCCCTAACCTTCCCTTTGGTCACACCTGGGATAGTGTTGAGCTTTCTTTGCCTGATTTTACTTTGGTTTCTAACACCTTGAGCTCTGCAGTGCTGCTGCATGCTTAATAACAGAATTTTAGAACTTGCTGACACATTAGAGCTTATTGTCTGTTGGTTTATGACACTGCCAAGTTCCTCCTCGAGGTGGAGCCTTGTCAAATGTTTCCTGACAATCTAAATAACTAACATCTTTGACATTTGCTGCACCCCTTAGCCAGGCTAGGCAGTAACAGGCTCGATGAAACCTGAGTTACTGAGGCATGACCTGAAACAATATTAGCTGTCCTTGATTATGCTCTGAATTTTCATGTTCCCCTCCTCCCTGGCCCCGGTGTGATCCTTTTAATGGTTGTCTAAGACTTGCTCGACAACTAATGGGAAATGAACTGACTGGTAATTTCTTGCTGTGTGTCTGCTTGGCCCCATGCCAGTCTCCTGAAATGATGGTACTAAATATAAATTTTCATTACACCTTCTTCAATTTCTGTGCTTACTTCATGTAGTACTTTTACATGAGCACTGTTCAGCTCTGGTCTCTTATGGCTTTTAAGAACAACAATCCAGTTAATTGACAGTTTGGGTATCATCACCTTTTCTTTTAACTCCTCACCATCATTTCCATGTGTTGAGTCTTAGGCAACTGTCTGCCCTCTTCAGCTTTAGAGATAGATACAGCAATAATTGCTGTATAGCATTCCTGCTCCTTTACACTCCGTCACCTTTCTTGCCTGCCAGTTGCTGGGTGTATAATTATGCTTAAAATATCTTTTGGTATTAGTTGAGATGCTTTGCACTTTTTGATGCTCATTTTTCAATTTGGCTTTCTCAAGTATTTTTGATTGCCTCAGGCTCTTGTTATAATTTACATAATACTCCTGTATTCTGGGTGCCTTCTACCTTTTAACACCATCATTTTATCCTTGCTGCTGTTTTCCTCATCCTTTGCTTCTGCACACCAGCTCCAGTCCCCATTTGTGACACATTCTGTAAATGTTTTATTGGAACAAGCATAGCCAGTAATATCCTTCCTTTACTACACTTGATTTTCTGGACTCTATTTAATTCACATCAATTTTCTTATACTCACTCCTCCAAAATCTACCCATTATTTTTCCACTTTTTTCCTTAGCACAATCTAATGAATATTTTGGGTATGCAGACGTGGCTTGCTTTCTAAATCCACAAGAGCCTTCAAGGAAACACTATCTCTTCTCAACTATTTATTTTTATTCAAAAACCAAACTAGAGTGGGTTGCACATTAGGCTCTCTCGCTGCCTTAAATCAGGAAATAATATTTGTTGCATGTGAACTACAGCTGAAAGTGGCACAGCCACCTAAGGTAATTCTGGGGGATTTTAAATCTCGGTAGCTTTAAATAAAAGGCGTGGTACAACAGTAGATAGGTTTTATAAAACACTGAAATCAGAGTTCACTCATAGTAGGACAGTTTTCATACATCTGTTGGGATTAGATTAGCCACTAATATAGGAGTGTTTTATTAGAGCAGAGTATGGATTATTCCCAATTTGATGTGCAAGCAGTCTACTCTCATCTAGGAGTATTTTTCCACAGTTGCTGGTCATAAAAATATACAGAACAGTGCTGAGTTTGCTCCTAACTCTCAGAATCATATCAAGTTTAGTTGTAAAGATAATTTAGTTGTAGAAAATTAGAAAAAAAAGTGATAGCAAGTAAGAAGTACAACTCAAGGAATAACACTGGTATTTCTTTCCCACAGTTCAAATCTCCTTCTTGATGTTGAGGTTCTGGGGGATCTTAATGATTCATTTTTAGAGCCAATGTTGTGTCTTTCAGCAGAGAGAGATAAAATTTACAATTGTCACTGATGATCTGTGTTTTCCTATGGTCTACTGCACAGTCCTGGCAGACCATTGAGAGTGTTCAGAGATTTGTTTCTGAAATCTCTGTGGAAATTACTTTAATTTTACTGTTTATTCTTGTAAAGTATCATGTGCTGAGTGAAAGGAAGAACAATTTCCACTTCCTTCATGAAATGTATTGAAAGTCTGAGAACAAGACCCCTCAGAATTTGAAGTTTCCATTAAATTAACAGCTTTAATGTCTTTACAGAGCAATGTTAACAGCTCTAATTCCTGAAACAGTTCTACTGTTTTGCTCAGTGAATGCTTGTGTTACTGCAGTTTGATGGTTGCTAGTGCTATTATTCTTTCAGATATGCTATTTTGAGGGATTTTCCCCTCAAAAATGAATATTTGGTATGAGACAAGACAAGAAAGGCCCACCTAACTAAAGAGAATAATACTAAGCTCAATGCTTTTGCAGAGACAAAGGCAAAAGGGGAAGCAGGTGCTTCAGTCACTCGATATTTCGTAGAGCTGTTTGTAGTAGCAACTTCCAAAATAATGAGGTGTCACTAAGCTCCTGCTGCTATGAGAGAAGGGCAAGCTTTGCCTTCTTTCTGTAATGAGAAATCAACCTTTCCCTGCCTTCCTACACTTTGTATTTTTCTGCTCTCTTCAAAACATTCTGTGCTGCCAAATAATTGTTCTAAGTTATTGCCTGGGGATTTTTGTTATTTTTATCCCTCTCACCTATTTCTGTGGCTAGAAAGCATGTTCAGTACTCAGCACCTGTCCATCTGCTCCTTCCTGTAATGTCACCTCAGCTGTAAACCACCTGCAAGTGACATGGCTCTGCTCATTAATGGTTTAGGTGGTCAATGGTTTAATCACTTGGCCCTCAGTAGATCAGGAATTCCATCAATGAACTGTGAATTAACTCCTGTGTGCTCTACTCAATTTCCCTGTCTGTCTGTGGAAAACACATCTTTTTAATGAGGACACAAGGCTCAGCTCTGCATAGAAGGATCAACCTTGCACCATTCCTTGAAGTGTGAAAAATGTTTCTTTTTTCATAATTTCTTGTTTGCTTTGCCAGTTTTAGACATGCACTTCTAGGGAGCAGTTTTAATATTTACTCCAGTGGTTGAGAGCACTGTATCTTGAACAGGAAGATGTATTTTTGCTGTGCTACAAATGGGGACTAATACACTATTTTAGAGTAATTGGATATGATATATTGCATGTGTCCCTATGTCTACAATATCTAAGTATTTTTACATCCTCCTAAGCTATTAAGCAAAGTATTTTACAATGAAAGAGTGTTCCACAATATAATTACACGTTTTGTACAAAATATTTCCATTTAACAGTTCCAAACTGTCTCTTCCCTTTAAGTATAACCACTTTGGCTCAGCTCCCATCCCTAACAATGGGAGTGTCACATGAAGTCCTTAAGTGTTTGAAATTATTTTTTAAATCTTTTTTTTTCAATCTCCATTTATAAAATGTGTCTTCCACTCTTTATCCTGCACTCAGTGTTTAAATTTCTGGGTTGGCCTCTACCACTCTTTTCACAGTGAGAACAATGTAGTCAGCAGTAGCTGTTTTTTTGCCACGGTGTCTTTCATTCCCAGCTTGGTTTACACATCCCAGAACCCTTGCTGGAAGCCCAATTCTTTTTTTGCCTATTCTAGGTTGGTTCATTAGGCCAGATTAGGAAACCTCATTCCTGGCAACCATTCATAAGCAGGTATTTTGCTACAGAAAACTGACTTGAAAGTAATTCTTCATACCAGGGAGGGGGAAATTGTGTTGCTAACAGTAAATATGTCCCTAAATATGAAGGTACAACAGATTCCCATCTCACTAGTTTTGGAGATGGAAGAAAAATTTTTATTAGACCAATCCAATACCTCCATGAGGAGAGTTCTGGGTGGAAAAAAGGAAAATATCATCTTCATATGCAGACAGGAAAGAAAAATATCATAGAGAGGATTTTTTATTTATCCTCATGCATTCCTGAGCCTGGACAAAAGGAGGCTTGTGAGGGTCTTCATTGCTCTCTAGAACTGCCTGAAGGAAGGTGAAGGCAGATGGGGGTTGGTCTCTTCTCCCAGGTAGAAGTTACAGAGTGAGAGAAGATGGCCTCGACTTGCTCTGTGGGTGAGTGCATGTTTAGATGGGACATGAGGAAAAACTTCCTCACTGAAAGCATTGAGCAGGCTGATGGGCTGGTGGAGTCCCTCCCTGTGGTATTTAAAAGGGGATGTGGCACCTGGGGACATGGTTTTGTGGGACATGTGGCAGTGCTGGGCTGGCATTGGACTGGACCCTCTCAGAGGTCTTTTCCAACCTAAAGGATTCTGTGAGTGTGCACAAGGGCACTGCCTTGGCAAATCAGGACACCAAGGCAATACTATGCTGTTGCTAAGCAATAAGTAGACAGGTTTTGTGCAATTTTCTACCTTTGAATGGGTGATGTAACTGGCCTGGGTTTGTTATCTCACAGAAGTCCTTATCTGGGCAGTTTGTGGCAAGAGACAAGGGCAGTGAGATAACAGGAGTGCTACAATTAGTATTAATTGACCTCACACATCAAGAACACATGCCTTATGTTGTTGGTTTGACAAATCCTGCCTGCATGCCCCAGAATCAAAATGTAAACAATTTAAGGTATCACTCTGCTCCGAGATGAAGCAATCACTCAATTTCAGGTGCTAAAAAGATAGTAAGATGGGAGGAAGGAAAATAATGAAGCAAGGAAAAGGAGATAAAGATGTGAAAATGTTTTAAGGATTGGTTTTGGGTTTTTTTCAGTGTAAGCACCCACTTCCAAATATTAAGAATATAAGGTCCTCTATAATATACTGATGTTACATAGTGCACTACGTCATTCTGGCTTCAACGTTAGTGCATATTCAGACCAGAATTTGCTATTTACCTTTTGCAAACCAGCATTGTTCATGTTATTGCAATGCTGGTGCAGTGCTACAAAGTTTAACATCTAACTTAGCAAAGATTGAGTAAAGTGGAAGTGATTCCAAGGGTTATGGACTCACCGTAGCCAGCAGCAGGTAAAATGCACATTCAGTTGGCTTAAATTGTTATTTGTTGTGGTGATTTGATCCAAAGGGCTAATTTCAACTTCCACATCAGACAGCCAGAGGGGTTTTCTTTCAAAGCAGGAACATCAGAAGGGCTTTATGAATCGGGCCTGGCTGCAATTAAAGCTCTTGCAGATACTAAGTAAACTTTCCACTTGGGTGTGGAGCCGGCTCCTTCTGACATCTGAGTGTGCCTTTTGTGAGGCTCATTTTTTTAGTAGGTCAAGAGATCTAAGCCTTAAATGAAGCAGGCTCTGGGAGACACAGCTTTTCATCACCAGCAGGATCACGACCTTGCAGTGTATATTGAATTTAAGTTTAATACTGTAATGGATGGGACTTGTAATAAAAATTGCTAGATGTTTTGTGGATGAGTAATAAAGAGTAGATTAGAGCACAGGACTTCAAGAGTCCATTCGAACAATACTGAATTTATACTATCTTTTGGCATTGCTTTTATGGTTTGGAAAGCTTATAATAAAACCCAGGCCTTGTCCATTATTTAATTACTTTGCTACGTTTTTTGGCTCTTTCTTAGTAGCTTAATAGGTAGTTTGCATAAAATGCTACCACTGTTAAATATCTGTTTGTGCAGCGAGGAACACAGTGGTGTTCCTTCTGTCCTAATGTATCACTTAAATGGAGATAAAATAGTGATTACACTTACTCTTTAGGACCATAGACTTGGATTTACTTGCGGCTCCTGCTACATATGTAACCATTTTGGCAGGCTCATTTAGGTTTTCAGAAGATCCTGGTACTTGCTGCTACGCTTACCCTGACTTTAAGTGGAGTTTTATTTTATGGTCCTGTCATTAACCTGCTCATCCCTCACCAGCTGTAAGTGTGAGCAATCCCTAGAGGAAAAAAAAAAGGGGAAAAAAAAAAAAGAAGAAAAGAAGAAAAGAAAAGTAAGATGTTTGAAGCCTAAAAAAGAGCATTAAGTGATGTATGGCATTTTTCATGATGATGTCCAGTGTGGAGGTTCCCTGTAGTTTAAGGTATAAAGGTCAAGCAGGCAGATTAAAAATTAAGGATCTCAATTATTGAATTTATTCTGGAGTACTAGTGACAATGAAGCTTTCAGAATGGCACAGGAGAAAT
Source organism: Notiomystis cincta (assembly GCA_013398075.1). NCBI lineage: Eukaryota > Metazoa > Chordata > Aves > Passeriformes > Notiomystidae > Notiomystis > Notiomystis cincta. Next base: position 87,196 of record VZRX01021710.1, read on the forward strand.
GAGCTAAAACAATTACATGGCAATAAAAATTCTTCAGACATCAAAGCTCACATGCTCATAGGAGGTTTCATTTCATGCTGGTTAAATACTGCTAAAACCCAGCAAGTTCTCTTTAAAACAGGTGCCCCTTCCTTGAACTGTGCAGACAGTTGAATCTCTTGTTTGTATTTCTATTATTAATATTATTATTTTGTTGTGCTCTGTGCTGCATTTCGTGTCAGCCATCACACTAATGAAAACTGAAGTAAATTGTTATTAATTATTACAGTAATATAGTGCATCATAAATATAATACTTCCTGATTAGTAACAACAAGCCTAGGAAAGTTAGTAACTAGCTTTGGCACGGCATGAAATCACGAAGGAGAAGGACACATTAAGATCAGAAAGGTAAAGGGAAAAAATTCAAGTTTTCAGTGTAAATTCTTGCAACTCTGACCTTTAAAAAGTTTTCAGAAATTTCTCTGTGCTCGGACCAGACATCCTGGGAGTATATCATAGTTCTTTATTTCACTTCTCCCCTCTCACCCTCTCTCCATATACCTTTTCAGCTCTTGAAAAATGCCAGTGTAAATGTGCTGTGAAATATGTCTGCCACGTAAATGCTCCTTTTCTGTTTCTCCTTCATTAGGACATTGTGATTTATTCCGAGGGGCTGTTCCGGATTGTGTCAATTGCTCCGGAATGGTGGCATTACTCTCTGGATTGAGGCACAGGACAGGTGCTGGCAATACAAAGCACATTTGGCTTGGCAAACATTGCTGAAGAATAGCTGTGCCCTCCTTTGGGATGGAGCAGCAAGGCTGAAGGGAGGATTTAAGGTGTCCTTTCAGTTTTGGAATACTCCAGTTGACTTTTTGTGATAAAACTTTCCCTGTACAAGGGGAGAGGCAGAAGAGGGTTTGTTTTGGCAATTCTAAGGTGGATACCCTATGGAAGATTCAAAAGCACTCCTGGAATGCACACTGTGCTGAAAGGAGGAAGCAGAGACCTCTCTAAGCCCCTCTGTCCCTCTCCTGCAAAGCCCCGTGTCAGCAGAAGGCATTTATACTTCTGCAGAGAAAAGCAATGACAGGCTTGCAGATGGAGAGCACTAAAAAGAAGTTTTCTTGCATTTTGGACAGAAAGGGAAAGGTAGCTGCAAGCCAATTCCACTGGTGGAGCTTCAGAGCAGCTGCTCACAACCAGCAGCACAGCCTGAGAGGTGAGGACCTCTGCAATCTGGTGGTGGCACTGCTCAGCTCCCTGCTGAAAGGGCCAGAATTCTGCTTTTGGGAATCTAATCTTCCTTTCCTGCAGCTAATTCTGTAGCTGTCAGGTTTTGATGATAATGGATTTAGATGGCAACCAGTACCTTGGTCAAAAAGGGACAAAAATGTTGGGAGCAGCCAGTTCTGATGAGGGCTGTGTGAAGGATGAGGAAGGCCTGGGTCGTTAGAGATGACTGATGCTAGAGCAGAAGCATATAAATGATATAATGAAGTAATACATTAGGGCACAATATGAAGCCCCTCTCGACCTGGGAAATGTATCACCAATCAAATTTCTTTTCTTTTGAAGGTCTTCTCTTAACCTTGCAAGGAGAGCTTGATGGGAATTTCTGTCAAGTCTCCACTTGCTTAAATGTCGCTGGATGTTTTAATTTACAGGCATTATCAGCCTGGGAGTGGTAATGGTCTGGCTGTTAGTGGAAAAGGAAGCTTGTTATCAATATTAGGCTCTTTTTATTTGGGAGCATAGGTTTCTTTGATTTGGTTTACTTTAGAAGAATAATTCTGAGGTATTTAGAGAAGCACAACACAAGGTCATGATGAATTTCAACACAATTATTTCATGATTTAAGACAGCAGGAGAGCCTAATGTGCAGCCCATTTCACTTTGTTTTCTTGAATAAAAATGAACTGTTGAGAGCAGCAGCCTGAAGTTTCTGATGGCTCCTGTAAATCATCTCAGCTGTCAATGGCACACAGCAGCTTTCAAAGGAGAATATCAGCTGGTTTTTGTACTTGTTTAACTATTAAAATAAAGTCCTGGGGGCTCTGAGTGGAAGCTGTCCTGAAGTATTTATATGCCCTTTCAGGGCTCTGTCACCATCCAAGCTGCCTCCCCAGGTGGATTAAAGCTGGAAGAAAGGCAGAATTTCTCCTGCCTGGTTTGTCAGGGGCAGGAGGGCTCAGCCCATCCAACTCTCTCTGTGCAGTCAGTGGTCACCTCCACTTGCCTGTGACCTTGTCCTTGGGTCAGGAGGGTGACTGTGCCTGGCCCCTGAGATCAGCCTGACATCTAGGTGCTGTGCAATGTGTTTCAGATTTCTGTCAGGGACTCTGACAGTCATTCCATGTCTGTCTTCCTGCTCATGTGCAAAGTTCTCTGCTTCTTGATTCACTCAGTGATTTCAGCAGTTAGCTCAGATCATTCCAAGCATCAAAGTGCCAGGATAAGGCATTTATTGCCTGTCCTCACTGACCTGGACTTTTTCTTGTGTGTTTTCTTATTTTTCTTACTGTGTTCCATTTGATATTTTGGATATGCTGAATAACTGTATTAAGATATGGCATCCTAACATTGTAAATACTTTGCTTCTTTTGGTGTGTTTGATCTTAATGTATTATTCAGCTGCTAAGTTTCACTTTATCTGCCTGTTTTTATTGCATTAAGGCCATTGGCTTTCACGAAGCTGGTGTCTTATTTTTGGTATGTTGCATAATCTGAGGAATTTAGTCTATTTAAAAATTGATACAGCATAAAAAACTATCTTGTGCACATAATAACTTACAGTAGAAAATGAGGTGCAAGTTTGGTACACAGGTTCTAAATTATTTACATTCTCCATAAAAAGGAGTTCAGAAAAAAATCCTGCTTGTAACTTTCTCCTCTGAGTTTACCATTCTTCTTGTCTTCATCCCATTTTGCTTGCCTTACACAATTATGTCATTGGAACAATCAAATATTAAATCTGGGTGAGGGTAAGGATTTCTATCTTCCATTATATTTCCCTTAATATTTTAATTTTCTGTCCTTTTGATCCTTTAAAGAGCTGTGTTATAGATGAGTTAAGGAATCATTGGGTTGAGGAAAACATTGGGGTTTAACCTGAGCAAGAGCCTCTTTTCAGCTGGTCATTTCATCACTACAGAGCTGAAGGGGAGAGGTTTGGGCTATGAATCATTGGAAGCACAATCTGTATTTTCAACAGGAAAAACAAAGATACAAAATCTGGTCCTGTCTCAGTAGATGTGTTTCTTTCATTAGGAGCCAGAGGCCTCCAGGTGTCCTCTGGCCTCAGTTTTATTTAAGTCAAAAAACAACTTGAGAAACTTATGTTGATTGCAATAATGATTGGTCAGGGTGACTTTTACTTGGTTTTGTGGGGCTTTTTTTTGCACTCAAGAATTTTATTACAAATTTATCAAGGTCTGTGTGTTGCTGGTAAATCTATGCACCTTCAAAAACTTCCAGTGTAGGCTAAGATATTTTTTAATCCTCCTTCACCAACAAATTAATGAATATCTTGAACCTACCCTTCACTGGTAACAGTGCAAAATTTCCTAAAGAACCAATAATGAGCTCATAGTTTTCAGAGGAAAAGTGTTTTATTTAGAGAGATCTGTTTAGAGAAATCTTTTTTCTGGCCAAGTCAGATCAAACATGCTGTGAATAGCAGAAAGTTTGATCAAGGAGCTGATTTGCTCTTTTATTTATCAAATGCTTGCTTTGGGGATGTTTCAGAGGGCAGGTGTGAGATGGAGAATAATGTATACATGTTGTTCAATATTGGTTTAAGTTTTTTCTTGATTGAATAAGTTATATGACCAGTTTTTCTTTTTTATTAACTGTCTTTTTTCTTTCATATACAGTGTAGGTAATGTAATGTCACATCTGTATAAATCAATATAACAATGACATTATGTATGTATATTATTATTTAACCATTGCTCTCCAGGGCATAGTTTTGTCAGTCATATTTTATAGAGAGTTTCTGTAGACTGTTATAATCATCACAATCTCTGCAGTGGAAAAATCCTGCAAATCCCCATTTTTCGGGTGTTTTGAGTGGTGATGGTGTTGTACAGGTAAATAGTGCCAGGGTCTCTGAATAACACAGTCCTAAAAGCATTACAGGAAATAAAGCATGAAGAACATGCTGCTAAAAACACTGAACAAAGGAATACTCTGTAGAGAACACAGATATTAGTGCACAGAATTTTTCAAGTCATCTCCTGTGAGAGCCACCCTTAAATTTATGCCTGTAAATGCAGAAATGTTAAAATGCATTGGTGTCTTTTGGAAGCCTGTCAAATGCACATTTTGTGCTGTCTTGAATTATTACTTGTGTGTATATTAAGCAGGCATCAAATTGTGCTTAAATCAAAGATAAATGACTGCTGGTTTGGATGGCTTTTTCTGAGAACTGCCCAGAAAGGAGAGCGAAATTGGAAATTGTATGCAATCACGTTTCACCAATGTACAATGACATAAACCTTATAATATATAAATCTTCTTTTGGGTGATATCTAGTCAGAATGAACTCTCTAAATTTATTCTTCTAGCAAAATTCTTTTATAAGCCAGACACAATTTATTCTAGCATTGATTTGATGAGCAATATTTTGTAGATCTCAAATTATTTTCCCCCACAATTTTATTCCTGGGCCCCAAACACAAAGAGGATGTGAGACAAATAATTGTTTGCTCCATTTCACATCATTCTCTTAGTCTATCAAGGCATTGTTAGGTGAACATTGTGCCCAAATTAATTTAACTGCAGCAATAACTTGTGTTCATCTGTACCACTTATAATCCTTTCTAGATCACGATATGGCACCTAGAATATGAGGATAAGATTTGGTTTTCTTGGTGTTCTGCTTAATAATTTTGTTGCTTTAATGCATTAAAAATTTACATTTTTTTTCCAAATTTATTGTTTCTGTCCTAACAAATGTGAGAACTTTTAGCCACAGTTATTTTTAATCACTAATTATCATAAGCTTCTATTCCAACTTGTGGAAGCACAGTCAAACCACAACTAAGAGGTAATTACCATTTCTTGATTTGCACATGATATTTGCAGCTTTAGGGTAAATAAACTAGGATAAAAAAGGGAGGGTGAAACTTGCTCTTTAGTCCACTGGCAGTTTATGGATTTCTGAGCATCAGATTCTCTTCTTGCATTCACAGCATTTATTTGGTGGCTTGGCCACTACATGTGAAATGACTGTTGTGCTTTCAGCAATTTCAGACAGCACAACTGCAAATCTGTCCCTCCCAAAAGCTCAGAATTAAGAATTTTATTCCCTAAGGTGCTCTAGCTGTAGTTAGAGCAGGGGAGCATTGCTGATGAACAAATCCATATTTGTAATCCGTGCAATCCACGTGCATTTGAATTACACTGTGGTTTTTGAAATAAATGCACTCAGGATCATGTGTAGAAGTACTGTGGGGTTTAAATTGTGAGTCCTAATGGTGCAGACAGTGGGGATCTGGGAAGATTCCATGAAGAAAATATTCACATCAGATTTTTAACCACAGTTATATGAAAGGGAGAAGAGAGCTTGAAGAGTTTCAGGGATAGAGATGCCCAGTATGAAAATCTTTGTGTGCTTCTTTCAGAGCCTCCAGAAAGTCCAAAATGCAATAAGTTCTGACCACAGGTGCTGGCAGCCTAATCAGGGTGGACATAAGCAGGGAGGGTGGGTTGGGGCGTGAGCAGGAGAAGTATAAAGGAAAACCATGAGCATGGAATGGAGTGGAACTGAGAGGCTGGAATTTAACATATTTCTCTAGGAAATGCTCATTATCAAATTATAGTAAGGAATTGCTTCTTTTGCTTGAGAGCTAATTTGTGCTGACAAGCCTTTTTGAGGAGAGCACATGAAAAGCATGAGGGAGCTGCAAGAGTAAGAGAGGACACTGTGTGTGGCTGAATGTGTGGCTTAACATGGCACCAGTGTGTTCAGTCATTCCTGCTAGCTCAAAACCTGCTTTTTCTCTCTCCATAGGCCATAAGAAATGCCCTCAGAATCCTAAAAGAATGAGGGTCCAGCTGTAGATATCTGCTAGTGAAAACAGCAGGAAATTAGCTTTACACCCTGCCACATTAGTTTGGTTCAACAGCACTTTCTTAAGGCTCCTTCCAAATTTTCAGTGTGTTTTTGAGCTCCCTCCTATAAGGCCTAAAGATAAGTAATGGAAACATAATAACATTTCCAAGGTGCTGGCATTTTAATAAAATTCAAAGAGAGTTGTAGAGTCATAGAATGGTTTGGTTTGGAAGGGAATTTAAAGATCAGCAAGTTCTACTCTCCTGCCGTGGGCAGGGTCACCTTCCACTAGACCAGGTTGCTCAAAGCCCTGTCCAACCTGGCCTTAGGCTTCTTTGGGCAACAAGTTCCAGTGCCTCACCACCCTCTCAGTAAAGAATTTCTTCCTCATCTCTGATATAAACCAGCTCCCCATCAGCTTAAGGTCATTCCCCCTTGCCCTGTCACTCCATGCCCTTGTTCAAAGTCCTTTTCCACCTCTTCTGTAGCTCCTTTAGGTACTGGGAAGGGCTTTAAGGTCTCCCTGGAGCCTTCTCTTCTCCAGGTGAACCCTCCCAGGTGTCCCAGCCTGGCTCTAGAGCAGAGGTGCTCCAGACCTTGGAGCACTTTTGTGTCTTCCTCTGGCCTCACTCCAACAGGTCAGTGTCCTTTTTGTGTTGGGGGCTCCATCTCACTTCTTCATTTCTTTCCAGTTCAGCTTCTCACAGCACAAACCTATTTCATGTAGGTCCATTGCTGATGATATCAACTATATACATTTTTCTTTTGTTTACCATCAAATGAAAGGACTGGTGAGAATGTTTGGTGTAGAAATAGAGCTGAAATGCTGGAAAGTTGAGGGTTGTCAGCAACAAGCTTCAGTTACTTCCCTTAGGATAACTCCACACATCACACTGACATTTGTGCTGATGCTCTGTCTAAATATTAATGTGCTGCCCTTGGTTCTTTCCAGCCCTCCCTCTGATACTCCACGTGGCTCCTGGGTGTCTGTACCCTTGGAATACATGAACTCTTGCTGTTTTCCATTCTCAGGACTTTATTCCTCTCTTGGTCAAAATGCTTGGCCTTCTCTTCTGGGGAGAAGGCCCAAAACATTCAATATTTGCAAAACTGAGTGTTTTCAAAGCTGATTCTAGAACTTTTGCTGTCTGACTGCTTGTCCACACCCAGAACTCCTGTACCTCCTGTTTTACAAAGAATAAATGGAACATAGCAGGGCAAGGAAGTTGGTTAAAGGCTATAAAAATAGGTAGAAAGTAACCTCAACATTTTAACTTAATTTTTTAATAATATACAGTACTATACACCTCTTTGGTATGTCTTAATAGCAAATTCAGAGATAAAAATTCAAATAATGATGATGAATATGTATTCCTGAATATATACCTTTTCTCATTATCAAACACTGCCTCTGCATGCCATTCTATGTTCCATATTTGCAAAAAACATGTCATAAAGATGACTATCTTTGGATGTCTGGAGTTGCATGAATCAGTAAATTGTTTATTTTCTCAGTGGGAGTTCACTCAGGACATTGAGGAGCTATTTCCTCCTAATTAGTTCCCTAGAGCCCTCTTATAAAAAAACCACCTTAGGCTTCAAGGAGTCTGTTTGGGGTCATTATTTTCTTGATAAATGTACTCCCCACCACTCCAGATTTCCCAGAAGGGAGACTGCAGGGTAGAAGAATGTTGTGTTGCCCGATATATTCCATGATTGGTTCAAATTACTCAATTTACCCAGTATTTTCAAAAAAACCAATCCGAAATCATCAGTCAGCCACATCCTACTTCCAGTGCTGATGCCAGACAGTCATTTTCCCTCAGAGCATCATTGAACATGAGCTCTCCTCAGCTTGTTTCTTCCTTTGATGAACTGGATGGCTGCAGGGACTGTGCTGAGATTTGAGACATTTCATTTGAGATGTTGCTGCTTGTTTCCACTGCTGATAGCTCTGTAGGAAAGGAGTGGACAACGCTGATTTTGCTCATACCAGGCAGAGATTATTGACCTGTAAAATTTACCATCATATTTTATCAAACCACTCTGAGATGTCATTTTGTCAGATGGGTGTGCTAATGCAAGGTGATTTATCTTGTCTAATCTTTGAAAGGTAACCTGCAATCAAACCCCAGACAATGCTGAAAGATGTTGTCAGTTATTTAGCACATGCTGAAGAGACAAGAATTTCTGTTTTGGTCTTTAGATCGACAAATTCTTGCTCAAAAAGAAAAGTATATCCTTCATTTTAGACTCAAATTTTAGCTCCATGTGGTGTAAATGTGTTCATTTTCACCTGTCACAAACCCTTTCCATCTTGTGATTATTACACTGTGATCATTCCTTGATAGTTGCTCACCTCTGTGATTCAGTGTTGCCAAGTTCAACCTTGTGTTTTTATTTATTCTGCTGGTGCTGAGCTGACTCTAACAGAGTTTTAGGCTGATTGAAACACTGTGCTTAGTTTCCCATGGCCTAAATCCCCCCCTAAATCCCAGTTTTTGATTTTTTGCCTTAGCAGACTCCAAGACAGTTGGGTGGAGCAGGCACTGCAAGTGGAATTGCAGGTGTGAGATGTGGGACTGCAGCAGGTGTGTCCATGTGCTCCTGCAGGTTCTGTGGGACCCATCTGTGCCAGCCTTGCTGCAAAACGTGGACAGACTGGGCTGGAAAGGGCTGTGGAGCTGAGACTGCCTATCAACAGCCCCAGGACCCAGGGCTGTGGAGCCCACAGGGGGCTGTGGAACCCACAGAGGGCTGTGGAAGGGGGCAAATGCTGCCTTGGGATAATTCCCCCTTTAATGAGGGCTGCTGCAACACCCTCTCTGCACACAAATGCCTCTTAACCCCTCTCTGCCTGGCATCACTTTGCCAAACTAATATTCCCAGTGTCAGAGAAACACTTTTTGTTTATTTCAGTGGAAGTTTGTTTGATTGAAGCCTGAATAATAGAAACAAACCTTTTTATTGATGGGAGGTGCCCCTTTTTTAATCCTGTGACCATGAAAACATCACCCAGACATCTCTTAGGTTTTCAACATGAACTTGCAAGCCTCTCCTGCAGCCTGAATTTCACGTGTGCAGCGCAATCCCAGCACACAAACACACTGAGAGCAGTTGTGAACAGAGAAAATGAAAAGCTGAGACAAACAGGTGCCTTTCGATTTGTACACATTATTTAATGTTGAGCTGACCCATAACACAACGTTAGGGGCTCTATTCTGTTTGCCCACCTCAGAGAGAAGCTGGAGCAGCAGCAGTGGCCGGCTCAGGCGTGTGGGGAATGCAGCCACAATGCCTGCACCCTCTGCTGGCTGATGCACAGACCTCAGAGGGGGCTGCAGGATTTTTTTCTTATCTATAAGAATAAATTTCTTAGCTGGAATAATAACATTTGCCAGCAAAATTTTTATAGCATTGATATTAGTAGAAATAGGAGATGTGGGTGTTCTAGTTGTTTGGAATAGGAAAGGGAGTGAAAGGTCTGAGAATTAGAAAATTAATGAATTCTTTCATCTTGCACAAGAAACTATTTTTCAAGAATCACTGTTCTCACTTTCTACAGCAAGGGAATGCCAAAGTTTGGCACACAGAAAGAGTTTAAGCTGTATTGCGCTAATTCTGAATGCTAGAGACATTGTTCATTAAGTTCTGCAAATGCCAGATGTGGGGTGAGAAAAAGTAGTATTCTGCAATCAAGACCTAGAAATTTGAAAATTAAAATTCAGAGTCATGTCTTTCTGGGTGTGGGATTCACTTCAGCCACAGATAAGTATTACAAAGTATTTGTATAGATTTAACTTTCAGATGGTCGTGGCTGATCTTGTTATAAAAAACAGCTGTGGTTTCAAAGTCCATGTAGGGAGCACTCTGTGACATGACCATAGTGCAGAGAGGATCATACACTCTCCTGGGTTATGACATCAATTAAATAATAGGCTTCTAAGCTGCTGCAGTTTCTCTAATACTGGTTTTTTTTTTCTTTTCTTTTCTTTTTTTCCTTTACTTTTTCTCCTTGCCTGCCTACATGGATGCCAGCTAAGGCTTCCTGAGGTTGTACTGTCCTGTCATAGCAGGCAGAGGTATCTGCAGAGATTTTGCTTAGAGCAGGGGTGCTGTTTCTGTGTCCAGTTTTCCAGGGTGCCTTGGATGTAGATCTGGTGCTATTCTGTGTCTGTGTGCAGCAAGGGACACAAAGGCTCATAACCCAACATGCACCCATTACACAGCTACAGTGAAGAATTTGTTGTTGCTACTCTCCTGTTAAATCATTTGGACTGCTAGATTTTACAGGAATGGTATAACTGGGCTATAAAGAACAGCTCACTTATACTACAGTGAGATTTTCAGAAATCACAAGTGATTTGATCTGCCTTCAGTTTACTTTCATAAAAGTAATTGTATTTTCAGAAAGATTATTGCTCCTATTATTACCAGTTAGAGATGGTGCTTCTCTGGTCCTTCAGTGCAGGAGCTCTTCAGGTGTCTTTGCTTTGGCAATTTCGGTTCTCTCTGCTTTGCCTGTACATGTCAATTTTGTGTCCTTTGTCCTTGTGCAGTGAATCTGGTTCCCAGACATGACAAGCTTTAAGACTCACTAAGATAGGCAGGTGAATGTGTTACAATGTCTGTATTTTCATATGGATATTATCTCCTGGACTTCCCGTCACCACTGATGCTGATTAATGCCTGCAAAGTACAGGGATGTGTCTTTTCTAAGTGTCTTTCTGTTGGTTCATTAGTTCCTATTGCTTATTTGGGCAGAATTTTGTAAGCACTCCTCATATTGACTCCTCCACGAAACCAGTCAGTCCCACACGACCCTTTGGGGTGCCTGGCCTCTGTCAGAGCTCTCTCAGTTCCCTGCAGGAACACAGACTTGCTGCTGCAGCTGCAGGCAGCTGAGTGGGTCAGTGCCAAACAGCTGGGGCTGGCACAGGCTGCCTCTTGACCTCCCTCTCCTCCCCAGCCTGGGAATCCCTTCATTCCTGCCCTTTTCTCCTTGGTAGGGGAAGATTGTCTCTGCCCTGGTGATAAAAAAGTCAAGAGTTAAAGGCAGGAGAGATAAAAGAATTTGCTCCAGGTCTCCACCTGGTCAATGGCAAAGCCAGACCAGGGCTCTGCCCCAGTCCCAGCCCAGGAGCCAGAGCCAGCACACCCCAGCCTCTTTCACATGCAGCTCACACAAGGCAGATTGGAAGTGATTTACTGCTCTTTAGGAGTGTTTTCAAATTGCATCTTTTTCAGTTGTCAGGAATTAACTGCGACTGCCTGAGTTTTAATTAATGGATCATGTTATTTGGTGCATCTGAAAAGAAAATTTAAGAAACATCTTTGGCTCTTTTGGCCAGTAGCCATGAAGACAGCCAGGCTAATTATATCGGTCACCAAGTTATCAGCGCAATCGTAACTGGGGGCAAACAGATGCCAAGAGAAGCTGGTACTAAAATCATGATGTATTTCACAGTCATCTTATTACTGACTTGAAATGCTCTGTCAGTGCACAGAGTGTCAAGGTTCCAGCAAGTCTTAATTCACAGAAGCTCGAGCCTTCCTTGCTTATGGAAAGTGACTGGTGAAAAAGGAAAAGTGTGCCACAGTAAAAGCCTGTGGAAAACAATTTACTGTTTATGCTTTCAAATGCTAATAATCCTGGTTACATGTTCCTTTTTTTTCTACTGGGGTGAAGTATTAGGAAACAAAAATCTCTGATGAGGTTCCTCTAACTTCCATTTCATCACATCAGAGATGAAGTTGGCCCATAGTTCTCTGTCATTTGCTTACTGGGTCTAAATGAATACAAACTGCTTGTAATAGTGACTCCTTCAGGGAATGTCCCTGTGTGCTTTCAAACTCAGCACGGTGGAAGTAGAATACAGTATGTACTCAACGTCAGGTTTAAACTAATTTAATTAGAAAAACTAGAAATTGGTTGGCTTTCACACAGTATGAACAGCAAACTCTTTTATAAAGAGTATAAATGCTTTCCATAATTAAAAAAACAAAGTCTAGCCCCATAATTTCCTCTACTGGGCCACTGCAAACCAAGGTACTGCTGGATTATGGCTTCAAATAATAACTGAAATTTTGGGAAAGAACAAAGTCATAAAACTCCTCTGGACTAAATGTATTCCCAGCCACATAAACAAGGAAATGGATTTTATAATTAATTCAGAGTTCCCTGGCAAGCACAGTGTTGTAATGTGTTGTAATCTACTGATTAAGTTCCAGTAAGAACACTGGCAATGGCTTTTTTTATCAATATCCATCTTTTAACGGCACCCGAAAGAACCTGAAATTCTGAATCTCAGAATAACCAGGGGTGGATTGTGCTCATCTGAGCATCCAGTCAACACTTGGAGAGGGGTGAGGCTGTAGGAACAGGGTTTGTGTCATCCTTGGGTCCTGTTTGTTTCCTCTTCCCATGTCCTCGAGCAGCGTGTTTTGGAAACACGGTACTTAATAGAAAATTGCTTTTGAGAAGTTCAGCCTGAATGGGTGTTTGAAACCTTCCAGCAAAGCTTTTAATCCAGTAGGATTCGACTTCACAGAATGCTTTGCCATCCATCAGGACACTGGTCATGGCTGTTAATTAAATGAAAATGCAAAATAAATCTACAGTGCAGAGATACAACATAGCCAATTAAACATCCCAGTACAAGGTGCTAATGATAAAAAGTGAATGTCACCGAGGACAACCTGTATGATGTCAGAATACAAATCCCATCAGATGACAAAGTCCCACTGTGGGCTGGGAGGAAGGGAACTGATGCTCCTGAGCACTGAAGTGCAGCAGAGCTGGTGGAGAGGCCGTAGGGGTTGGGAGTGGTGGGGACTTCTGTGGGCAAGAGGGGGTTACAGCCAGAACCTTCAGTGCTGCTGATGTTCCTGACTCCTGATATGTGAAACTCTGACCAGCCCAAGAGAGTTCTTTGCCTTTCAATCAGAGCATTGTCTATTTTAAAATGTCATTGTTCCAGTACAAAAGAACAATACCAAAGCCATGTTTGGAGGGGCTGAAGGGCCGCCAGGGCCCCGAGTCTTTGTGAAGATGCTCTGTGAAGAGGGATGGATTCCTTAAGTGGCTCTTCTTGGCAGGGTGAAACCAAAAGAATGGCAATAACTCAGCAGTTACAGCTAACTACAGCAGCTCATAGACAGGCATTATAATTTCATTAAAGATCTGGCAATCAGGGCAATCTAAAGAATACAAATGCACAGAGATGAGCAATCTAAAGTTTCATGAAATCAAGAAAAATGTTTAACAAAGTTATTGCAAGGCTAATGTGAGCTATCTTAAGACAAACAAATTAATTAATATTAAGTATCTTGTATATCTAAACAGTTCAACCTCTTCTACCTATTAGAAAGGTTAATTTTTTTTTGAGAAACACAGTCTGATAAAGTTTATACTTGAAAGAAAACCTGTCTTAAGCTACATATTTCAATAGCTCATGAGACTTGTGTTCCATCAAAAAACTTGCCTACCATCAAAGTTTCAGGTGCATACTTTGTGTGTCTCAATGTGCATTTTAGCTTGGCTTGCTTGCTGGGAGCTACTTTCTTCTTTCTAGCTTTTGATTGTATGTTTTGCTCTTTTTGGAAGTTAGGTGCTTATATGAGGGTTGTATGAAGGACTTCATGTTCTTAAAACAGAGAAAATAGAGCAGAGGAGAATTTTAGAATATAGCATGATGCTGGCCTTTGAAATTTCCATGGATGTTCAGTTCATTGAAATTTATCTCTTTTAATAAATGCAGATAACACAACCCTATCAAGACTCAGCCAAACTAAATATTAAATAATGCCAGTCTTTAAACCAGTTTTGCGTTCCCTAGATTGCAATGAAAGTGTAATTTTTTTTGACATGGAGGATATTAAAACATATTTAACAAAGTTCTAATCAATTACAGGCTCTTCTCCCCTTGTTTCAAACAAATCCAAACACTCTTTACACATTTATAGGTAGGCATAAATGTGTGTATGTCATAGAATAATTTGGGCTGGAAAACACCTTAAAGGTCATGTAGTTCCA
>VZRX01021711.1:0-24804 GCA_013398075.1 Notiomystis cincta
AGGGAAGGGAAGGGAAGGGGTGTCCAGCAGCCCTGGCTGTGTAACCAGGCCCAGGGAGAAGCAGCACCGAGCTCTGGCCAAGCTCTAATCCAGGCTCTGCCCTGCCCCTGTCCCGGCCCAGCCCTGCAGCTCCTGCAGCAGTGGCAGTGGCAGATGTTCTGCAGGGTAATCCCTTGTGCCTCTAATCCCAGCAGAGGGAGAGGATTGATGGGCACCGGGCTCTCAGGAATAAAGAACTTGGAAATGCGTAAGTTGGGGCTGGAATAAACAGCATTGAATAAACATATTAATAACAATACAGGCTTTAGAGTGAGATTAGCTGCTGACACAAATAACATTTATTCACACTACAGGGAGTGATTCCAGAGAAACAACATGAAAGTGCACAGACAAGTGCTGTTAAATCAAAAAGGCTTTGCATAAAGCAAGAAGAGGAAAAAAATAAAAAAAGGGAAAATATGACAAGGAAAATGATGATGTTTCCTCTTTTCTCAAGTGCATAACAAAAAAATTAAACAGCTGGAGCAGCTACAGGTGCAAAGGAGAAAATAAGGCGGTGAAATCAAGGTTTCTTTTTAAAAGTTCTCAACTCTTGCAAGTGTGGGGCCTGAGGAGAGAAGGGAACTGTTTGGTTGTACACCCTGACACAGCTCATCACTAAAATCAGGCACCATTTCTTTCTGTGGCACAGAATTGCCTCTTTAGAAATGTCACCACAGAAACAGAATGTCATTTGCTGGAGGTGAATCCATCATGGTTACATCAGAACACTTGCTTAAAATGCCCCAAATTTGTCTCCTGCTGTTCCACTAAACACAGTTGATTCCAAGGTCTCAGGTACAGCTGGAAGCATCAGGCAGGACTGATTTTCACAAGTTTGGCCCCTAAAAATTGAGTCATCCAAAGGGGTCCCAGCATCTCAAATCTGCTCCAGCAACCTGTAAGTCACACAGGACAGTGAAACGTGATTTTATCTGAGATTTCTGCTCATAGGCTGAGCAGCAAATGACAGAGAAATTTCTGTGTGGAGTGGAACAAAGAGCTGGGGGGTGGCTGGTGCAGCAGCAGTGGGACATGAGTGAGGGATGCAGAGGTGGGGCTGGATGCTCCAGGAACAGCAGGGATTTCTGCCTGGAAGGGACAGATGGAGCATCCTGACCACAGGGATTAACCAGTGTGCAGGTAAACACTCAGAAACATCAACCCCCACCTGCACCTTCCAGTGCAAAAGGAGTTCTGGTGCAGCTGAGGAAAGCAGCAGCTGGATGTGCTCAGGTTGAAAGGCAGGAAGGACAGGGGGTGACAATGGAAAGGAATTATGAAATTCTTTTTTTTTTTCTTTTTTTGCACTTCCTGTCCCTAATTTTGCTTTAAGCAGGCATCTGCCATTAACACATCTTCCTATGCAACAGACACAGAATTCTGTGCATCTCAAAGGACTCCTGTAGGGTTTCAGTGTCAGGCCTCTGAGCAAAGCCTTTCTCTGTTGACATCAAGGCCCAGTCTGTGGGTGAAACCTGACCTCTGGCTCCATCAAAATGACACAGAGCCTTCTGAATCTCTTCACAGTCCTTCAGCCTCACCTTTCCACCACTGTTTTCCAAGGTAAAAAATAAGGAGACAGAAAGAGCATGGGGTAAACTACCAAGTCCTCTATCCTTGGCACACCCTCTGCTCTGACAAGTCAGGAAGATGATGCAAAGCCAGTGAAATTTCCCAGATTTAACTAAATATCTCATGTATTCAGCACAAAGCAAAGACTTTTTATTCTTCAGTGGTCTCACAAGGAATAATGGAAGTGAGCTCTGGTTAAAAAGTTGCTTGTATCCTGTACAAGCAGAGTTGAACACACTTTCTTTCACTGACAAATTTAACCACAAGTCGATTGGAATCTTCTTACATCTCAGGAAACTGGCTTTATTTCAATTTTTCATCGTAAAAATGCATCCTGCTGGACATATAGAACACAAAATCTGAGTTTCTTCGGATAATTACAGTCAACTCAAGACTGACAACAACTTTCAAGATGAACCTGATGCATTTTGAAAGGGCCAGGCTCAGTGTCCTGCTGTCAGTCCTAATTGGGGATGTGGTTGTTGTCAGGGAGTCAAATAGAACTTGGGAGACCAGACCTCCACTTGATCTTCTGTCCTCACTGAACTTAGCTCTGGAATTTCCTACCTCTGCACTGAAAAAATGGGAGTAAAAGTCCATTTTAGTCTCTCTGGGGTATTGCAGGAAGGAGAAGTCCGTGGCAAATGAAGCAGACTCTCAGCTGTTAGGGATGAGATTTAAAAGGCTGTCCCATCCCTAAGCAGGTGTGCCTGTCAGGAAAACAGGAGAGCAAAGACTCCCTGGTTTCTGAGAGCTGAGGGCAACATAATTCCCCTCCCACAAACAAAGCCCAGTTTCCCTTGCAGTGGGGTGGCAGAAGCTGCTGCTGCTGTGCCAGTCACAGCCAAGTCCTGGTGTAGCTCTCCTTGCACTCACAGCAAATTCCCCACAAGCTGCCAAAATCTGTCAGAAATGGCAAAAACACCTGAAAGCACCCACTACATCTGGGAGGAGTGGATAGTGGACTGCTTCCAGAGGAGAAAAAGGCTGAAATGCAGTGGTAAAACTCTGCTGATGCCCAGTTAGTGGAGGGATTAGGAGAACTGGGCTCTGCTGCAGGGTGATGGTGGCACTTTCCTTTGTCAGAAACCACAACACAGGCAGTGAAGGCTCTGAAGTCAGCTGTGAGACAAAGCCTGATGCAATTCCAGCTGCATCCAGCTCCCTGCACTCCATCTCTGCTGAGTGCCCACTTCCATCTCCCAGGGCAGCAGGAAAACTCCCAGGGAGCTTCCCACTGCAGCAAGATGGTACCTGCACCACGATGGTCTGTTTGGGATGGAGTTCCAGCTGTCCTGGCAGGAGCAGAACATATCTGGCAGTGCCATGGGGAGGGGGAGCTGCTTCTGCAGAGCTGCACATCTCCCTGGGATTTGCATTCCAAACAGGCCACACAATTTAGCACCAAATCACTCGGTGCTCTCCCACAGCAGCAGGAAAAAAGCATTTAATGGAAAAAACACCGAGTGCTTTTATGGGAGGGCTCAGAGTGCAGGTCAGAGAATGGCAAAACTCCTTGGGTGTGTGGGATGAAGCCTCCCTCTTCCCATCATCACTGCTCTCCTGAACACATGGACAAAAGCAAATTGTGTCCCTAGCTAGCTGTGATGGTGTTTTCCTCAAGGTGCTGCCTTCCCCTGCAGCTCTGCACTGCTCCTGAGCAGAGGCTGTGCACACAGCAGCACAAACCAAGTCTGGGAAGTTGGGTTAGTTTACAGCAAAGGTAATCCAAAGGTAATTATTATTACCTTTGAACAGAGAGATTCCTTTTATTTTTTTAAATTCTTCCCTCTGCAATTTTATTACTGACCTTCTTTTATCATCCAACACTCTAAACTTCCAAACTATAAACCCAAGCAGAAGTAGAAGGCCTCTAAATGAGCCCAGAATTTCCCATGGCTACATAGTCAGGCAGGATCTTTATGGAAGCACCTAAAATAAACCTTATAATCTAATTTTCCCCCCTTATTTGTTAAGCAGCAACACTAATGATTTGATTGTGAAACACATGCATATGAATGAGCTTTTACATAAGGCCTCATTTTAATTAAAAAACAAACCCAACTTTGAAACAAACCCAACCCAAACCCAGCTTTCAGAGTCAAAAATAGGAAAAAACTGTGTGGCATGTGGGGTACTAACAGTACAACCAGTACCAGCTATTAAACAGCTATAATTTTATGAATCCTTGAAGAAACCACAAAGAAATATGCATTATCTGCCAGAGGAAAGATAAACAAGATTGAGGCAAAAGTGGGAGCTCAGAGGTTACTGAGCAAAGGTGTTTGAAAAAAGCTGGTTCCAGGGAAGGAAAGGGTTCAGGAGAGGATCCAGGGAAGGAAAGGGTTCAGGAAAGGAGGGCAGGCAGCCAGGCAAGGTCAGGGCTGGAACAACCCAGGCATGGGCAGGGCTAGAAACCGAGCTGGAAAATGCCTTCAAACAACACCCCAGAGCTACAAGAAGTTCTTCTGCAAACAAAGATCAATAATGTGGTTTCTCCTCCACTGAAATAAATTAGCAGAAGGACACGAGCTGGATCTTCATCTCATCAAGTGATGTTGAAAGTTATTATAGAGGAAAGAGGTAATTCCTGATCCATATTTATGTATTCCAAAATATCAGGTTTTAATTTGTACACACTATTGCAAGGCTTTTGATCCCATAACCTGCACTCTCTAATTTCCATTTCCTTACTAAGGTCTAGCAGAAGCAGTTAATTACCTGGCTTCTGATGAACAAATTCAAACCAATGCCAGAATACTTTTTCACCTTTTTTTTTTTTAATGAACAAATCAGAAGTCCAATGTTTGAAATTTTAGTTCTCAACACTTAATGAAGCCAAATTAATAGCACACATATAATTTCACTTAAAGCATTTAACTTTCTAGGTCTTTAGAGAGAATTAAGAGCTCAGTTACATCTCAAATGAAGTCGTTCCAGCCAGCAGTCAATGGCAGCAAAGGATCTTGATGAAGACTGAGCATTTTCTACTCTCATCTCTGATTTTAGCCCTTATCTGCTCCATGCTGCAGCTGTCAATTTTCCCATCTTTCCTTCACAAGTAGCCATCAGTGCAAATATCTGTGAAATCACCTGTTTACCCCATGCCCTTGACCAGGTATAGCTGTGCTACTGCTAAAGATCAAAGCACCAAACCTGCAACTTCTGTTCATCTCTCTGTAACCCAACTCCCTGTTTACAAAACCTCCTTTTTTTAATTTCCCCACAGAGCAGGCTTTGGCAATCTCCTTCTCAGCAGCAAAAATAAACCCTTTGGGCTCCAGACTGCTGTTGCATTGCCTTCCAATTTGCCTCTGTGTGTCACCAGAGATGTGACCCCCAGCCAGTCCCAGGGCACTTTTAGACTCTGATTCATGGCCCAAGCCCAGTGAATTCCTGCTGTGGCTGCCTGGAGCTCAGCACTCCCATTGCAGAGGGAAGCAGCAATGTATCTCCTTTATTTATTCACATTTTTCTCCAAGTCCATCACAGCGTTGGTCGATCGGCTCTGATCAATGCCGAGATGTCAGTTTAGATGTAAACCCTTTAAAAAGCTGCACTTTGGGGCTTAACAATAATCAGGAGGTCTCCAACCAACATATTTATTGAGCTTGAAAGCATCACCCTCAGACCAAATGTGTTTGACCCTTCATTCACATCACTACAACTGAACCTTAAGTAGCATTTTGCACTGCAATACTCCTAAATATCCCAACTCCAGAAGTGAACTCCTTGGTAATTTGATTGTAATTCAGCTTTCAGTGCTCTCCTGCTTCCTTGTGTGCTGCAAGTTAGGCTGCTGTGCAATCTGTAGGGACGCTATGGACCACCCTTTGCCCCCAAAGAAAACCTCAACCCCAAAATCTCCCCAGCAGAGTTTTCATGCAGCCCTTCAGGGCACACCTGAAAACCCTTATTTCCTTTAAAGTTCTCTAGAGACATTAATTAATCACTTATCAGGTCATGAGCCCAGAGAACAGTGCAGAAGGGTTTTCCAGGTGCAGGGTTTTAGCTGCTCTCTGTGCTTTCAGCACGGGGCTGACTCCACTTTGCCCCAGGAGAGCACATTTGGTTCTGTTTAGGTGAAAATGTCCTAAGCAGTGCTGTAGCCTTTCTGAATATTGATGCTTGGAGAACAAGCCTTAAAAGGTTGCTTTTCTACTTCTTTCCAGGGCAAATTACAGGTATTGAGGAGTGAAAAGATGGAGATGTGGCTGGAGCATCTCTGCTGAGGAGATACTGAGGGAGCTGGGTCTGTTAAACTGGAGAAGATTGAGAGGACACCTTAAAAGTGCACACAGATATCTTTAGATGATCAGGCCAGACATTCTTAGTGGTGCCCAGCCACAGGATAATGGGCAAGGGGCACAGATGGCATCACAGGGGGTTCCATCTGAATATGAGGAAAAGCTTCTTTGAGGGTGAAGGAGATGAGCAGGATGCCAGAGGGGCTGTGGAGCCCCTTCTCACAGGGTACTCAAAACTCACCTCTGTCACCTGCTGGGGGTGACCCTACCTGGGCAGGGGGCTGGACCAGCCAACCTCCAGAGGCCCCTTCCAGCCCCAACAATTCCTTGACATTCATTTGGTACAATACCAAATGAATTGATTTGAAAATTGTTGTGAAAACATCAACAAAGACACTGCAGGTGACCCCTGAGAACGTCCTCCAGCATCTCCTTTGCACCACACCAGCACCTGCACTAAGGAGGGCTTGGCCACAGAGTGATGCAAAAACTCTCCTCTCAACAAGCCCTAAGTGTAGCCCATCATAGAAAGCATGCAGAGCAAATTAGTCATCTAAAAGCTCACATTTTGGCATGGGGAGAGGTAAAATGTTACACTGATTTCCCAAGTGCCTAAAGAGTAGATCAAGTAACACTAAAATGAAATTGTCAAACTGGAAAATGATTTTCACCAAGATAATCTTTATACTTTGGAAATAAATATTGCAGAGGATTTCCAGTGAAGCCCAACTCTGATGTGCAATATCCTTTTATCAACTCTTCCCTCTTGTCACACACTCATTTCTCCCCTTTCTCTGAAGATTGTTGCAATCAGCCCCTAACATGGTACTCATGAGGGTCTGGTGAGGACTGGGGATAACAAGATTTATGGTGAGTGAACTCACCATATATAGATATATAGATATAGAACATTTTGCTTCTGACTCTGTCTAAACTTGATCCTTCCCCATACACTTCATCCTAATTAAATAAAATTTCCACTAATGTTCATCACAAGGCATAGGAAGAGCCCAGTCCAAAATGCCCACAGCTTCTCTGCCCCATGTGCTCCGTGTCCCTTTGCTCCACGTGGTACAAGAAGTACAAAATCCTGGAGAGTTCTGATCAAACCTGATCTCTGGAAACAACACAAGGAGGACCTGGAGCTGTTGGAGAGAGCCCAGAGGAGGTTCTGGAGGTGCTGAGGGGACTGGAGCAGCTCCTCTGTGGAGCCAGGCTGGGAGAGCTGGGAATGCTCAGCCTGGAGAGGAGAAGGTTGTGTGGAGACCTCACAGCTCCTTCCAGGGGCTGAAGGGGCTGCAGGGAAGCAGAGAGGGACAATTCCTCAGGGAGTGGAGGGACAGGAGCCAGGGAATGGCTGCCAGTGCCAGAGGGCAGGGCTGGGTGGGATCTTGGGAAGGAATTGTTCCCTGGCAGGGTGGGCAGGCCCTGGCCCAGGGTGCCCAGAGAAGCTGTGGCTGCCCCTGGATCCCTGGCAGTGCCCAAGGCCAGGTTGGACATTGGGTGTTGGAGCAGCCTGGCACAGTGGGAGGGGTCCCTGACATGGCAGGGAGTGGCACTGGATGATTTTTAGGGTCCTTTCCAAACCATTCCACCATTCCATGATCCTTAACTCCATTAGGAAAACCTGCTGGAAGGTTCTCTGTTTGAATAAATGCAATGTTCAGACTCTGCCCTGTCAGGCAGCAGCTGCTCACATACCACACACAGTGTCACAGGGACAGAGCTGGGGTGGATGGAGACCTGCTGGGCGGCCTGCAGAGCAGCAGAGAAGCTGCCCCTTATGCTCTGGGGTTTGCTCATCTCTGCAATCCAAGTGTTTTCCCTCTGCTCTATCACTCACAGCACTGGAAAAGCAGGAATACCTCTTCCCATCCCATGGTACAGCGACACAGGAACAATGCAGTGTCCTGGAATTTGAGCAGCTGCAGACATGAGCAGCCCACTTGTGGATTCCCACTTCTCCACGTCCCTCCTGGCACCTGCAATCTGGGACGTGCCTTTGGTCCCCAAGCAGCACACAAAAATAGCACTCCAATTTCAGAGTGAACGGTTGTGGCATCATTTCGTTGAGAGATATGAGGGCTGACATTTCTAAAAACACAGCTTTGGTGCTAAACAGACATCTGGCATCACAAGGTGAAAGCAAACATTGTTTTAAAAGCAAAGCAA
Organism: Notiomystis cincta; assembly: GCA_013398075.1. Lineage (NCBI taxonomy): Eukaryota > Metazoa > Chordata > Aves > Passeriformes > Notiomystidae > Notiomystis > Notiomystis cincta. Next base: position 8,034 of record VZRX01021711.1, read on the forward strand.
GCTTTTAAATTGGAACTAAGGTGGAACCTCTCCCCTCCTTGAACCTGCAGTGTCTCTCCACACTCCACTTCTCCTGGGACCTCACATGCTAATTAGTGATGTTTCAGTTACTGGAGCATTTCCTTGTCTCCCACCCTGCCACAAGAGGGAAGGACAGTCTGAACCACAGAGTGAGAGAGAAGACAGAAAAGAAAAACAACTCTTCATTTCAACTTTCTTCCTTCCACTCCAGAACACATGCACACACTGACTTAGAGCCTGCACTGCTTTGTTCCATCCAGTTACATGATATTCCAACAGCAGGAAAATGCTTCACAGCATCAGAGTCCATGTGCAGGGAAATTTCCAAAGGGGCTGCTCACAGAACAAAGCAATTTCCAGTTGGACCTGCCACTTTTATCCTCTCTGAATTCTTGGCAAGCTACTTAGTGAAAAGGTTTGGTTATTGGGTTTTTTGGTTTTTCTGATTTTTCACTGTGTGAAATGCTTTCCTACTGCTGCAAAGATCACCCTCCTGTCAACTAAATGCTACAGAGAACAGTTCTGGTTGCCCCAATCCTGAACTTTGTGCCCACTCTGTCAGGGACAAGCACATGTGAGAGCCTTTTCAACTCTGCTCCTCTTCTCTGCAGGTCAGGCTGTGGTCACATCTCTGCTCCATCTCACCAAACATGGCTTGACCCTGAGGGAAAAATCAGGCTTTGGACTTGTGAAACCCAGAAACAATCAAGATGGTCACTGCAATACACAGGGAATAAAGGAGCTGGGGCAGCATTTTCAGTATCAGATTCATATTTTTATACTTTGCTACAATTTCCCACCTGTGGTGCTCTTGAGTCAACACTGAAATAAGAGCTGCAGGGAGCCAAGGACCCTCGGCTCCCAAAAATCAGAAGACAAAAAAACCCCTTCCTTCTTTTGCAGCCCTCCAAATGTTGTGCCAGAAAAAGCTGACAGAAGAAGCTGAGGAGACAGGACGGGAGTGAAGCTGTAAGAGATGCTGAGAAATCAGAGGGTTTACTATGGAATGTGGTACAGCAGCCAAGCTCCATGGCACTGGTTCAGGAAAGCAATTATAAACATTCCTGAGTGCCTCCCTCCCCAGAAAACATCTTAATAAGGTACTTCTCTTTAAAAAATATACTCTGTGCTGGGATGTATGTGTCCTGAATTGGGGACTGCATTTGCAGATAAGGTCCACGTGAAAAATGGGTCTTGCCCAAGGTCCAGAGAACAAAAAGTTCTTTTGGAATGTTAAAAATAAAATCAATTAACATTTTTATACTCTTGACCAAGGAATGTTAGACCTTCCAGGGATTCAGGAGCAGCCACAGCTTCTCTGTGCCAGGGCCTCCCCACTCTTGCAGGGAACAATTTCCTCCCAATATCATCTGTCAGTGTGAAGCCATTCCCCCTTGTCCTGCACTCCTGTAAATCCCCTCTCCATCTTTCCTTCAGGCACCTGTACAGGGGATGCAGGGATACATTCCCTCCACCTGGAACAGGCTGCAGCTCCACCCTTCCAGGTATTACTGTCACCACATCTGTAAAGGGCATGACGGCTCCTGGGCATTTCCACAAAATTCCAAAACTTCCAGAAAGCTACAAATTAATCAGTGTGACACCATCTGATGGCTCATTTTTTACAGGGCACTGGGATTTTTGACCAGCATTATTTCTGCCTTCCTGGGTACGTGAAGAACTCAGCACAACCCTTCCCACAGACACTAAACTGAGGAGTAAAGGAGCATCCAAGAGAGGCTCCCCTGCACCAAGAACATGTGAGGAATGGGGAGGACAGCAGGAGGATGAGGAGACACAGGGCACCCCACAAACAGCAGGGTTTAGGGAGAGGCTGCATAAGGTCTGCCCTGCTGGTGGTCTCTGGTGGCACTGGCTACCCCTAACGAGGTCCAGGAGCAGCAGGCCCACAGAGATGGCTGTTATCTCTCTCTCTGTCTGATTTTATTCCTGCTTTCATACACACAGTCCCTCTCCTTTATCCCATAAATCTTCTATCACTTCCAGTACAAGCAGAAGTAGAGAGAATTCATCATGAGAAATGACATAACAATGCTGAGATGGGTTATCAGCAAACTCCTACTGAAAATGAGGTGTGAAACAGCAAGGAAAGAAACAGCTCTTTAAGAGGTCTAAGGACCTCACTCCCACTAACAGAAATTGAGAATAAGGAATCCAGGCTCTCTTGAAAGACCTCCAACCATCATTTTCAGCTGCATAAAAGAAAACATCTCGTAGTAGCAGCTTATCTACAGCACTGCAGCTAAACCAGAGTCTAAACTGCCATAATTCAGTGTCCTTTGATAACTGGAGATTCTGGGAAAAGATAATCCTGCTCCTTCAAACATAAACATTGTTCCTCCCTTTAATATAACATGTATAAAAATACAGGATCAGGTCTGAATAGGCAGGACATACGTGAAAGCCATTCAAGAATTTGCAGAGACCTCTGCTGTCTCTGTGGGTGGGATGGGATATTTCAGCCCAAGAGTCTGTTTTGAAATACACCAAAAAGAGAAAAAGAAAACAAAACNAACAACCAAAAAAAAACCCCAAAAGCTGAGAACAACTGCAGTTCAGAAACAGACAATGGAAAAGGATTCAGCTAAAATTCCAAAAGTGCTTGAGAAGATTGTAAAAGTTTCTGTTTCATCAAAAATTTTCAGCTTGTTCACAAAATCCAGAAGGGTACAACAAAAATAATAAACATGCAATTTATGGTGGGCTTTTGCTTCTAATTGTAAAATAGAACTTCTGAGCTGTCTTCTGCTCTGACACATCGTGAGAAGGCACGAACAAAAGGAAGAAAACAAAAGTCAAAATGAGAAAGAAGCTGCCCCCAGCCTGCAGCCTGAGCACTGCAGGAGATGGATGTGGGGTGTGGATGAAGTCAAACTGCAGCAGAATAATGGGAGAGGATTTTAGTCTGGATTTAACCACTGAGGAAAGAAGTGGGAGAAAGAAAAGGGGAAATAAAAAAGGAAAGGATTTTAAAAAGAGGAAGGGAGCAGTTAGGCAAGGACTGAGCTGAGATATTCCTGTACAAGAAATGTAAGAGCAACAATCACCTTTCATGTATTTATAAAGTAAGCAACAGAAGATCCAGCCAGGCCAATCCCAGAGCTGCACATGGGAATATTCACAGGGCTCCTATTAGCTGCATGTTTTCCCACATTCTTCAGGGCAATGAACACATTTCCTGCTGAGAAAGGCGAAAGCAAGACAGTCCATTTATCTGAGGGAGTGCACCCATCTTATCACAGTATCTGAGCAGATCAAAGCCTCCCGCACTCCCAGCACTGCCACCAAAAAGGGGAATGTCTGAAGGAGCTCCTCATTCCCTCAAGTAAATGTAACAGCCAAGAGAGAGCCGAAGCACCAGTGCCTTCAGCAAAGCTTTGCTGCAGTGCTGCCAGTGGCTCAGGGGGCTCTCCTGCCCTGTGAGGAGGAGAACACAGCACAGAGACAACTCCCAGCCTGCATCTCCTGCCTAAACCTTTGTGACACATTGTGCCAAAAAATATGTGCTGAGGCTTAAAATACCCAGTCCTGCTTGTCACTGGGCTTTTCAATCTCTTCTAATGGACTGCATCCTGCCTGACAACTTTCAGCTGAAAGGGATTCCACAGCATTTATTTTCCACATACAATTCCTATTTATATCTATAAATGCCTTCAACATGGTCTGGATTTTCAAGCGGTCCTAGGAGTGTCAAAGTCAATTTTTAGAATGAAATACAGACTTCTCAATCATGAGAGCACTTCCTAAAAGGTTACTCTGACTGTAACACTATCTGAAAAAAATTCTCTAAGTAAACCACAATTTGAATAAAACACAAAAATGTCCATAGGCTCACCCCTAGTTTATCCAATTAGCTGCGTGTTTGAGAGATTAAAGCAGTTATCAACATTATAAAACACTCCTAATGAACAGCAAGCTGGGAGGTTTGACTCCATGAGAGATGTCTGGGTGGCTCACTCTGACTCCTGTATCTAAAGGGTTCCTTCAGCTAACCTGGAATAGCAATAATTAATAACTTCTGGTTATTTAAAATCTGCAGACCCAGGGATTAAACCTGCGAAGTCCCAGGCATCTTCTACTCCCAGTGCAGCCAGGACAGAGTCCCAGAGAGCCATTAGGTAAACTTGAAGTAATCTTATATAATTAATGGAAAAAATCCTGTCACTTTTGGACAGCAGGTGGGTTTATGAAAAGGATTTCATAGCAGCCCCAGAAGCCAATTGAGGGATTACAAGTGCCATAATCTGCTGTAGCATTCCTTCTTTAATTCTTGTGTGCTGAAATTCCAGCCAGGGAACGAGATGGAGGTATGTCTTTATGTCTTTTAAATTGTCATTTGATTAAAAGTCAGCAGCTGCATAATCTGAAACAATACAGTGCTCATGCTGGGAAGTCACAAATGCAAACTGCACTTTATTAAGCCAGTTAGAAGCTGTTAAAATGAAAATGCTGCTGGCACACCTTTTAGAGCAGATACTAAAATGTGCATCATGTGGGCACCTTAAATGAGTCACTTTTAAAAAGATTTATTTTTCAATCATTCCATAAACAAGAATAAATCAAAAACAACTCAGTCTTTCACCCCACTGAGACAAAGTAAATGCAAATGCTGTTATCAAAGTTAATTGGCTCTGAAACACTTAAGTCTTGGAAAATAATTTTGAATGACAGCACTTTTGCAAAACTTTTATATTTTTCTATATCCATCATCCTTCTTAGCATTTGCAGCTCCCGAAGCATAAAAATATTTTAATAAGATAACACAACTCCATGCAAATGCTGGAAAATGTATTATCTCTCACGAGAAATCAGGTTAGTATTTGTCCTTATTCTGGCGCCGGAATAAAAGGCAGAGACGGGGCTAGAAGCGACCTGGAAATGGTGTAAATGCGGCTGGTGGCACAAAGGAGGGCTTGGCTCTGCTGCGATGGCAGCGGCTCCACCGAGGCCGCTCCGTGCCCGCGAGTTTTGCGGGAGCAGAGTGGCAGAGCACCGCCTCATCCGGCACCTCTGAAGCCAATTTCGTGGCACTGTTGGCTCTCAGCGCCCCAGATTAGCGCTGAGGGCGATCCAGGGCGTGCGGAACGTGGGATATCCCCGAGCGCTCCGGAGCAGGCGCTGCTGCCAGGGCCATCCCAGCCCGGGCCTGAGCCCGCTCCGTTTCCGCAGCGCACGGAGCTGCCCCGAGGATTCGGGTGGCACGGGGGGGTCTCGGCAAGGTGACTTCCCCGGCGTTCCTGGGACGCCCTGTCCAGCATCCCAGCCCCTGGAAGGGCGTGCCCAGGGGCCGCAGCCGCCGCAGGCAGCGCTGGGGAGCGCGGGGAGCCCCGGGCTGTGGGGTTTAACCGCGCAGGCTGCGGGCGGCGGAGCGGAGCGGGGCGNCTATCTGAGTTTCATTACATGCCTCAGGAGGGGGCATCACTCCCTGACAGCTAACATCTGGCCCAGGAGACCTCCTAATTTAAAACAACAAACTAATTATTGTCACCTACTCTTCCCTGTAGCTTTTATCTTTATTTATTTTTTTCTTCCTGGAAGAAATATGTCAGCATATTTTTCATTTGAACTGTGAATGCTCGGGGGTTTCTCCCCCTTAAGTACTCTTAACTTTCTTCCAAGGAGAGGAAATCCATATTTTATCAATCAGCTTCAATTACCTTCTGTATTTCACTCTGTGGTGTTGAATTATGAGTTGGAGAATGTCGTGATTAAAGACCTTACAAACACCCAGATATCAGAACCACCAATCTTCCTGCCCACATGACCTGCTGTAAGGAACACTGAGCTGACATTAGGGGAGATTTTGTTTATTGTGATTCCTTTTTAAACTTGGAACTCTTGGTCTCTTTGTTCGAATATTGATAGAAGGAATAAGGAGCTAGAGGCATTTGTTTAAAAAAAAAAAAAGAAAAAAAGAGAGAGAGAGAGAGATGTTTTATTCTAACTTTTATTTCTTTCCTCCCAGGGCGCTGTTGGAGACCTAGAGGCCAGGCTGATGTTTTTTCTGGGCAGGGAAGAGCTACAGGGGCTTTATTTTATGGAACAAACACTACATTCATGGCTCAGACATGAAAAGTTGCCACCAATTTTCCATGCCTCTTTGGCAACTTATTTACCAAAATTTGTTCTTCAGTTTTCCTACCTTTAAACTGAGGTTCACAGTGCTAGACTTACTGGATGCAGTGTTCTTTGGTGCTTTCAAAGCTGAATATTTTCAGAAAAACTCAGCATTTTTTACTACTGCTAGTGAAAAATTTCATTAGTGCACACAACAAATATTCACCAACATTTACCATGGAGAGCTGTCTGAGAAGAAGATTATTTTTTTGAGTTTGATGGGGAAAAGATCAGTGTAGGCAGGATGAAATCTCAGCCCATTTTAAATTAATATAAGTTTTTAAATTGATATCCATGATATAAGGATTTTATTTTTGACCTAGTAGAGAGCTACAATCCCAAGCCAATCCAATTTCTAGGACATCCTGGACACTACAGAAGCTCATTCTCTTTGGTTGTTGGGTCCATATTGTCTACCAAGAAAATCTCCAAAATAATTTAGCAGCTTTGAGAGAGTCTTTCCTCAGGAACTTCCCATCCAACCCACGGACCACCAGATGGACAACAGCTTTGGATCACCCCAAGAAAATATTTTGACCAAAATGAAAAAATAGTCTTTTAAAGAAGGGGAAAAATGCTTTCTCAAAATAAACAAACAACCCCTCCCTCAAAANAATATAAGGCTAATTACCATCAATCACGAGTCCTGCAAGGAAAAGGGAAAAATTTTCTCCATGAAAATAAAGCATTGGTGTCATCTGGCAAAAATGGGCCAGTTAGGAAAGGAACAGGGAAAGAAGAAGAAAATTAAACATTGGGTTTCTAAACTTAGAGGGTGGAGAAAAGTGAGGCTGCTCCAGTCCTTTCTGCTCCTGCCTGTTGTCACCTGAGCACATCCTGCCCGATGCCACAGCCTGGCACAAACCAGTCTGGGGGCAGAGAAGGACCTGCCAGGCAGCCACCACTGGCTTCATTAGTACTGATTGATTTATTTATTATCACATTCCAGAGCTGCTGCCCTTTGATGTAGAGCAGAGCTGCTTCCATGAGCAAATGCTTCAAGGGAGACAGAAGCAGTAAATACCCAGCCCAGCCTGCCCAGGCCCAGGGAAGGCTGATAAAATGTTCCAGGCTTGTCAGGAAGCAGTTGTGTTTTACTGCTCACTCTAATTCCGTAACACAGAGCAGGCTCCTGTCCCCTGGATTTTTATAATTGAGAACATGATGATTTTGGTAGAAGGAGGTGATGCTTCCAAAGCTACAATTTTCATCTGGATGCGTTGTTCTAAGTAAAAGTAAGTAAATTTTAAAAAAATCCCTTTTGTTTACCTCTGTATTTTCACTGCAGGAACAATCCATGACTAAACTCTCTCTTTAAGAGCCCTGGAGTTTATTGAAAGAGCACGAGCTCCTTGATTGTGCTTTGCAGGAGAGCAATAAAGGGCTCATTTAAGTTTAAACTGGCTATAGAAGTCTTTAAAATTATTAATATTATCCTTCTTCACGAAGAACAATTTTATCACCACGTTTTTATCCTGGTATCAGGAGACATTAGCACAGATGATTTTACATTCCTCACTGAGGTTGTTTTCAGTCCCTCTTGCTGATAGCACAGGGCTGAATTACCCACTGCAGCCTGGCTCTCCCTCACCATTTCTGCATCCCTTCAGGAGAACTGGCTGTGTAAAGAAACCAGGATAGGGGGAGAAAATTTTGGCAGAACACTCCATCAATCGCTGGGGCCAGGCTGAGGGGGTGGTTTATAGCAAAATGAGTTTTGAATATGATGAGGGAGATAAAGAATGTTATTTTAGGCCCAGGAACTTCAGCTGGGGGGTATTCAGCAGGAATCTGGGGCTGCCCACATGGAAGCCACATGACAGTAATTTAGCCCAGGCTTTCAGATTCCCCAGGACTCCCATTTAGTGCCACTGGATGGGCTCCTGGCTCATACCAGACATCTTAAGGGATGGTAATGCCTCTGGCTTTCACTGTCTCCCCCCCTTTTAGGCCCCTGGAGAGAGTGGAACTTAGCCTGGGAAGATGTAACAGTTAAAGTGGTCCTTTTGTGAATTGTCGTAAGCTGGGAGTGAGGAACTTCACGGTCCCCAGCATCTGAGGGACCAAGCCAGCCCAAGCCCTGACCTGCAGTTTAAGCTGCTTCTTTTTCTCCCACTTAATTACACAGTGACAAGGGCACAGCATCCTTATCATCCCCACAACTTCACAGAGGCCCAGATCCCAGGGAAAGCAGCTCTGTGCTCCTCCAGGGAACGATCCAGTGCACATTCAGAATTCCAGTCCTGCTGGGTGTGATTTCTGCACACCCCGGGGACTGCTTAGGACCAGGGAGCCAGATTTCCCTCGTGTACCATTGAAGTCTGAGCTGAACTGAAAGGCAAAGTGAGAAAAGACATAATGCAGTTGTTTACTTAAAATGTTTGAGCACAGGAAGTTACTTTATCACGTCCCAGCCAGTGACATTGAATTCCCCTGAGCTCCCAGCACGTGTTTGCCTCAGTTTGGGGCTGTGTGATTTGGATATGAGCTGCTTGTCATTTATAACACACCCAGTAATCTGGCACACACCAAAATGATCTTTGACTTTTTTTTTTTTTTGGCCTCCTGAGGTTTGCTTTTGGCTCCTGACAGCACAACCTTGATGCAGATCCAACAAAAAATTTAAAATACTTAACGGCATAAGTTTAAATGGAACGTTACTATAATTATTGCAAGAGTAGAAGCATCACTGGCACTTCTTTTAAAAGGAGAAATTTGACAGGGCTGTTTGGAACAGCTCTGAAATACACTGAGATTCAGGTTATTTTATGCATATAGTTGTAATATAAAAGGACAGACAACAGGAATAATATTTTTAAAAAAAAATAAAATCAGAAAAATCTCTCTAATCAGGGTATTTACACTCAAAACTAAGAGACACCACCACAAAATTTCTACAGAGTCTGAGCTGAAGCTTATCTTTACTTAAGGGTGCAGATACTGGAGTTATGAGAATTTCTATGATGCAGAGAGAGAGGCAGAAATAACTGCTCACCATTCAAAGAACCCTGTTTCCCCTCTTCCTGTCATCTCCTGGGCTCAGGCTCTGCAAGGTGCTTAACAGCCACTCTTTTGGGTGACACCTGCTCCCCATTTTCTAACCTTATTAAATGGCTCTGAATAGAGGACATAGCACAAGAATTAATTATTCAGTGGCCATGGTTATCAGGAAATACAGCACAAAACCTTCATGAAGTGGCACCCTTACCTTTGCACATGGTTTAAAAGGAGCTGAGAAACACTGGCTGGCATTTGAGAGTAATGCTGTTACCTCCAGATTTCTGGAGACAGGCAAGACAGAGACCACAGGGAAATGAAAAGAAGACGTGACACCAAGAAAAGGAGGGAAAAAATTCCACAGCAGGGATGGCCAGGCTGGATTGTTGGAATGTCTGTGCAGGGACAGGAGCTGGATCAGGGTTCCTGGTGGCTCCCTTCCAGCCCTGGATATTCTGTGATTCTGTGAAATTTTTAAAGAGATCCAGCACAGGTCAGCATTGGCTCAGGTGACCCTGCTGCTCTCCCACAGCACAGATTCCTGCATGGTGGGATCCCCTCCTCATTCCCTCCATGAAACTCTGGGAGCAAAGCACAGCATCCCACCGAAATGAGCACACTTGGTGTGTGCTCAGCCTTCCACAGCATCTTCAAACAACCTCCCCTCATTATCTGAGAAGCCTCTAAAAACAACCTCTCCAGGTTGACACGTGGGGAAATTATTTTGAACTGTAGCTGATGTGGGAAAATCAGGGTTTGAAATTGTGTCATTCAGGAGATTATGGCTAGTTAGGTACTGGTTTTTACTGGCATAAAGGTGTGTTAAAGTGAAAGGTGGGGGGATAACTGAAAAATAAATTTGGTCTTACGGATCCAGAAGAGCCTGAGAAAGTGGTTTGTTTAAATTTCCCTCTTTTGAAAGTTTAATCTTAAGAAAATTTTGTAAGACTTTTGATTTCTTCTTCCCTGAGTATGTAATGGTTGTCACTAGCAAGAATGACAATTTAAAGTTGACAGTGTCAGGTGACTGTGCATATAATCATCTGAAAATTCCTGGTAGGAATTCCTGAACTCCTGCAAGATGTCCTGCTCTGCTGCTTCTTTTCTTTCCTTCTCCCTCCCCAACTTTTTCTTCCTCCTTGAAATTCTGAGATCCTGGTCTATGGTATTAATTTCAGCTCAGGATAAGAGTAGTGAGACACCTTTTTTCCTTTGCCACAGTCAGAGAATCAGTGGACTTGGGGTTATTTATAATATATATATATATTCCCACCCTCTCTTCCCCATACCAAATCACAGCCCTGTACTTATCTTTGGACTTGGTATCTGCCACTTTCCCAACAGATCACTCAGCACAACAGATTTCCTAAATATTCTGTTATTGTCATCTTGTGTCTAGCCCCCTTCTACCTTTGCTACATTTCTTTGCAATTTTTTCTTTTTTATCTTATTTTGCCCTTCATACATATCCTCATGCAATTCCCTCCTTTGCAGCTGCCAGTTTTGGAAGAAGAGGATTATCCTGAGAGATTCTTCTGTTATTTGAGGTCTCTGTTTACTGGCATTAGTTATTGCTCTTAAATCTCCAGCATGTGTGGAACAATTTGCTTTTCCAAAGCAGCAATGAACACTCAGGTATTGGAACTACCAGGATGCCATCAAGTCCTGCCCCAAAATCTTAGCCAAAAAAGGCCCTATGACAGTCTCAAGGCCATCCCTAAATAATTTTTGGGTTTTGGAGAGTTGTTGTTTGCATGGAGGTTTCAGGAACATGTGCCTACATTTGTAATAAAACAAAACAAAAAAAACCCAGGTTGTGCAAAATTCCCCCAATTCCTCACTGATGTAAAATGGTCCAAGAGAAGAAAATAATTACAAAGATCTTTCAGTGGCAATGAAACCAACTAAGCAGCACCTGTCAGACATGCAGTTCACCCTCTCTGCTTGAAAATCACTCTCAAAACCACTAAACTGAATTGATGGCAGAATCAGGATCATACTTGAGTCTCCACTTTCTCTGATGAAGAATGAAAAATATAGAAGCACCAAGAAGTTAAAATGAAAGAAAGCCTGTGATTACTGTAAATCAACGTGGGCTCACCCCAAGCCCACATGCTTATCCATTCCCATATGCTTTTGGAGATAAAGTTCCTGCAAAGCACAATACCCACGTTTTTATGGCACTGAGTTATGGCTGCAAATAGGAAGCCAAATGCTCAGTTTCTTCCTTGCTCTCTGCAGCAGCAAATTGCAATTTGTGAAAGGCTTTTGATAACATTTGGTGTTAATTGGACTTAAAAATGTTAATCGCCCAAGTCACTGTGATCTTAAAGACACATGTAAATTATCTCAGCATGTAAGGGAGCAAAAGCTCAGATTGCCTTGAACTTCTCAAGATATGGGTTTTCTCAATGCACAGCTAAAAGGTATCAGGGTGATTTACTGTTCCTGATCTTTCTGGTGTGAAAATTAACAAAGTACTCATACACTATATTTAACATACATACATAACAGTTTAAGATGTTGGAAACTTAAAATATATATTTTCTTAACTAAAAATATATCAAATTAATTATGACTTCCAGCCACAGAGAATGTTCTCCTTCCTTCACTAATCTACAAAAGGATGGACACTTTCTGGAATAGAAGCTGCCCTCCTTCATGAAAGACAAGACACATAATTCTGTACAGAATCACAGGATCATTGTGTTGAAAAAGGCTTTGAAAGTCACTGAGTCCAGCTGGCGCCCCAGCCCTGCCAAATCCCACTAAACCACGTCCCCAGGTGCCACATCCTCATGTCTTAAATCCTTCCAGGGATGGAGGACTCCATCACTGCCCTGGGTAGCAGGTCCTTTCCATGAAGGAATTTTTTTCCCAGTATCCACCCTGAGCCTGCCGTGGCCCAGCCTGAGGCCGTTCCCTCTCCTCCTGGCCCTGTTCCCTGGGAGCAGAGCCCGACCTCCCCGGCTGTCCCCTCCTGTCAGGGACTTGTGCAGAGCCACAAGGGCCCCCCTGAGCCTCCTTTGCTCCAGGCTCAGCCCCTTTCCAGCTCCCTCAGGAATTCTCCAGCTCCTTCCCAGCTCTGTTCCCTGCCCTGAACACGCTCCAGCCCCATGCAGAGAGGGGCCCAGAAGTTCCCCCAGGACTGGAAGTGAATAAACTTAACCACTATACACCATAAACATGACAGAGGGAAATCATCAGTGTCAGAAGCATTTTGGGTTGACATTCCCAAGAGTAAGTGAGAATTCCAGTGCTGTCTTACAGGGACTCTCCCTCATGTGGCCACTTCCACCCAACTGGCACAATTTCACTGCAGAGCAGAACTGCCTGTTTAGCTGTTTGTTCATTAAAAAAGTTATGAAAATGAGATCAGAGGTTTTTTATTTTGCTTGGGAGAGCAGCCCAGTCCCCATTTCTCTGATCTTTGCACAGGTTTCCATTCTAGCAGAACTTTATCTGGTTTACCTATTGCTCTCAGCCTGTCCAATTTCATTTCACTGGTCATTAATCAATTTTCTTGTTAAATATATCATAGAGCCCATCACCTGGGAGCTCCACGTGTATTTTTCCATAGTTTCCTACACTGTTTTTCACTTCCTATTTCACAATTGTGCTCAAAAGCCAACATTTATTTTCCTGTATTTCCCCACGACCCTTCTTACCTTGATTTCTCATTACTGTGTCTAAGTTCCACGTCCTGTTTTGAAGCCAGCCTCAAAAGGGCACATATTTCCAACAGATGCAATTGCCTGGCTCTAAACCTGGATAAACAAACAAACAAAACCCCCAAACAAACCCACCCACCACAAAAAAGGATATATTAAAAAATAGGCTGCTTTGGATCAACCCAAGATGAGTCCAAACTATCTCCTACCTCATTTATCCATGGAAATTGCTGCTTATTCTCCCCCTCACAGACCTGACAGAGCACACAACTTGACTTTTCCATCCTCATTGACACTGAGAAATGCTTCACTTTTTATAAAACCTTATTAATTTTAGGGTGGCGTGACTGAGGTTACAGAACTGCTCCTTCACTTTTAGTCTTTGTGTGAAAGTTTTGCAAGATTTGGTCATCTCTAAACTGCTGCATTCACTCCAGGCAGCAGGACAGTAGAAGGAATAAAGACTTTAGGCTTCCAGAGCTAATAAAAATATATTAAAGTTTCAAAATCACAATCACATAAACTCCAGAAATTTGGAAATAACATACACTTCATTCCAGCAAGAAATCTTTCTTAAATTTTAGCTTGTGAGAGGAAAATATTGGAAAACATCAAGTTTTCTTCAAATTTCTTCATGTATCAATAAAGAGCTGGGCAGATGAGCAAGTCCAAAACCCCTTTTAGATTCTGAATATCAAAGCAAGCTACAGTTTTACAATAGAAAAACTAAATTATTTAATGTTACAGATACATTTGAGATTCCATACTCTTAAAGATATTTCAAAATTATTTAAACTCACTCCAAGTCTCAAATTATGACTTTGGTCTTAAATTCAGGACTTTTGCCCAATACCAAACTCTGCTGGGCAATTCAGTTGTCCTTCCCAGTCTTACAGTTTCTTCAACGTCAGCACAGCACACAGACAAACTGGAATAAAAGACAGACCTATTTATTCCAGACTTTCTCATCTTCCACCAGCTTGTTAACCCAAATTTAGAATAACTAGCAATGTTTTTACTGCAAAGAAGGTGATCTCTGTATCACTTCAGGAATCTGATAAAAATAAGGCCGTAGGATCAATCAGATTACTGGGTTCAACACACATTATTAATTTTGACATAATCAGCTATAGTTCACATCTATTGATTCTAGGACACTCCAATCCATATGAAGGCAGTACTATAAAATTATGGAAATCATATGATACCATCTGTAACAGAGGGGGAAGGAAAAAAAAAAAAAAGAAAATAAAAAGAAGACTTAAATGTGTCGACCAGACTGCATATGGGGCACATGAAAATTGAAGCATATGCTGCACAGGCAGAGATATTTTTGTGACTTTAGCCATTATGAGAAATAGTTTAAGAAAATAAAACTGGTGTTTTTAAAGATCTTTGTATCGAAGACAACATGCCCACATGCAGGAAGCAAAGGAACAGGCTGCCTGCTAATAAAAGCCTAAATTTTATAGTTGAGCAAAAAGCCCAAGAGCTGTTAAAATGATGCAGTCCTTCAACTATCCCATAGAGCATCCCCAGATTTAATGTGGGTGCCTGACCTAATGTACTGTACACTTATGCCAGGTTTAAATAAAGTTGTTTTCACTCTTTGTAAGATGCTGCACTGGAAAAGTCAAAGGAAGGAACCTTGCACACAAATCAAGGATTTCTGAGGACGCTGCAATAGGCAGAAGAGAGCCATTGCTTTGTCACATCCTAAGAAACTGCCTCAGTGTGCACTAACACATGACACAAGTGTCCTAACACATGACACAAATGTCCTAACACATGACACAAACATCCTCTACCTATTGCATCCTAATAGGTGAAACACCTGCTAGGAGATTATTAGATTTGATTTGTTAGTGAGAAAGGTTTGGCTTAAAGGATCAAACAGCATTTTCATTTCACAGGATCCCAGGATGGCTGAGGCTGGAGGTGCCCAGCGTGGCTCCTGTGGGGCAGCTCCTGCTCCAGCAGGGCCATCCCAGAGCACAGGGCACAGCAGGGTGTGCAGAGGGCTCTGCAGTGTCCCCAGGGAGGAGACTGCCCAGGCTCTGGGCACAAAGTGCTCAGGGCTGGCACTGCCCAGGGCAGGAGTTGTGCCTCCTGGGCAGGGAATTGCTGGCAGCAGCCCCTGCCCGTGGCTCTGGGGCCATCGCTGGGCCCGGGAGCGCAGCCGGGGCCCCGCTCGGAGCCCTCCCTGCACACAGGGACACGCAGGGCTCAGGGCCCCTCTCAGCTGGGGCTCCTCTCGAGGCTCAGCAGCCGCAGCTCCCTCAGCCTTTCCCGGGCACCGAGCTGCTCCAGGCCCTCGCTCAGCTCCGCAGCCTCCGCCGGCCCCGCTCCGGGAGCTCCCTGGCCCGGCTGTGCCGAGGATCCCGAGCCGGGCACGGCGCTCCAGAGGCGCCTCCAGGGCCGGGCACGGGGGCACGAGCCCCGATCCCTCCCGGAGCTGCTGCCGAGGCTCTGCCCGTGCCCACAGGGCACCCTGGGCCTCCTTGGCCCCGGGACACTCTGCTGCCTCAGGGACAGCTCGGTGTCCCCCAGCACCCCCGGGACACTCTGCTGCCTCAGGGACAGCTTGGTGTCCCCCAGCACCCCCAGGTCCTTCCCCCAGAGCTGCTCCAGCAGGTCCCCCCAGCCTGTGCTGGTGCTGGGGCTGTTCCTGCCCAGGAGCAGGACCTGCGCTTGCTGTGGTTGAACTTCAGATGTTCTGTCCCTGCCCATGTCCCCAAGCTCTCGAGGCCCCTCTGAAGGGCTGTGCAGCCCTCCCAGCACTGTGTCCCTGTCTCCCAGGTAATGCACCACAGAAATATTGAACCAGATAATCATTCAAGGTACCAAATTCCAAATAAAAAACCAAAGCTATGAAAACCCATCTGAAGCCCATTTGAAGCACTGCAGCAAACTTTGGAAAAAGATTCCCAGATTTCCATGAGTGTGTTCAGCCATTACTTGTATAAACAATTATTTCAGTTGTGTGGCTCCACTTAGTCTAAGTGTGCCTGCAAGAAGCAAGCTAAACATGTAATTGGATTTTGTGCATACAATTATTGCAATGTGGCTGCTGAAGAAGCTCTCTAAAATAGAGATAGTTAACAGAAATTATAGGGGCAAATATTGTGTCCCAGGGTTTAAAAATGAGAATCCGATTTTAGAAATCCAAATGCCAAGAGCACAAAGCGGGTTTATAACCAGGATACTAAACTTTAAAAACTGGAACTGATGGTTCTATTTAAACCAAAGCAGTAAAACAACCTCACACCCTCTCAATATTTCCTGTTTTCATTTATATTCTGCTCATTTGTGCATCCCCATTTCATGGTGGCTTTTCCCCCCATGCACATAGCCATGCTAATATCTTCATGGATTTGTTTATAATAACCTTTAAATCCTTTCCCTGACATTATGCTGCTGTATATACACTCTTTACTCTGGTTCATTGCCTACACATCGATTATTTCACATTTGTCTATGTTAAACACTGAACAGCATTTTCCATTTGCTAGTCCAGCCATTTAAAAATACCCAATCCATCGGAAAAAAACTTGGTTACTTTCCTCTCAGTTATTAGCTGTACATTTAATGCTGATAATATTAGCAAAACATCCAAGCTGGTCACAAGGAACAGGGTATTTGTCAGAGAAGTGGCCACGAAACACCAGCTTGGATCCTGCCATTAGGGACACTCACACTCAGAATGAAACTGCTGAGGTCTCTTTGCTGAATTTAAAGACACTTCAAAGTCAACAGGAGCTGCTTCCCCTGCTTGTGTTTTATAGGGAAGTGGATTTTTTCAGTATTTAATACTATTTACAATCATCAAAATATTATTAATCTCTTCATTCCAGTAACAGAAAAATTACAGATTCATTGAATATTCTGGGTTGAAAGGCACCTTAAATCCCATCCAGCCCGACTCCTGCCATGTCAGGGACCCC
>VZRX01021712.1:0-84808 GCA_013398075.1 Notiomystis cincta
ACAAGTTTCATATTCCTTTCATGCTTATGCTCTTTGGATGCCACTCCTGGTAAATATGCAGGGCTGCAAAGGATGTGCTCTCTATTATGAGTTCCCAGCATGCTTATGTACTGTAAGTCAAGGAGCCAAACTTCTTCATGAAATATCCTGTCTTTGGCCTCTTGTGATTTATGGGTAGAATTTCTGAAGAAGGCCAGTGCAATTTTTTTCCACCAGTTGCATGTAGTGTATTTGATGTAATTGGAGAATAAAGAGACAAGTGCTGGGATTAACATAGCAATTTCCTGCACTGAACTGAAACCTTGCTAATCAATTTTAAGTAACCAGCTAATGCATTTATGTAATAAACTAATCAATCTCAAATGCACATTTTACCATTTGGATTGAATTTAATATCCCAGCATGCAATTAAGTGACATTATTGACAATGTTTTGAACATGTAATCGGTGATTTGATATTACAACTGGTGTTCTGTGCCTGAAAACAATTTTCTAATAAATTCACTACCATTAATTTATTCCTTCACGTTATTCTGCAGGACATATAAAATACTAACTAACTTGGAAAGCATGAATATCTGTGATTTTAACCACCAAAATCCTGACCTAGGTTCTGTTTCCAAATATTTTGTAAAAATACCCAACTAAACAGAGCATTTTAAGCAAATGCTATCAGCATATCTTTTACTATAAATAAAAAAAACTAGTAATATTTTGTAGTATATTCAACAGATATGAAATTTGTGCTTGAGTCTATGTTTGTTTTAGACATTTTCTGTTATGTTTAATGGCTACAGAACTATGTACTTAACTCTTGCAAATGTCCACAACTAGCATGATATTAGCATTGCTGCTGTAGAGATAGAGAATGTCTAGAAATGGTACAGAAACAAACGTGTGTCACAGAATAAAGAAAGTGTTGATATTTAGAGAAAACTCAGAAGTTTGGACAACCAAGCCTTTAACTAGCTGACTCGTTTATTTATTCATATCCTGAACTTTTTTGTGTGAAATTTGATGTGTTCCAAAACCTCCTGGGTAGAAGAGATCTGTTTCACCAAGTGAGGGCCAATATTTCAGCTGCACAATCTATCTGTTAGACACCAACATCATGGCAGAACTAGCTGTTTTTATCAGAAACCTATCTTTTCTATTTAGTTAACTGTTCTAACTATTAATAATCCCAATTATGGCAGCTACAAAACTTTCCTTGACAGCTTATTCCATTGTTTAACTCTTCTTTCAGCAGTAAATCTTTTGTCCTAATATTTAGCCTACATTTTTCCCACTGAAGCTTGAGGCAATTATTTCTTGTTCTGTCTTCCTTGACGATGAGGTACAATTAATCTCTTTCTTCTGTATAGCATCCTTTTATGTTTCTGCAGGCTTCACCAAAGTACTGTTATATAATTCATTCATACTATTTATTTCTTTCTCAGCACATAGATAGTAAATAAAACATGAATGACTGGAAACATAGAAGATTCAGAAAGAAGGATGTGGGAGTGTATGCATGTTTGAACATTCATATATTTTTTAAATGTCACAAATCCAATCAATATTATCTAAAGCACAGTCTTCTGTGAAACTGACAGGGCTGTTCAAAGCCAATGACACCCTGTGACCCACTTGCAGGCTAATTATTTACCTTCTTAAGTACAATCCTTTAACACATCAAGATGAAATAACATTATCAAGAGGAAATAAAGTACATAAATGCAGTTGCCAGTAGTTCAAAGGAGAGGGACAAAGTACATAGATCCATTTAAAAATTTTTGAATGTTTTAATCTCTGGAATTTCAATTAACTAGCAGAAAGCTTTTTATTCACATGAAACAGTTGTAAATTGTACCTGATTTCCAGTCAATACGTTGATATTATAATCTGTATGTTCGGTAGCTAAATAAAACCAAGTTAATTTAAGATGATTTATAAACATAGGGAAAATATTTTACTACAAACTTTAAACATTCATTACACCCAAAACAATTTTCTTTTAACATCTTGAATATTGAATGCTCTGTACTAAAACTGCAGTAAAATTGAATGTTTTTACACAATATTACATGATGATGTAGCATACTGAGTATCTTATATGAACATAAAATACATCAGGTTTTAGGATATAAGCATTTTTTAGACATCAAATGTCAACCTTAATCCTATGTAATTTGATTACTGAGCATTTAATGTCATTTTTTCTTTCATTAAAAAAAGTAATAAAAAAACCCCTTATGTCTGTTGCAAGTCATATTGTCTGTGCTATCAGTCTCTCTCACTGAAACTCACTTGTTTTCAAGAACCCACCTGGTTTCAGTAGTGACACAATTTCATTTCCATATAAAATATCTTGTACTCCAATAGGCAAACCACTCATCCAAGTTAGGGGTGGTAGAGTTTGATTAGTCTTTATCACTGCAAGGGAGAAAGTTCTCATAACCATTGCAAACTGGTGTATCCTTCTTATGATAGATAACGGGATTAACAAACTCATGAATCTCTACATGTTGACAGAATTATTTGGTTGTTCTGATATGAGACACAGTTAAACAGTGCATGACCTGACAGACACCAGTGCAGAAGTAAACAACTTTGTTAGTGAAATAATGTATTTCTCTTACACATAGATATTTTGAAGGCTTTTTAAGTCACTGATGCTGATCAAAGCATTTCTGGTTTCCATTTGCAGTTACATGATGTTCACATATTCACATCCTGCAAAGCACCAGCTGAGTGTTAGAAGGTTTTGCTGTGCAGGTATGCTCCAAGAATTCAGCCATGATCTGACTTTTTTAACTTTTTCCCCATATTACACAAATTTAACACATATGCTAACAACTTGGGCTCTATCTGGGAAAAAATTTGACCTCCTGTACTAGGATGTGATCTAATAAATGTCAAGGTTATTTGGTAGCTCTTTAAATGCAGTAAAAAATTGCAGTGACAGTATGAACATGTGCCCAGGAAGAACAAAGTTTTCTCACACTTAATGTTTCATCTGTAGCACATGAACACTACATTTGTTCTGGTCCCAAGACAGGTTTTGTTGATTCATTCAAGGTAAGATCTGGTCAAGGCAAATGGATGGATGATGGCATGCACAGGATTCTGTTTATGGAGTTAAAAAAGAGGAAAAAAGTAAAGCAGATACAAGCCTGTGCTCAAAGATGCATCATGACTTTAAGTTATTATAAAAATAAAAATGTTACAATATCTTGCTAAAGACATGCATATGTATAGCTCTTGGCACTTGGGACTTTCAAAATATTTTATAAAGATTTTAATATGATAATGTGCCTGTTACAGCCAGGGAGAGAGATGTTGAAAAGAACATCTAGTGGAATCACCTGGCGTGCCTCCTTCCCAAAAAGCGAGTTCCTTACTTCTACCTCCAGCAGTGAGTGAGGGGGTATAGAATAACAAACTAGACATGCTCACATGGTTCCAGCCCTCCCCTCTCAAGTCTAGTGTGAAAAACAGCATCTCTGTCCTGGCTAAAACTGAGACGAGGCTCTCTGTGAAAAAGTGTATCTTCATTATATGGCTTAATTATGGAAAAAATACAAAGCACACAAGCAAATGCTTTAAATGTAGGATGTTTATGCGTGGGAAACTTGATTTTCTGCAGGCTGGAGAAACATCTGAGAGATCTTTTAACAGATGCAAAAGGAGATAAAATTAGTTTGGGAAGACCCACAATAAAAGTGTTATTATTTACTTGATTTAATAGATATTACTGTGGTTCAATATACCTCCTTACATGTTGAGGATCATTGGCATGTTATAATCAAAACCGTAGCACCCAGACCATGGTGAGGTTATACAGGTTTCAACTAAAAGACCCTGAATTTCTTTCAGACATTTAATAAGACCCGTCTGACCCTCCGATGTGAAATGAACCTATAGCAATAAAAAACAAGCTATATTATTGATTGAAATGATCCATTTGGAGCATTTGAGGTAAATAAATTATTACTAAGTCACAACAGAATTTGACTGTCCAGCATAAGGTGTGACTATAGGTTAACTAGGTTCTAGGCATGTACTTCTGTGTTCCCTGTCAATATTGAACATATAGTCAAGACCCTGGTTTAAAAATTACTCTTTCCATGTTGAGACAAATGTATTTATATTTGATCTAATAAAAATGAAACCACTGAGTTTGCAAGACTGAATGTTTTCATAGGGGAAGGGAAGAGCTTGGGAGGGGTGAGGAAGTGAATCACCATCATTATGGACTGCTGATGAGGATCTTCTCTCATTCCTAAGATATTCCTAAGAAAACTGAAAACAGCTTTATAGCTTTATTCTGGGCAGAATGATTAGTGATTAATCATC
Organism: Notiomystis cincta; assembly: GCA_013398075.1. Lineage (NCBI taxonomy): Eukaryota > Metazoa > Chordata > Aves > Passeriformes > Notiomystidae > Notiomystis > Notiomystis cincta. The sequence continues at coordinate 4,339 of VZRX01021712.1, forward strand.
CTCCATAACAGAGAAATATTCATATTCATTATTCCTATACATAAGCAAGACAGCCTTACATAAGTAGTTTGAGAAACACAGATGGGATCATCACCCAAGTGAAGGATACATAATCTACTTTAAATTCATTTCCTGTCCTAGAAAGAAATGAGAAAATTATGGGGGTTTTGTTTGTCTGGTTGGTTGGTTTGAGGGTTTTTTGTTTGTTTTTTGTGGTTTGTTTTTAGTTTTTTTTTTTGTTTATTTGTTCCTTTGTTTGGTGTGGTTTTTTTTTTGATTTTGGTTCTTTTTGTATATTTGTTTTTTTCTTAAAACTTTTATTAAGAGGCTTTTTGAATTAAGCAGTATGTCTGAAAGCCATCATGCATGTCTTCTAAATGAGATAGGAAAGAAGTCATCCATGCTTATTCTTCTATTTTCTTGACCCTGCTTAGAGTAAGAGAGCCCCTGGCTAGAGCATAAATCAGATCGAAAGAAAATCCTTTGTGCTGACGTGACTGAAGACAAACATAAAAATATGTAGGGATAAAGAACATTAAAACAAGAACAGAAAAGCACTCTCAGCTGAATCTTCTCTCCAGATAGAAGCAATCCTGTCAATCACAGCTGCTGTCTCTGTGCTGGTGTGAATGGCCTTGCTTCTCAGGGACAGCTCGTTCTCTCCAACTCCCCTGTGCTACGTTCAGTTTCTGAGGCAAAGGTTCCTGCTATGTACATAAGGTCTTGTATATCATTTAGAGAAACAGATGCAGTTCTCTGATGACAGGCAGAGAAGAATTTCTGTCTCCTTAGGTGGTGAACTTAGCTGTGATGGCAGCTGGCCTAGTGCCCCCCTTGGCCTTTTACCAGAGTGCTGTCAGATGTTCCAGCCATCATATCCCCAGGCACTTTCGCCATTTCCTTGGGTCTGAATTCAGACAGAGTTTTTCTGGTTTGGGATTTCTTGACACATATCTCAGTGCAGACCCTCTGCATAGCACCCACCACTGAGATTTGACTGTTACTTTCTAGCCTAATTTTGACTTCTCAGATTCCTTCTTCAGCCTCAGTGTGCAATTGCTTAAGTGGCTCTTCATTAATTCCTTGTCTTTGAGCTCACATAATTCATGTGATTTTACTGCTCAGGTTTCCCTTTTTCTTTGGGACCCCTCTAGGGTTTGTCTTTCAACTTCGTTTAAAAAGGAATAACCTCTTTGTTGTTTGTTGTTTATAGTATAGAATGCTAAAATTAGGCAAGGCTTTTTGCAAGACATTCTGCAAACAAGTGTATGAGCATATACACCTATGGTCCCTCTGCTAAGGTCCTAGATCAGCCCAATTTGTGGTAAATGTCAGGCAAATCACATATTGGATATGAGTGTAGTAATATCCTCTTCTAGGTCCTCTGTGGAATGCTTATGTGAGGTGTTTTTTACAACACTAAGGTTATGAAAAACCCTGCCTTGATATATTCATATATACTCTCCTCTCCTCTCCTCTCCTCTCCTNACCTTGTTTGATTTATGGCAGCTTTTTTATTTTCAACTCCTTGTGACACCTCACTTTTAGTGCTTATAAAACTTTGATATTTTCTTTTCAGTGGTACCTAAAAATTTAGTACTCATAGTTTTTGAAAAATAAGGCTTAATATTACATGGTTGAGTGGTAAAACATCTAGGGAATTTTTTTTTTCTGTTTTTTATGAAAACATTTTCTCTTGTAGACATGATCTAAATTTTTTATATCATTTATATATGTAAATGTTTAAGTCCTTTCTATAACTCATCAAAAAGGCTTTTTTAGATGTTTCTCTTACTCATTCTGTTACTTACTTTAATAAAATCTCAAAAAACTATGTAATAGTTCTGAGACTGTAAATATATGCTTAAAATTTTTCTTCCTTTTCCATAAGACAAGTATTTTAATTTTTTTTAAATTTCTTTTTTTACATTTCATTTCAACTTAAGGTGAAGGAGAAGCAAAGCTACATCTGATAGCAAGAATTCTACCATGAGTACAGTGCAAAATTCTTTAAAGAATTCAAATGAGTCAAATTCAGTAGTGAAGCTAAAAAATATTTGTGTCAGCTTGCTTTGGTAGATGAAAATGCTTTCATTATGAATTTTGTTTTCAAAATAGATTCTTTGTTCTCCAGTTGTCTGATATGATTAATTCTGTTGCTTAGTAGTCTAAATATGCTTGATTTTTTAATGAAGTGTAGAGGAAATCCATACTTGACTAATGGATCCTGCATGCTTGTTTCTGCTCCTTCTTGGTCAGCAAAGTAACAATACTTGGTATTTATATTATCGTCTGATAATTAGGTGCAAAACCACTTTCCAAATATTTCTAAACAAAACATTTGCAACTTAGGTAAGCAATGTTCACTTATAGTCACAAGTGGCAGACAACCAAAGTGTATAGAGCTTGTTTATTTTTAAAAGTCATCCCACTCATAAACAGATTTTCAAATGAACTTTATACATGGTTTCACCTAGCCTGTTCCTTATAGTAGCTGCTGAGAACTGTCTACTTTTGAAACCATAGTTACTATTATATAAATAAATAGAAATTTTGATCTTTGAAGTTAGCTTTGGCTCTTGAACACACTAGAAACCATGGCTCAGGACTCCCTTCAAAACAGGCGCTGAGGGAAATCACAAAGACCTTAATCCAATCCAGAAGGACATTTTCTTCAGAAATTACTTCAGAAGTTTGGCCAATAATACCTACTTCTATTATATAGACAGACATAATTAGTACAAATGAGCTATTGACATGAAGATAGAAGATTTCTTACCCTCTGTGCATCATTTATAATTGCTTTTATGTTAAAGTGCATTGCTTAAAATGTCTCTGTCACCAGATTTCTGGGCCCAAATGCAATGTGTCAATTTGACTAAAAATTGCAACATGACGAGAAATCCAACAAAACAGCTAAGTACATTCTGTCCTTACGAAAATACAATTCTTTTTGAAAATTAAGTGTACTAGATAACAAAAACCTACTTGCTTTCTAATGCAGTTATAGATTTTTGGGTGGTATTTGGTAGGTTTTGGTTGGTTGGTTGGTTTTGGTTTGGGATTATTTTTGTGACACACTCCTGAACAAACTACAAAATTGCAGAGACAGATCAGAGTTTTTTACTCTGGAAGATGACAAGATATTTGAGTCTCCAGAGTCGTATGTATATGTGTGTGTGTGTGTATACTCTGCAAGCCTTCAAATATAGAAATCTTGGAGTTTTCTTTGAAGCATTTGCCTTAGGTAATTTAACCCAATCCAAGGAAGAATGTAAGACAGTGGAAAATCATATGGAATAACTCACAGTGAAAGAATTGGTTAAGTTTGAAAGCAACTATTAAAGCAATCTTTATCAAGGAAAAAAAATACAAAAATAAATGAGATTTCATTTTGAAACTCAATTACCATATTATCTCTACATATCCAGAATAAATGCTTGTACAGTCTCCAAAACATTAATCATTATTATTGTACTGTGATGTTATGTTTGATCAAAAGTTGGTTTGTTTATTTGATTTTGTTTAATATTTGTTCTGCTTTCCGTTGATTTGTTTCAAGATGTTCTATATGGTTTTGCTGGAAAGAACTGTTTTATTTTGGACAAAGAAGACTCTTGAAAAAACATTCTACTGAAAGCAAAAACAGCATTACACCTGCTAACATAAGTTTGCAATGTTTCCAACCCTTTCTAGAAAGATACACCTGTCTCAGCTTTCCTCTTCCTTCTCTCCTTTTCTCATCTCTCAGGTCTATCCTTGTAACAGTCTGTTGGCTGTGCTTTTTAGTACTGAATATTTATTAAATATTCTGCAAAGCACTTCCTTTGTTTTAGTATTAGAAGTGTTAGAGGAAACAATTTTGAGAGCTATTTTTTCCTGGAAGCAGAAGCCGCTCAAAGCCAATATATTCCACAAAAATGAGCATTGATTTAAAGATAGTTATAGTGCTTTTATACCAGACACATCTAATAGTATACAATTTCTTAGTATTTCAATACTTCTAAGATATTGTTTTCAGATTTCCGTGGATAAAACTCTGAAGTTCTTACTGACTGTCTCTGAAAAAACAGAATTTTAAATTAGGAGTTTCGAGTAGGGTTTACACACTCCCTGGAAGAGTTCCTACTTAAAAAGTAAGGAGGGAATTCTTAGAGTTGACTTTAAAATGGAGCCTTCCCTTTTTTCTCTTGGAGAGGTACAATCAAATAACTTCTTATTTCTGGTGGCTTCATAACTGTTATTTGTATTCATTCTACTATTTTATATTTTCCTGGTATAAATAGCAGGATATTTACATTTTCTTGCTTTAATAGGGTGTAGTAGTCCCCAAAGCAACAAATGCAAAAGTAGTACTAATACTAATAATGAGTGACAGTTTTCTCAATCAACTGTGAAAATAAATCACAGTTTTCAAGTGCAAAAATGCAGTGGTATTTTCCAAAGAGGTGTTGGTATATGAACACAATCCACTGAGTTTTATAATGCTTTGTATCATTCTCCATTCCTTTTAAGACACTAAATTGTTCTAATTGTGTGTGGAGAGACTTTCATTTCTCACTCCTTGGAGAAGAGAAAAAAGAACGAAAAGATTTTCACTCCTCTCTCAGTTAGGAAAAGACATTCAAATGTAAAAAAAATAGATCTGTGTTCCACTGCTGCTGTAAACAGATCAGCAAAGGGGAAAACCAGAAACTCTCTAAGGAAACACAGAAGAAAATGATTCCTTGTCTGCATTAGGCTATAGTTCAAGCAAGTGACAGAGTTTGGAAGAGATGTCTCCTGTCTCGCTGCAGCTGGCAGTGGGAATGTCCTCATCTGTTTACAATTCTCTCTCCCTGTTAGGGTTGCTGTAAATTGGCTATAAGAATGTGGTTAGTTATCTCCCCTTGACATATTTGCCATGGCACATATATATATGTGTAAGTTTACTTCTTTCCTACTCACTGGAGGCCATACAAAAATCCTTTTTAGTTGTTTAGCCAATATTTTCCTTTCTGTCATATCCTGTTGAAAGTGATATATATATAACTGTAGCCCACAATTTATTTCACTCAGTGTAAGAGAGAAATGCCTTCCCTTGCCTTGTTTTCTAGTGTTTGTGAGTCAGATAACCAAGGAATGAATTAGTCCTTAAGATATAATTATATTCCCAAGAAAGCTACACAGGTATGTCTGAATAAAAGAAATTTTCTTCTCAGTGGAAATAATCACAGTCGGTTTTATTCCCATATTAAAAACCCAACAAAATAATTAAAGGGCATTTTTATATATAATTTCAAAATATTTAACAGTACAGGAAAATTCCAAAAAGTCACTGAGTTCTAAATCAACTTCTAAAATGTAGCATCTCCTCCTCAAAAAATATCCTCAACTTTTCAAAAGTCATCCATCCATCAATGTAGTGAACTGGAAACTAAATGATTTGGCTTTGAATTTAGTATATGTTTATTTTAAAGCCTTTAAAATTGCAATTATGATTAGTTATGTATGAGGACCTTTATTTATATGAGCACAAAGTTATTACTGTAATACAAGAGGTCTGAGAAGGCTGCAGTGACAGCATTATTAAATGTAAGTTATCCATGTCTACTTATTTCCTACAGAGACTGGAATCAAGCCTAGGACAACTATGGATACTTCTACTAGACATCTCAGGAGAATAGGCCCCTTTTACTACTAGCACAATCAACTCTGCAAATTTCCCTTAGGTCCTCATGAATTTGAAGCTGGACTGTTAGGAAAAATGTTTAAAAGCTACTGAGATACCTGAATGTCATTGTTCAAACAAGTACAAGAAAATGAACGCCAATATTTTGATACTCTAAACCAAGGAAATTTACAAAGTTAGAAGTACATTATGCAGAAATGAAAAGGAATTTCTCATTAAAAAAAAAACCTAATTAAAGAAATATTAAATATTTTCATGAATATTAATTATAAATTAAACCTAATTAAAGAAATATTAAATTTTGATGTGAAAATATCAAATTTGCTATCTTCTCAAAGATATATATTTTTTAAAGCCTGTTCATGTACTAGATGGCTTTGGTTCTCTTTTTTTCCCCTAAAGTTAAATGCATAAGGTTTACAACAGGATAGGACACACTACCTGTAGGTTTAACATGGGAAATAAATTTATGATAAACAACTGGTAAAATGCTTCAGAGGCATTTTTTAATCAGAAAACTGTGTGGAAGGGTGAAAACAAAGAAATGTACTTATATTTAAAGATATCGAGAGTTTTAAGGACTTGCATCTTGAACACTGAATGAAGAAATAATATATTAATAAAGCAATGCTGTGCATTACCCAGTAGAATAATTTCATGGTAAGAACACATACAAGAACACAAATCTCAATATCATATATATCAGCAATTCAAGCAAAAATGCTACTAATTTGTTTTGAATTTCTCACTCCTGGCCAGTATAGTGTCCAGGTCTGAAACACTTATTCTCTTATATTCTTAAAAATGTAAAAAACCTTAAAACTACTGAAATAAATTAATAATTTCTAAAACTAACAACAAAAACAAGTGAACAAACCCTTTCATATTGTCATAATATAAAAGAGTTACTTTAATGACTAGCTTAAAATAATAGAGAAAAATTACAGAATGCGTAAGAATATTGTGGGGAAAAGTCCTTCTTCATTGGAAAGTAGTTATCTAGAATCAGCTTGTTTAGCTTCAAACCTCAGGTTTCTGGAAAATGGTAAAATAAAAGAACAGCTGATCAACAAGAAGAATAAGTCAACATTTGAGTACAACATTATCCTCCTTCCTTTTTAAAAAAAAATGAAACAAAATATTAGATATTAAATTCTTCAGGAAGTTAAGTATGTTTACAGATATACTTCACAAACATTAATCCATCAGAAATAGCTCAAAATTTAATTTCTGTTTTGGACTGTCTGACCTTTACACCTCTTTGCTAAGGATTTTTTTCCTCATGTGGTGCATAATAATTAGTCTGGAAAGCTGCATTATTCTTGTTTTTTGTTGTTGTCATTGTTGTTATTATTAATTATTATTATTAGTAGTAGTAGTAGCAGTAGTATTACTTTAATTTAATATCTAAATAGTCTTATTACAAGGCATTCTTTGTTTTTTTGTTAGCTATAAATGTAATTTTTTAGAAAATCCAAGAAATGTCATCCCAGATTTATAATGATAACTGTTGTTCTCAGTTTACACAAGAACAATGAAATGTAAATTATATGATTTCTCATATCATAAATTATTGATATTCTGGTAACTGCTTTGTTTTGTTTTGTTTTGTTTTGTTTTGTTTTGTTTTGTTTTGTTTTGTTTTTTAAATGGAAGGTTAGGGAACTTACTCTTCCATTATCCAGTAAAAATATTTTTTATAAATCCTAAATAATATCACTTTTCCAGACTTCTTAGAAAGTTTTCTGTATCATGATATGATATGCAGAAAATGTTAATTCAGCTTCTACTACTACGACATTGACTCTATGAGGTATCATACCTTTGGGCTGAATTTTATTTTGGTTTAACTACCATTTCCATTCTATAAAGAATTTATTATTTAGCTCTTGGTTTGGTTTTGTTGGTAGTTTTTTCCAGGATTTTTATTTTAATCAGAAGACCCTGATGCAATTACTTTTGTTTATGGAGTTCCAATGGTATAACAGATTCAAAAATCTCTATTCCATCATGGAAAAATTCAGTGTTGAGGGTCACCAAAACAGCCAGCTCCAACACTCTTTCTATTTTATCTTGATCTCCTTACCTACATATTAGATGCTATATATATGCAGATCTCATACTAGTGGTTGTAATGTATCAAGGATTACCTGATAGTATCTTAAACTATTATTCTTTTGAGACTTACTGATCCTGTGACTGGATCAGTAATAAAAGCATGGGAAAATAAAAGCTTGACAGTACACTCAGTTTTGCATATTACTGTTCCTTTGAGTCCCAGAGTCCTACTCTCAGTTAAGATATTCCTTAACTTTACCAAACTCAAAGCTAGATTATTTTTTCATTTAAAAGGTCTGTTTGTCTTTCCTCCCTTTCTTCCACAAAACTAATTTCATGCTAAACTTACAAGCCTTTCTTGTCAATATCAGAAAAAGATAAGACTAACTCAGAAGTTATTCTAATGAGTCAGTGGCATTGTGTTTAAGCAAAACCCTAGAGTGAGTTTAGAATCGGCTGATTGAAACAAGTAAATACAGTATGTCAGTCTGCAGCCCAGAACTACAGTAATTTTCTACCTCCTGTGTACCTTTGGCAGCTATCTATATTTGCTGCTCTCCCATCAGCATCAGCAAATGTATCCACTTAAACTTAATCCTTCTGTCCCAATCAGTTATATGGATAAAAGGCAGTAGAGATCTATCTTAATTCATGTGGGATGCCCTTAATGCATCCCCTAGAGTGGATATGGTTTTTTCTTACTAGAATTATCTGCTTTCTGTTTCTTACACTTGCTATTTATCTGTTTCTGTGTCTCATAAGGGATGCTTGAAAGCTTCTATCTAAACCAGGTCCCAGTTATGTAGAATTAAGAGCAGGCTGCTGAAAATTCAGTCGCAGAGTATGTGCTGTCATTTTCAACACCATCAGCAATGCCTTGAATTGGAGAGGATGTGAAATAGGCAGGAGTTTTCATCTGTACTCAGAACACTGAATATTTCTTAGTAAAACATAGAAATCAGGTTAGCTTCAAAGTACAAAACCTATTTGTCAGAAATGAGATCTGTATGGAAACGGTGGAAGTCCTGTTTGGATAAAACCCTGCAGGCACATATGAGCAAAAGCTGGGTTCTGCCACTGTAGCTCAAATTCAGAATGCAGCATTTTTTTGTGAGTCATCTGGATGAATGAAAGCTAAGTGAAAAATTTGCAGGAGGGGTTCACAGTGGGAATATCTGGCACTCTGGAAAGTGGCACAGGATCTGGATACACCCCAGTCATTCCATACATTATTAATTTTGTGTAGTTGGAGGTCTGGTATTTCACACAAAATATAAACATAGAGTGATCTGTCTGCTCAAGCTTTTTGGAAAGTCACAGGTGCACTGCTGTTATTTTATTGGGGACTGCTGCTATAGGATGCTGTCATAGGTCCACTTGTCTGTAAGCAGAAGAGAAAACCACAAGAGTACCTGACATATCCTTGGTTTCCCTTGCATGGTGATGATTTAGCTCATCTTATTGTCTATTTATTGGTATTATTCATCAGAAGCTGAAATAGCTCTCACTGTCCTTTTCCTATCCATCCTCATAAAAATTTTATGCTCATGTAAATTTAGACCACATTTCCTACACATGTTTTGTGAAGAACAAGTGAAGATGGAAATTGCATAAAGCCAAGTTTTGGCAAAAGGTATTGTTTTCATTCCATTTTTACTTGGAAATATTATAATATGTATAAATCTTATACAAATATGAAGTTACTACCTTTGTAATTAAATATTATTTATCACAGTTAGCTAATTACAAATGACTTCAGAATTACTAGAATCAGCAGGTCTGTTTTAGAGTGAAAAACTAAGATTAAAAACACTTGCCCTCAACTGCCTAGAAACCTGGCAGGAGCTGTAGGAAAAAAGGTAAGTGCTTTTGAATCCATTTCTCAGTTCACAAGGAGAGATTATTTTTCCCCTTCTTCCTTCAAAATACCATTAAACTAAAACCCCTCAAAATCAACCAAAATGTGTTTTACTTTGGTCACCAGTTTAACTTTGCAGTTCAACTTTTTCACAGAAATTTGACCATCCTTTTCATCAGTAGTGTTGACCAAGGATAGCTATTTGAACAGAGAACACAAGACACCCAGAAGCAAACTCCATGGCATATATCAAAGTATTTATCTTGCACCATATCTCGAAAATTCAATTCTTATAAAAGCAAAATCATTACAGAGACACAAGTGCTCTGAGGACAGAACTGGGAGCACATGGGGGTTATTTTCAATTGAAGCATAAAAGAGTTTTGAATCAATTTCAAAGTTCAATACCCTCCAAGGGAGGGTAATGAGGAAAGTATATGCAGCAACCCTGTTTTCCTTGAGAATATTTTGTTAGTTTGCTATGTTACCTGGGAGATTTTACTCTTGCTTTTTCTGGATGGGTAGGTAAGTGGAGAACAATATGCAAGCACCTGAGAGGGTCAAAACAGATAAAAATTAATTCTGAATTCTGACAACCCTTGCACAGTTGAATCCACAGCTCTGACTTAATTTTTTTTGAGATAAACTTGGTCCATATGGTCAATGAATAATGCCTCTTTAAATTAACTAATTAGCCAAAAAGGGGAGGAAACATGCTGAAATCTAGAGATAAAGGATTTACTTTCTGTTTATTGAACTTTAACCAGGTAGTTCTTTGGTTCAGAGAAGAACTTTCATGAGCTTTCGACCCAGTTTTTTCAAAGATGGCAAAATAGGTATTGTGGTCTAGTGGACAATTAGTTTGAATTTAAACTAATTTTGTTCACTTTTGTGCAAAATGTTATGAGATGGGAAAAAGGAGAAATGTACATTCTTACCAAGATAATTTGAAGACATCCTCTTATTTGAAATGTCAGAAGCAATCCAAATAAATACAGCATAAAGTGAAATAAAGTGGTCCAGGCAACATAAAGTGTGCAAAATATCACATAGATACCACTATCATACATGAGACAGAAATTAAAAAGTGGACTATATATGTTCTCTTTTCAGTATATTGAAATTATTGAGAATTTCTCTTTAGGTATTCTGTATGTCATGGTTTAAGATGACAAGGCAGCTAAACATCACACAGGCTCTTTCTCGTCCCTGTAAGTGGATGAGGAGGGAATTAGAAAAAAAGTAGAACTTGTGGGTTTAGATGAAGACAGTTTAATAGGACAGAAATGGAAGGAAAACTAATGATAATGGTACAGAATTTAGACTATACAAAGTGTGTGATGCACAATCTACTTTCACATGCTCACCACCTGCTGACTGATGGCCAGCCATCCCTTAGCCACGTTTCCCCCCAGCTTTACATGCTAAATGTGACACCCTATGGAATGGGATATCCCTTTGGCCATTTGGATCGGCTGTTCTCTCCATGTCCCCTCCCAAATTCTTGTGCTCCTCTAAGCCTACTCACTTGTGGGGTCGTTTGAGAAGCTGAATAGACCTTGACTTAGTGTAAACACTGATCAGCAACAACTAAAATATCAGTATGTTATGAACATTGTTCTCATCCTAAATACAGAACAACTCCATACCAGCTACTTGGAACAAAATAACTTTATCCCAGATGAAACCAGGACAGTGTATCAAAAAGATGTTATTAGGAATTCTAGTGTTAAATTCATTTAGCTAAAGGTAGTGCTAATACTAAAAGTCTAATAAAAAGACATTTAGTGATATTTTGCTTCTTAAGAAATACATCAGATAACTTACACATAACTGTTATTCTGTTTTAAATAATCAGCCAGTACTTAACATACAACTGCTTTATTAAACAGGAATTAAATAAGTATCAGAGATACTTAATCTGAGGTGTTACTGTTAATATCAAATTTCTTCACGCTTTTCAATGGCTATATGCAAAATTTCATTGCTATATTCTTAAAACATTTCTGTTCAATTTAATTTACTAGAATTTGACCTTGGGGTTCTTTGCCTCCCAAGCGGTGATCAGGGTAACAGGGCCACTGTGGGCTCTGAACTCTCAGATAAGTTTGGTGAAGTTCCTGGTAAAAAGCTGTGAATCTCTGCTGAGTATTAATATAAACCACCAGGATGCACCACCCCTGGAAGCGTTCAAGGCCTGATTGGATGTGGCTTTGAACAACCTGGACTAGTGCCCACGCCAGGGTATTGGAACTAGATGATCTTTAGGTCCCTCCCAACCCCAAACATTCATTGAATCCATTATTTTATTAATACCTGTGGGGTATAAATGTGTCATCTTGGGAGTGTGTCTACAAAGAAATGGTGAATCTGAGCTGCTCTGGCAGATGAATCAAAAAAAGGCTCATTTATATCTTGAGGAGTAAACTGTATCTTGAAGGCAAGTATTTTTTCTCATGGAATAAATCAGATATTGCATGTTTCCTTTTGATATTAAATATAACTTTGTCATGCTTTCACAATACTTTGTTCCCTTTAAAGTTGCACTTTGTAATGTGGGGGGAAGAAAAAGAATTTATGCTCACACTATGAATTTAAATTCTCTTCTCCCCAAATTTAGTGTCATTTTGATGAATTCTGGAACAAGTCAGTACAATGCAGAAGAGAAATTCTGTGTTTTCATGAAATTAAGAAGCATTTGGAATTTAATTTTGTATGTTTCCTTGCCATTTTTTATTTTAACTCTCTTAAAAGAAAGAACACATCTTTTTATACAACATTGATATATGTTGAATACAAGCCTTACAGCCAATATAATTAAACTTCTGAGCAATGCTTAGGCACTTTCATAGTTAATTATTTATTCTTAAATGTTATTTATATTCAAATTTCTGATCTTATGAAATTGATAATTTTGTAGATTTATAAATTTTTAAATTATTTATAAAATTCTTTATGTAAGTGTTGAAAGTTTTCAGGAGTTTATTCTTTCACAGCTGATCTAAATTCTGGTGTGAATAATGCTGGCTTTAACAGAATTTAAAAGATCCCATGTCTTAAACAAAAGCTTGTCTGAATAAAAACCGTCTAAAAGTAAGGAAGCTGTAATTTGGCCTCAAATCAAAGAAACTTTCAGACATTTATTTTAATCAGCCATCGGTCTTGGTGTTTTTTTCCTGAAAAAGTGTGATTAATGTTAAATGTGAGTTAGTATAAGAATTCCAAATGAACATTCAGCAGGAAACAGTAGTAGAATATTGGAAAACTCTTCTGGAAAGAATTAACTTTGCACTCTTCAGCAGTCCAAGGAGAATATTATATCTTAGTTCTGGAGAATTCTGTGGACTACTTTTCTTTGAAGCAAAAGGAGAGAAGGAAGGTTATGGTTTTACGACAGGCTCAGTTAAAACTGTGACCAAAAAATTAAGTTTAATGGCCACTATTGATATTTTTTATACCAAAAGGAAGCACAATATTCACTCCTTTTTCACATTTTTGAGACATAGATATGTACACAAAATACATATATAAGCAAATATACACATATGTATGTAGACAAATACATCTTTCACATATGGCTAAGCACTGAGGAGTGAAATAAAGAATACATGCTCATGAGAACTACCTCGGGTTTTCTTCAAAATGAAACATTTTCAGAAAGCTGACATTATTGGGATGGGGGGAGAGGGTTGAGCAAACGGTACAGAGAGAGAAGTGCCTGCTGACAGGTTGACAAAAGTACATGTAGCCTTTCCTTCTACAGGGGAGAGGTTAGGCACTACAGCACCACAGCAGAACCTGGGGTATTACACAGCTATCCCTTCACAGCTTTCACAGTGATGAATGAGGTCTTAGCAGATGCCTTGCAGAGAGCTGGCAAGACAGAGAAGCAGAAAGGATGAGATTACTCACATGTCTGCCCTTTTCCCCTCTCAGATTGGGTGAGGCAGGTGATTAAAAGATAAAATCTTGGGTGATCTAATCGAAGCCATCTGCTCCCACTCTAGTCAAGTAAGAGAAATTCTCAGAAGCTCAAGGAACATGAAGAGTTGGTTTAATCAGAACTTAAACAGAAATATTATTGTAAAAGCACTCAGGGGCTCTAAGGACAATGGTCCTATTCATTGAGGAATTCCAGATATATGGATATAACTTTCTTAACTGGTTCTCAGACTTCAAAATACCCACAGTTACATTAAGCAAAATTAAGGATTCAATAAAACCTGATGGATTTGAGCATGAGGGAAAAAAAAAGCCTAAACTTGTCACCAGATACTTACCTTAAGGGGAATGAGGCTTCTTGCAATTTCTTTTAAAGCATGAAATACTGGCTGAAACCATATGGAACATATCCATTTCTGTCTAGTGATGACAAGCCTCATTCAGAAGATTATTAACAATGAAATTAATAAATGCATCCTTAATTTGAAGGTTTTTTCCTATTCTTTCATAATAAACAGGAGGAAAATTCCTAACAGAATATTCTGGCATCAGCAGCCTTTGTGACAACCAAACACAAACATGAAACATTTACAAAATTATCTACTCCTTTTTAAGGGGAAAAAAAGTAATTAATAAGTACCCCATAGCCCCAGGAAACTAAGAAATTTACTCTGTGTACAGATCTGCTCCACAAAAAAATAAAGTTCTAATTTCACTAAATTGTAAATGGGAAATGATGACCAGCTTTTTCAGTCGAAATTCCTGGTTTTGTCTGCTTAGGTTCATGCATGAATGATAGTCAAGAAAGACATGGGCATTTCTGATAACCACACTGAAAGCCTGCCTGGTGTTGCATCAGAGGTTTGGCTGTCTTGCACCTGTTTTTATTATATTGCTTTTCAGAGGATTGCTAGTATGCCAGCCACAGTCTTTCAGTGAAATTCAGTAGTATTTTGAAATGCACAAAATTTTCATCATTGCATCTATTTGTGGAGACAACATATATTCATTCTCCCTAATCTACCTCTAATTTTCTATGCAAATATTGCCAGGCTCATTCAGGGCCACAGGATTTAGTTACTCACTTGACTGAAAAGCATGTCAATGCAAATTCAGGCTGATAAACCAGCACACAAATCTCCAGGGCTTCAGCAAGTTATAATTCAACCACAGTATTAACAAAACAAGATAGCAATTATGCAAGGAATCAGCTGAAAGGTTATTTTTATTTTTAAAATTTCTGCCTCTGTACAGCTGGGTGTTGGAAGTTAAAAGCAAGACGAGGCACATGTCCCCATTAGGCAGGCCTTTGGAAACCAAGCAGCATACTGTACTGAGCATTATGCTATGGACATTTCACAGTAAATTTATCAGCGTTAGCCCTGAAAGCAAATGGTTTTCTGGTGTGGTGGAATGTTCTTTTTAATATTAGTATATCAAATATTTTTGGCTCTGACAGTGACAGCAAATTAGTGCTGACTGTATAAAGGCAGAGTTTTGTGCAAGCTTGGGGACATTACAAGGGCTCTTCTGACTGCCTTAAGTCCTCACCTCCAGGACTGTCTTGCCCTGAATTCAAGCTTCGCCATGAAGTCAGATCAGCTGAATTCTTAACTTTCTCCTTTTCACCATTTAATCACTTGTATAATATCCTTGCAGAGGCCCTCTAACAGTCCTAATTACATTAAAGACTTGATTTTATGTACTCCCATTTGTTCTAGGTAAATTTATTGTTCCTCCTTATTCATTAGGTGCTCGGCAATCTCGCACCACTTGGAGCTGGAACAGTTCCTGTGAAGTCCCCCTAAAGGAGGCTGCTCTGGAGCCTCTCTAAGTCTATGAAGATGATAAGGCTGCTCCCAGGCCCCTGATAGTCCTGGCTGTCCCTGTCTGACCTCTCCTGGGCTTTCTGCATTCTGTTGACAGCCAGGACTCGATGTCAGCTTCCCAGCGCCAGCAGCAGCATGGCAGGGCTGGTCTGCAGCTCTCCCCAGGCCTGCCCTACCTGGAAATGGGCCCTGGCAAGCCAGCCTCATCTGTGGCCACACAACCCATTCTGACCCTGGCCCATTTCCACCTCCATGGAGGTGCCCGATGCCTGGGGCTGGGCTGTCCCCGCTGGCCCAGCTGCCCTGCTCCTGGCTGGGACAATGGGGTGGGCCCTGGCTGTCAGTCCCTGTGCTGTTCCCTTGGAAAGGATCCCAATGAAGGCTCATATGCCTGTGAGAGCTGGCGACATTTGCAGTGCCCTGAACACATGGTCAACATCTGTGTCAGACAACTGAGAAGAGGCAAGGAGGAGTAAACTCAAACACTGAGAGTCAACTGATTGTACCCATGAATCGTTAGGATATTCCATGTCCAAGTTCTGGTTCAAGTCAGCCACTCCTGTTCCAAACATCCTAGTCTGGAGTTAGCCATCCCCATCAGACAGTTTGGGTGTTTCTACCATCTTCTGAGGTAGAAGAGGACATAATAAAAATTATACTAGCTCAGCATGGTCGCTCTACCTCAGGTCAGAGAAAAGTCCATGTTACACTTCAGTTACTAGAATAAAGGCAGCCAAGATAAAGTCTCCATTCATATTACAGGCTTGATTCAGTTTCCTGGACACCCAGTTGCTGGGGTTTATCGGAAATAAATTGAGGAGTATACAGCTGGGACCCCAGCAACCACAAGGGAAAGCCTTGGGTAAACAATAGTTTTCCCTCATATCAGTCAGTTCTCATGAATGTCTTACAGATCCTGAGGCATCTGAGATGTCACTTGTATGATAACAAATGTGCAATTGAATCAAGGCCTTTGTGCTTACACAAGCACAACACCCCCATAATAGACAGTTTGCTGCAATATAGAAGTTTTTGAAAAATGTGGCAGGTAATTTTAGTTTGGAATGGTGCATCACACAGTTATAATTGTCATTGATTTACTTGGTAAAGTTCTAAAATCTTGGGACTCGGTTTTGTAAATTATCACTTCTGTGCAACACAAAGGAAGATATAATCACTGGAAATGTTTCATATAAGAAACAGTTTTAAATTCAGAGGCTTTGATGGTGTATACTGTAACTAGTTTTCTCTTCTCCTGTTGGTCTGATTCAGCCCAGCCTATCTATATTATATGGCAGAACACATAAAAATAGTTTTTGCACATGTGGAATACAATTCCACTAAGCCTTTTGAAATCAATTGGATACTTTTCTTGATTTCCCGGGAGAATTAGGCATGTTATGTGGCATTGAGCATCTCAAATATTCGGATCAGAGGTTTCAGTAGGCAGAAATAGTCAGTTTTGTTTTAACTGGACAGCTTTGAATATCTCCATATTTTGTGTGAACTTCCATGTTCATGATTGCACATTTTAGTTACTTTAAAAATGCCTGAAGCCAGAGGCAGACACTTCAAACTGCGTAAAAATAAATGAATGAATATCAGTAGCAATGTTCATTTCTTCTGATGGATACACAGACTGGCCCACTCAAGATAATCTGAACGTTTAAACAATATACCTCTAAACCCTGAAGCAGGATGAAAATTAGCTTTCAAATTACAAAGCCTGGATTGAAAATGTTTTCATGAGTTTGACACAGCAGTCGAGTTTGCTCACTCCGATTTGCAGCTCCTATTTGCAAGAGGAGCAAGATAAGACATGACATATGAAAGACTATTAGCAGACCTGGAGTTACCACCACCAGATCTTCACCTGCATTAGGCTGGACATTATTATTCATAACTATCTTTCTTTGAGCTGTTTCCATAGTCTTATAACAAGTGCATTTATGATTTCCTTCATCTTTCTACAGATGGATTGACAGAATTTGAAGCTAAACTGGAATTACACCATTCCGGTAAGCTTAGCACTGGTCTTTTCTTTAGATACCTCAGTGGTTTTGCTTTCCATTTGGTTGCCATGCAAATTTCTGAGTATTCAGAGCCAGAAGAAAAAAATGAAAAGGAAAAAACCCTTTTGAGAATATACTGTCCAACTGATCATAGATCAAAATATTTTGTAGTAAAAGCATTGCTTATTTCTACTATCCCTTCTTCTTCCCTCATTCCAGCACTTTTCATGATCCTATTACTGAGAAGTTCATGACATTATATTTGTGACTGCCATATCATTTTATTTTAACATTCATATTCTCTTTTATTCCTTTGAAGGGCAAAATATTAAAGTGATATCCCTCATGTTTTTTGGTTTGGTTTGGTTTGGTTTGTTTCCAAAAGGAAAATAAATGTGTCTCTTTCCTGTGTATCTGGCCAGCTTGCTGCAACTTTCATTTCTCTTCAGAAAATTCCACCTGGCAATTTCAAATAGAAATCCTGCAGCCTAAAGACAATTGCCATTGGGTCACAAGTGCAAACACCATGAGACTTCTTCTCTTTTCTCTTTGTTCATTCAATCTCTTTCTTTCTGTTTCCACAAAAATATTTTCCTTTTTTTTTTTTTCATCTCTCAAAAGTAAACTGTAAAATCCAAAACCTAAACCAAAATGATGGACAAAGAATTACCAGGTTACTCTTCATTTGTCTGATCAGGCTATTCAGATATCACAGCAGCCCTGAAAAAGAAAAGAGTAAGGAAACAGAGAGTGTTTGTTAACATAATGGAGAATTTAAGTTAAACCACACAGCTAAAGGATGTCACACTTAAAAATTCCAGAGCCAAGGTTCATAAAATGTAAAAGTATTCTTGCACTCTTAGATCTTGGCAGGACGACAAGAAAATAGTGTAATCTTGTTTTCCATTTATTCTTGCTAGCTGACATTTTTGCCTCAGTCTGGCATGCAGTAATCATTAAGAGAGCCTGGCATTTCACAAAATTTGGTAAATGAATGAGGACTTTTGGGAATTTCCCCCCTTTTTTCCCCTGGGCATATAAAGCTGCTTTCAAATGTGACTGAGAAATTACATTTGCATACACACACCTACACATGATGGTTTTTGTCCTCTAATTACTATAGCTATTTTAAGTTCACACCATGCACATGTATATATGGATTTATTCAGGCACAGTTTTGACATAGCACATGTGTGTACTATAGTTAGAACAAGAATATGAGCTTTTGCATATTGGCTTAGCAGGATAATGGGAGTTAGGACTTGTCCTAACTTCTGTGTAGGAACTACCTATTTAGTAGGACAGAAAAACAGAGGCAAAGCCCTTCAGTTAGGTTACCCAGCAGAGCAGTGAGTATGTACATGTGGGACACCTAAAGGTCACACCACTGAAAGTAACCTGCCTTCAAGTGTCCTAACATCAGCTTCCCAGAAGGGCTGAGAAATTACCATCTAGACAGAATTGGAGTGCTTAGGCTTTAACAGCATTAATCCCAGATGCAGCAGGCTTCTGGAATCCCTCTCCTATATTCACTATCTCATTCTAAAACTATCGATATTTAGTTTTTGCCAGAAATTTTCCAGTTCTCTAAAGAACTATTTCTGGTTTTATGAACAAGTACTTCTTTTGGAACAGGACTAGATTACTTCCCCAACTCAGATCTCAGTATAGGCAAATTAGGTGTTTTTACCACATAAGGCAAGGCTAGAACAAGGCTATCTAATTCACAGAACATCAATTTCTACAGAGTTATTTTATCTACCACCGCTGAAAATAAAGATAATACTTTCCCTTTCCTTCTCTTATTGCTTTGGTACAGTGGTTAGAGATACCACACAAAAATTCACAGAGGCAGAAATGGACCAAGGTTGGAAGAGATCTCTGGAGATTGTCTACTCAATCCACCTTACTCAAAGCAGGGTCAGCTACAGAACAATTTTCAGGGCCATGCCAAGTTGAATATTGAATATCTCCAAAGACATAATCTCTCAGATTGACTTGTACCAGTGTTTGACCCTTGCAGAAACAAACAAATAGGTTCAAATAGCTGAAAAATATTTTTTCTAAATATGAACAGTCCTAACTCTTTCAGCCTTGTCTCATATTTGGGCTTCTTCAGGTCCTCAGTCTTCTTCATGGACCTTGGCTGGAGTCTCAAATATTCTAGATGTAAAGTCTGACATAATTTTAAAAACACAAGATATACAGAATCAAACTTTTCCTCTTTTATCACGCATTTATTTATTTTAAATAATTTGAGCCTTGTGCAGCTCAACTTTTGTTTATTGCTGAGTGAATTGCAATATATTTCAGGATTTGGCCCCTCTCATAGTTTTTTTTTTTTTTTTTTTTTTTTCAGCCAGAGAGCAAATAAAATAGTTTGTGTGGTTGGATCTTCTCCTTTTGCCATGTCACAATGCAACCCAAGAGCACACAGCTGTGTTATAAGAAGTGCATTCTCCCCTGGTTTGAAAAGGAAGAGCTGTTAGATTCTCAGGTAAGAGTAGTCAAAGTGGTGCTAGATTATATCAAACTGTATATTCATGAATTTGGCAACAGGAAAATGCAGTGAACTTAGCAACTCAATTTATATAGATCATAAAACAAGGTAGCAGTCTGAGGTCACTACTACCCTGGGCTGAAAGTAAAACAGTCACCTATGGTATGTAATAAAATGCTCCATATTCCATTATTATTAGGGTGAGATCCTTTTATCTTAACTTAGACATTCTTTTCTTGGATGTCACCAAACTTCTAAAATTTAAGGCATGGATCCTGAAAGTCTGAATTACTGCTGGATTAACACCTATTAGTATAAAAAGAAAAGATAAAAGATAACCTTTATTATGAAAGAAAAAAATTAGAAATAAATAGAACTTGCATATTGGATTTGCATTATCATTCTGTGTTTCAGCTCTAGATTCTGGCAGAGCATGTTTTGGTTGACACAAGTGTTTTTTTACCAGGTTACTTTCAGTGGGGAAGTTACATATTATCTATTTCAAAATCTAGAGGAAATATTCAAGCCAGGTAGAATAAAATATAGGAAGGAAAGACTTTATAAACATTAGGAAAAAGTTTTCAATTATAGAAAGAAGTCATGTCTGTTAAACAAGCACCTTTTCACATATAAAGCAAATCTACCTTTTGTTTGCTTATCCAGACACATTATGCATATGATATAGAATTGCTCCCCCAGACCTGGATTCAGATTCCTAATCATGAGCTATAGTCTTGTCCTTGTACTGCAGTTTTGTTGTTTAGGAAAACAGTGTTGGGAAAGAAGCTATATATGTTTTTTGTTCTTGAAAATTATGACATTTGGGGAAAAAGGAGAAAAAGAGTCTAGGGAGAAGGGGGGTGACAACATGAGCCAAAACAAACAGACATAGGAGAATGACCCTAAAATTAAATTATCTTAAAATTAAATGTTACATTTTTCATTCAGTTTAAATAACCTATAAACTGATTGAAATTACTCTATAGCAGGCCAGTGAGAAAGAAAATATTCAATCTTCTCATCATAATAGAAACATGGAAGAATGAAATAATAGAGCTTGTTATTTTTAATGTTCACATCCCTTTTAAAAAGCCTTGCACAGAAAAAGAGAAACACTCAAAATATCCAACAGCATAGTTGAAGTTTACTTGGCCATAAAAGATGAAATGTACAGCATAGTTTGGTACTGCTAGTATTTGTACTTAATTTATAATAAATCACAGAATGAGAGAATCAGCTGAGCAGGAAGGCACCCACAAGGATCATCTAGTCCATCTCCTGGCCCTGCACAGAACACCCCAAGAATCACACCATGTGCCCAAGAAAATTGTTCAAACACTTCTTTAACTCTGGCAGGCTGGGTGGGGAGCCTGTTGCAGTGCCCAGTCACCCTCTGGGTGAAGATCCTTTTTCTAATATCCAACCTAAACCTCCCCTGTCACAACTTCAGGCCATTTCCTTGGGTCCTGTCACTGGGCACCACAGAGATCAGTGGAAAGGAGAACAGGTTTGATAAGAAGGACTTTCCTCTCTTGAAGCCATGCTGGCTGTCACCAATGACTGCCACATCTTTCAGGTGTTTTTCAATAGTTCCCAGAATAATCTTCTCCGTAACTTTACCAGGCACTGAAGTGAGGCTGACAGGCCTGTAGTTTCTAGGGTCATCCTTCTCACCTTTCCTGAAAACTGGGACAACATTTGCCAGCTTCCAGTCACCTAGGACCTCTTCAGATTCCCAAGACTGCTCAAAAATCATCAAGAGATGTTTTACAATGATAAATCAACATCTAGGGCACCCTGGATGATGTCTAATAGTTCAATTAATGACAAAAAATATTTCTGGGACAAGAAGTCTCTTCTGGGAGCAAAATAATGGATAACAGCTCTGAAACTTCTCTTCATCTCCTGTTCCCTGCACTCCCACAGATTCACTCAATGTTAAACTATATTGAGGATCTCAGCAGTAAATTTGAATCTTACAGTATTGATTTCAGGGATATATTTTCTGCAAACAAACCAAGCTGGCCTGATTTGAGACTATATCTCTTCTTCATATTCATCTTTCAAATGGTTCCTAAAAATTCAGATTATGGGATATAAATAGAAAAAAAACCTACTCATGTAATTATATATATTTAAAAATTAACCAATCATTAAATAGTGCTTGTTTGCATTTTTTTTCCTCGATTTGTAGGACAGACATTAAACTGTGTGAAATATGTGGGCTGATGTTTCTAAGGAAACAACATCTAAATAAATAAATTAAAGAGTTTGGACACGCAAGTCTGCAAAAATGAGGAGACCATGAAATCAAATCTTCTTTTTCTTTATTGGCTGAAGAAGAGTGAAGTGTGGCAGCAATCAGTGATGGGTTTATTGGTGTCTCTGCAAAGGCAAGTTTTTTTTTTTTACTTAGCACAATAATAATAATAAAGATAACAGTAATAGCAGTAAAAATGGCACTTTGTCTTTACACCTGAGTGATATGTAGACACATTGGTTCTAGTCAGCTTTCAACCTGTCAGAAATAAAAACTAAGTTATGAGAATATGAGATGAGAAAAATTGTAAGAAAGCTCTAATCTGTCAGTTTTTGGCTTTGAATTTCCTTGTTACTTTACAGTTACTTATATTGCTTGGGGTAAAATACTGATCAGCCTGAATAATGGGAGAATCTGAGGTCATTATCAGGGGAACACTTAGACCTTCTCAGCATCCCCGCTGTCTGACAAGGACGTAGATTGAAAACACTGAGAATCTTGAATGGGAGTGGCACCAGTGGGTCACTGTACATATTTCATTCACGTTCTTTTTCACATACTTGGAAGGCGAGGAGGAGGTTCTACCTTCATCAAGACAAGAACCTAATGGAGTAAGGTTGTGAGGCATCCTGTGTTGTCATCTAAAACTCAGCTTTAAAAACTAACAGTGAAATCCAAATTTCTTCCCTTTTCCTTAAGAGTGTGTCATCATACCTAAATTTTACTTGTCTTGATTTTGGATGACATTATTTTTTAAACAGATAACTCCACTAAATGGAGTCAATTAAATTTCATAAGTCAAAAGCACTTATTCTCCAGACTTCTCATCTGTGGTTCAGGAGAGCATGTTGCAACTCCTATCTCAGTTGGGCTGCTGTGTCATACATACTTAGGCCTCTGAGTGCAATTGTCTGTACTGTTCTGCATCCTTCACACTTTGGTGGCAAGATCATAGTGTAATGAGCATTTCCCTAAGCTAAATTCATATTTTAAATGCAAAAGAAAACCATGTTAGCTTTTGGTGTACCCACAATGTCTGGGACACCATTTATAGTTGCCAGCACAGAATTATACCATGTAGCCTGTTACACTTGGTTCAGCCTTCTCAAAGCTAGACAGAAAAACAGAGTGTTTAAATATTTCTTCTTTAGATAGGACTGTATTGGCTTTCAATCTGATATATATTCCATGGTGATGCTGTCTCAAAAGCAACAAACCCCTTTTCTGAACAGTTCAATCTTCACATAAGTTTTTGAGTTCATTTTCATTCATGGTGTGAAAGCATTTCCTCATATCTGAAAAAGCATTTGAAATAGAAATAAAATACCATTATCTTCAGATTAACAAGTTTAAAAGCTTGGCCTCCATCAATACAAATCTCAGACGTGCAATTTGGATAAATATGATGAATATACCTGATGGAACCTGATGGTTTATTCAAAGTATACAGAACTCATTGCTTACCCTAAAAGTTGCAAATATTCAGCCATAAAAATCTACTTTTGTTTTGCAGGGCCATGTTCTAAATGAAAACTTTACTTGAGTGTTTTTTGAGGGAGACAGTGTTGATTGCTTCAGGACTTAACTGACTGTAGACAGAGCTCTGTTTACTGTGTAGTTAAAAAGAACCTGTTAATAATCTTAAGAAATCATTTAATATTAAGAAATCATCTCACCAATCCGCTTCTTAGAAACCTAATACTTCTTCTCTGGCAAGCTGGACAAAGATGGCTCAAAAGAATCAAGTAATAAGACATTCAAGGGTTAATATAGATACACAAAATAGTTCTCAAAATATGTGATTCTGTAAAAGACAAAATTTATAGTACACTAAAATAAATGGGATTTTGTCTTGAAAGAGAAGAAACAAATTGTAAATTTGCATCTGGAAAAAAGAAAGTGCATTGACCCAGTTTTGGAGGGAATGATAAACAACTCTAATATTTATACCGACTATCTCAAGAACAACTGCTATGTATACTTTGATATGGGGACAGCATGGTGATGAATTCTCTGTCTACTAACAAATTATAATAAAATCACCACCACCAATAAAATAACTGGATCATTGTTTTCCAGTTTCTTTAGACAAGTGCTTTCTTCAGCTTCCTCCTTGTATGAGAAAGAACATATGAATTTTGCTAGAGATATGTCAGAACACAAAAATCAATTCTGTGCACTTGTAGCCTGTTATGTTCCTCAGAACTTAGACTGTATTTTACATGTCAAGCAAGAAAAATCATTCCCAAGTTTAAAAAAAACCCACATTTTTTCTTCCCTTTGTATCTTTGCCCATGCAATGTTGAAAAGTCAGCTGAATTTTCTTTTTCCACAGGACAAACAAGAACTCATTATGGTTTTCATCTGTTTTTTCATAATTTTCTACTTAATATTGCCTTTAAAAGTGAGATTTGAAACAGTAAGTTGTTTCATAAAATCATATACCCTAATGGCTGGAAAAGAAAATGTACTGTAGACTGTAAAAAGTAGGGAGTTCGAAGAATAATTTTTTGATGTTTCCAGAAGACTGTTTCCCACATTGCATAGTTTAGGAATTGAGGACACTGCTAAGCAATGACTTGGTAAATATGGACTTCAAAGGAATGATTAAAAAAAAGAAAAAAGAATTGCCTATTGAAAAGACATATAACCATTGTTCTCATCCTGGATATTCTTAAAAGTCATGGGTTTATAATAATCTAGTTAGGTTTGCCATGCTGTGTATAATATCATTTTGTCATGGGTATTTCTCTGACTCACTGCATTGAAGGTCAATATGAGAGTTCAATACCTCAAGAAACTTCCACTTTTTTTGAGATGACAATCTTTTGCTTTGTCCACTTTGAACCTCAACCACTTTCATTCCTTTTCCTTGCTTGTATTTTTAGTAGGAGAGCTCTTCTTCGACTTTGAAATTCTATTTAATCAGATACTTTAGGAACTGTAGAACTTTATGGACAGAGGAACCTGAGCAGAAAACAACCAGCTGCAGCATACTCACAATGGTAAAGTTACCCCCAAACCAAAATGCCCAAAAGGAATATTTAAATCAGAAATTAATAAAAAGCCAGTTGTTGCAGAAGAACAAGTAGTTCAGGCTGACACAGTCTGCAGATGTGACATCAAAACTAATGCTAAGTGTCCCTCTCAGAGGAAGGAAATTCACAAGGTAAGTGTGGTGCTTTATGCATAAAATATGCAACATTAATTGTCAAAATAGGGCAAAACTTAGTAGTGTCTCTTTAACTGCACTGAGAGCCTGGAAAATAACAGTACATATTACAATATTTAGAATCTAAACAATTACCCAGACATACCAGGTAACTCAGAGACTTGATGGAAAGAGTATTTGGCATGGAATGTTGTGTTGCCAGGCTTCCAGCTTCATAGGAATTCTAGACTAGGACATAATGGAGGAAGAATGAATGTAGGAAACTTAAGGAACATTAAATTATTATGATCATAAATTAAAAGCATTATTCATTTTGGATGGAAATCTCATGTTATTAATAAAAATGTAGAACTAGCATGGAACTATGCCTGCCCTTATCAGAAAAGTACAAAATGCTGAGTGAGATGGAAAAATTTCCAAGTTTGGGAGAAGTACTAAGTGTGAGAGATTCTGATTATCTATTTAGAAATCTGATGGGATTGAATAGAACGAGATGTAAACTTCCTTTTTTGCTGTGATGAATGTCTTATTTCTAGAAAAAATAAAAAATGTCTTTGAACTCATTGGAAAAGATTCTGCTAAAAATTTGGTCTTGAGCCATGCAGGAGGAACCGTTTCAAAAGATATTACTGGGAGATTTGTTATGTGATAGTGACCTTGCCAAAAGTAGGTTTAAAAGCAGGAAACAGGTCAAAAAAAAAAAAAAACCAACAGAATATGAATTTTCATTTTTCAGAAAGGAAGAAAGCTTTACAAAACAAATGAGAGAGCTAATCCTGGAAAAAAATCCAAACCAACCAACCAAACAAATAAAATGTAACAAGAAAACTCCAAACAAACCCCTAAAACACTCTTCTCATCTGGAATTCTACCTAAAAATTATTACAGTCAAAGTGCAAGTAAAATGAATGTGAAATTAGAATAAAGCAGAATAGACCTCAAAGTCCTGCATTAGGTCAGTAGCTCTGAATACAAATACAAGCTAACAGTGATAACATAGATAAAAACTCAGTGTTGAAGAAGTTAAAAACACACTAAATATGGACAACAACTGAGCCAATAAATTATGCAGAACATACATGAGCAGGAAATTTAAAAAAAAACCTCTAAAATAATTTAAATAGACCTGCAAAAGTGTGCTTAGATTGATAGTAAATCTGTCTCTAAGCACATTAAAGCACTTCTGGTAGGGAATTGGCGAGACCACATTGTGACAATATTCTGGAAGAAAACTCAGGTGTGACAAGGCTATAGTAGATAAACACAATGAATTCTTTGAATTGGTCTTTACTGTGGAAGACATTGAATAGATTCTCACATCTAAAGTCCATTTGCAGCATATAGGACAAAGGGATTATATCACTTCTAAAAATATGCAGGATATATTATTATATTAAAATAGATAAATTAGACGTTCATAAGTCAGCAGTGATATTTCACCCATGGTGTGTGTGAAGTCATATCATTGTGAGGCTATCACACAAATAGAACAGGAAGATTGTCAAGATTATCTGTCTGTGATAAGACATCTCTCTGGGATCGTGGGAATTACAGGAGCAATGAGTCTGAGTCCATAATAGAAAAATAAGATCTTTAACATATCGATAAACAGAGCCTTTTGGGGAAGAGTCAGCATATCTTCTGTAAAGGGAAATCCTTCCTGGCTGACCTGCTGCAGTTCTGGAAGGATGACTTTAAGCATGAGTATGAGCAAGAGAGAGCTGAACCAATATATTTGGATTTTTTAAAAGTTCACCAAAGGCTGTTAAAGAAAATAAGTTGTGAAAAGCTTCCTTTAAGCACTGAAAAGTTGGCTAAATGATAGAAGGGGTGAGGTAGAATGGCATAGTATAACATAGCATAGCATAGGATTGAATTTAACAGTTGCTTTCCAGAATAGGGAAGAATATGCAACAGGATCCCATAGGGTAGGTGCAGGGACCAGTTCTTTTCATGATTTTTAGAGACCTGGAGAAGAAATGGACAATGAATCTGCAAATCTGTGGCTGTTACTAATCTCTTTTGTGGTGAAGAACACTGAATTGAGATATTATTAATCCTGAAAACTAATAAGAAGTTGTTGTTAACCAAAGTGCAGTATTAGAAGTAAAGGTTTTTCAAAACAGGAGGTTCTTTTCAAGCAGATAAAACACAGTCATTCCTAAAACAGCAAGTAGTAAATTTACAGAGCTTACTGCACTATGATGTTGTAGGTGGAGGTGTGCAGTAAGCTGAAAAAGAATTAGATATTCATTTACTAAAACGTCTAAATAACAGTGTACCATTAAACAGCAGCCTGTGGCCATTGACAGAGTTTGGACTGCAAAGGCAACGAGGTTGGTGTTCTCTCTCTAAACATCTCCTGCTGCCTGTGTCAATGATTGTGCTCTAGGCTCAATGGGCTGTTGGTTTGACATCATATATTCTTATGTTTTTAATTAATGCATGTGCCCCTCTTCTAATCACCTAAAAATTCCTCTGTGAATTCCTGCAATACCTGCCTAAGTTTCTGCCATGTGGTCTCTGCATAGGACAGTCATTGCTCTGGTATCTTCTCACTATTTGGCATTTCTCAGAAAATACTATATGGCTGTATTTTGCCTTATGCCTGAAAGTTAGATTGACATTTCCAGAAAACATGGGTTTAATGTATATTTATTGAGGAAATGATACCCCCTTGTTCAGGCTTTCAGAATTCTGGCAAAACACTGAAAAGTAGCTTTAATTAGGATAACAGTAGTCCAGGAATTGACAGAAAGTTTAAAAATCCTTCAGTTTCATCTGAAAGAAATTTACAGTTGAAAGTAGATTTGGTGAGGCCTGGGTATACATTTGCTGCAATCATTAAACACTGAGCTCCCCCCTGATTTTGTCTAAAGTCTTCCTTTGGACTGCCAAATCCTTGACAAAAAGAAGAAATTATCTTATATTCATAGATACAGTAGGCATGTTAAGTTCATTCTTGTCCTTGTTTGTGAACCATCCTAATATTTTAGACAAGGTAAAACTTCTTTTTCACCTTCATGTTTTGTGGGTTTTTTTGGTGTGGTTTTTTTTTTTTTAATTTTTTTTTTAATTGTTTTGGTTTTGTTGGGTTTTTTCACAGATATGCAGGTGGAAAATGGACCCAACAGAAAATGACCTTGTCCTTTCTTGTTGTTCACAATACCAAAATAGTTATGCTGAGATACTGAGACATGAATGTCATACCATGGAGCATAATGCTCTTTAATCAAAAATTGTGATCAATCTGATCACCTCCAGACCAATGTCTAGAGAGGAGAAACATAAAATCCAAACCCAAAGCATAATTTACCCAAAAAATGTGTAATTTAAGGCAAGAAAATATAATGTGCTTGTTATTTATTTTATCATTTTATATTTTGAAAAAGAATGCTCAGTAGCCATTGAAACAGATATGTTTCATGAAACAGATACTCGACACAGTCGAGTGTTTCAGTAGATCACAAAATTTCAAGTTTGTCATTCTAGTGGAATCATGTTCTATTCACTTTGCATACAAGATACAGCTTAAACTTACAGATGCTAGACATTTTTAATAATAAAGGCAGCTGTCAAATTATCAAAGATGTCAGAGCAGATAAAATCTCTGCAGCCATGTTGAGCTCTGAAAAGGTTTTCTTTTACTAGCATGCCATTGCCTCCTTCACTATCACACTAGATAAAACTTGAAAGACATCAATGATTTCCATGTGACTGATGTTGCTTTTGTTCTTTTCAATAATAAAATAATCCTCTTTTTTTTTTCTTTTAGACATACCATTAAAATAGCTCAACACAGCACATTCTCTACATATTTTTTTAAATTTAAAGCTCTATTATAGCAACTAAAGGGTCTGAAATCTGGCCACTTTCAACACTCCACTGGAAATTTTCTATATGGGTTATACAGGCTTCTTGCATTAGCAGAAATCAACTTTCCATTCCTTTAGCTAATTTCTATACACATCTCTTGATTTGCTTTTGTCCAAAGGAGAGTAATAAAACTATCATGACAGTGATTTCCTACCCCACATGAAGAGGTTGAAATGCTAAAAAGAAAACTCAGGTAAAGCTGAAGAGGAAAAGGTTTAAACAGTGCAGTTGGCAAAATATGCTTAAACCATGGCTCAAAACCAATGCAGGTAATTTACAAAGTCAATTGAAGCCCAGCCTCATACTGAAAATTCACCCCATCCCATCCCAGGTATTTACTTATCTTCTTGTACCAAAAAAAATGAAAAGAGAAAAAAAGACATCAGTTTCTTAATTTTCATCCAGGTGGTTTGAAGACAGCAAGGAAAATGTAAAGAATCTACTGTATTTTTAGAGAAAATAAGATAAAGAAGAGATCTTTTATATCATAACCTGTTATACTTTCTGTAATGGTGGACTACAGCTTGGAGTACTTCACTGCTTTGTCTGTTCTAAATAAAAGAGGCTCCAAGCAGTTTTTCTTAGGAGAATACATTGTTTACAAAGAAAGAATTCTGTCTCAAACAGGTGTGTTTGGGTTTTTTTTTTTTGATTGTGAAGTTTGGGTTTTTTTTTCCTTAAAGCCACTTTTCATTGCAAATGCCAGTTTTTCAAAATTTTAACTCATTAGTCCCAGCGGTCTGTCATTAAGACAAAGACAAAATGACATATAAACACATAGTATATACAAGAAAAAGAATTTGTAAAAAATACTTCTGGAAACATTAATATTTTTATGTAATGTTGACATATAAATCACAACGACTAAAATCCAAAAACCACTTCATCCAGTGACCTATAACTCAAACTTAGGGAAATAGAATTATATAGTCTGAGCAATCCTCTGTCAAACAGAAAAAAAATGTTCATATTCATGGATGCTAACAGAACTTGGAGGAGAAGAAGTATTCCTTCCCACACTTCTCACTGGTTCCACCATCCTCAAATAAAATAACATAGCAATTTATACTTTTGTTGGTATATGTGAATGTGGATAAGAATAACTAAGTTAGATAATTTATATATAATTTGCAGGTAATTACTAACAGGTATTTACTGACTTGTATTTCAGAATGTAATATTACCTCTTGAGGGCTAGAAGGACTGTAGTCATTGAGTGGCTCTGATTATTACTTATGACTGAAATACAATCTGAATGCATGGTCAACATTACGGAATTACACAAGGAGGAAAAGTCCTTGCTTGATGGTACCAGGGAATTGTACAGTCCAGCTCAGAGGGCAGTGCTGCAGTGAGGCACTTTGATTCATCTGACAGCATCCTTTTGTTTTCTATCATGAGCAGAAACACCAAGTGGGAAGACAGGTGCACAGAGCACAGCACAAGGGAGGAAATCACAGACCGTTTTGAGGAGTTTCTCTTGTGCACACACTGAGGAGAGAGAGAGAGTTCATGTACTCACAGTCACACAGAGCACTAAATAAAATCATTCCTGCACAAAAGCCCTCCTTGAGATAACATCACTGTCATTGGGCTCTTGGCAGTTTTAAAGGCCATTCCTAACACCTCCTCTGCAATCTACTCCTCTGCATCACATAAGTGTCAGGGGATCACATCAAGCAAAACTCCCATTAAAGTAAATGAAAGCCGTGCCTGCATAAGGGCCAAATGTAAACTCAACAAGGACCTTTTGATTTGGCCTCAGGAGCTCAGCAGCAGCCTCAGACAGAAAGGATATGCCCAATAAATAGTGCTCTAAGTCAGATACTTTTCTGGTCCATTAGGTTAAGTTCTTGAGAAGAGAGAAGCTAATAGTACTTTGTTCTCTTAAGTATTCATATAGACAGATAATAAACTTATTATAATTATACCTTAGAGACTTATAGAGATACACTTAAGCATGTATCTGTCTATAGTTATGATAAAGTGTTATTTCAACTCTGATTTCCACTTAGAAATTTGGACAATTACATATTTTCTCCTTATTTAATGGAGAGAAAGATATTTTACTGTTTTCAGGGATGTGCAATGCCAAGTAAATTGTTTGAGTCTGATTTAGGTTGAATTTCATGGGAATAAGAAACACACAAATTAAATAGCATATCAATATATTGCTTCCTCAGTCACATGCCACAAAAGAACCTAGAACCAAACACATCAACTCAGGCAAAGCTAAGGCATCCTGACCAAGGATAGAATTTCCTTGAACATCAAGGAAGTCCTCTTGTAGAGTCAATCAACTTGATTGACTTGAACCTGTTATCCAATGATTTTGAGGAATACATGTTAAATACATACATTGTTTTTTCCTTCTCCATTTCTCAGTATACATTTCAGGAAACAAGATGAAGAACAGGAAAGGCTTTAGCCTACAGGAAACCGTAGAATGAAAGAACGACAGCAATAAGCATTAAATAATATTAAATACAATAACATATGAGAGATATTCTCTTTAAGCCAGAACTATACCTAAATGTTATAACTAAATATAAATATAAATAACTAAGAGTCCAAAGACATATGAGTCAAAGTAGTGCTGTGTATTTTTCATATTGAGACTAAAATCACTGAAATCAGTGATTGATCCGTTTCATAATTTTTATCTTATCACTGAGGAATGAAATGATGAAGCTGACTGTCTCATTCTCTGCAGTCACCATTAGTTTATATGTGCAGCTTTGAGAATTATTTTTCTCTCAGGGGTGATGACAAACCATCTATCCACTAGGTAATGCTTATGCAGCCTCGTAAATGCTGTTTTCTGTGTCACTAAGCCACCTAGATAAGTTTCAAATGTTCACTACATTCAGCAAGAGGGAAGTGGTAGGGCAAGCTGAAAGGAACTTTGATCATAGGCCTTTTCCCCCCACACATTCAGAAAAAGACATTTTTCATAAATAAATGAACATGACCATATAGTCATGTAAAAATTACCCATATTCTTCTGCAGAACTAGAGGCTACATTACATGGCAAAATAAAGGCATTTTCTTTGTGGGTAATTGTTTAACTGTTAATATAATTTCAGTTGCCAGTCTTAATTTCCAGAGAATTTTTAACTGATCAGGAATCATAATTTTCTTATCTTTTTACAGATTCAGTCAGCAACTGGGAAGTTCTGTTATAGTCCCCTAATTATATCTCCTTCCACCCTTTCTCCTGTTTATTTACTTAGCTCAGGATCATGTGGGTGTTTCATTTGGAACAACTTTCTGAATTTAAATATGAATATTATCTTAATCTTTCTATAGTCATTAGACTAATGGCTAAGTAGTTATTATTTCCAGATGTTGTTCCTTTCTATCTACACTCAGGTACTGCTCAGCTGTGTTTGAAGTCAAGGAATCTATTTACACATACAAAAGACAAAAAGAAAAAAATCCAAGTTGAGAAATGTTCCATATAGCTGAACTGTAGACTCATAAATTCCTCACTCTAATGTTTACATACTTCTGAATGGCTCCAATTGCTACCAGCCAGGGGCCTGGGTGTTCTGCTTGCCACAAAGAAATCTGAAACCTGGAAAAAATTTCATAAACAATGGTCCTTAACCAAGAACATATGCTCACCAGGCCACTATGTAAGGCATTAAATATCCAGGGAATATAAAGAAGGGGGAAAGGGGAAGAAGAAGAAAGAGAAAAACACTGAATGCTTTGTTAAATGAAGTAGGATTGTCACTTAAAGATCATTACTGTTGTTCTACTTTAGGAGATTTTGCACCCTCAGTGTTTTGCATAATATACGCTTTCATTTTTTTGTCTGTCTGCAGCAATCTGCTATGAAACATTTATATTAAATAAACATGCACTATTAAATATCCAAATTTGCCTTTACTGCTGTTTACCTAGTTTATTCACCTTTTGCACATTGAATTTTCAAGCTTACAAGTCAATTTGTCACAGCAGTAGGACATAGAATCTCCCCCCTTACTACAAATAAATTAGAGTGCAGAAACAATGTTTAAACTGATTTTCCAGCCTTCTTAAACAGTGAAAGTTTCTTTCCCCACAGTTTAAACTATTGCCAGCTATTAGGATTCCACAATTTCCTTTCAGAAACTATTTCAGAATCTAATAGAGTCCACCATGGGGAAATTCTTCTTATATAATTGAGCCCACATTTGCTTAATATGTATTCTTTAGCTTGAAAATTTAATAGATTTGATTGTTAGTTATGGGAGGCTAATCCTGCGGCTGGGTCATGCTTTCAGATTGCAAGTTCAGCTCAAAAAGTGAAAAGCTGATCATAAAGCATAACATTTTTGGGGGGAAATATGATGCAATGCCTTGAACTTCGATGGCTTCTTTTGTTATTTGAAAACCCTGCATGTTTCTCTCTTTGGGAAGAAGCCCCCATAGAATTTTTGCAGCTTTGGCAGCATGATTAAGCAATGTTGAGGTGATTTGGCTCATTTTATCCTTCCATCACTGCTGCACAAGCAACACCATGTGCATTGAATGTTTTCATGCCTTAACTTGTTAACAGAATATGACTGTAGTTGAGAGTATTTAAACAGGAACTGTAAATCCAGAACTCTGAATAATGCTTGTTTAAGAGCACAGATAATTTAGCAGTAAGACTAGTTAATATGGCATTGTAAAGAGACTCAAGATCAGTAGCCAATATATCGCCCATGTTACCCCATTTTGTGCTTCAGATGTGCTTTTAAAATCGATTATGCACAAATGCCTAAACAATTGCTATTCAAGTTCTGCAGTACAATGATAAAAATCATTCTTACCAAAGAGGTACACACATCTACAGAGATGAACATTTGCAAAAGTGAATTCTAAGAACAGACATCCTGAAATCAGTTTCAGGGGTTCAGTTCAGCAGGAGTAAAATTGTAAGGAAAATAAAAGCAGAAAAAACATGTAGCAGCATTTTCTTCCTGTTTCCTTAGTAGGATATGATCTGTCTTGCTTACATCACAGGTTCTTCTGTCAGTTTTGTCACTTGGACTCTCCCCCTGTCTTCACCAACAAAACCACACTCTTCTGCTAACCTGAGGCTTGCTCTGCCCTGCTATGAGTGTACTACAAGTTTCAAATATATCTTGTTGGACTCCAAAACTTGAGGGATCATAATGAATGAGTCTTGACAAATACTTTTTGAGAGCTATTTTGAGAAGAGTTAAGAAGAAAGAAGGGAGCATGGATTCAAGTAGAGTATGGAGACAGAGCACTTACAGAAATAAGAGAAATTGTAGTCTCATCTTCTTCACAGTATCTTCTTCAAAGAAACATCTGAAAAGAAAATTTGCTAGCAATACCACTGACAGACAGCATGCAAAGAAACCTGCCCACTCAAGCTAAGAGCAACAAAAATTTGCTTTCATTCCTCCATGATTTCCTAATTTGAATACTAGCATTTACTGATACTGCCAATTATTCTCTTCTGAAAATGTCACTCTTGAAAGCACCACATTCAGGCTCACCTGTACTAACAACAGCAAGCCCTTGGTGACACATTGGTCTATCCATACCTCTTGTGATCTGCATTCCATTACTGCTACAATAGAAGAATAGAGGAATATAGTACAAAATGAAAATGGAGAAGCATAACTTTGACTATTTGAAATAAATGTGGGGAACAGATGAATTAGATAAACCCAAATATGGATCAAATAATGAATATAATTCTTTATGGTATAACCAAGGTCAACTTGTCCTCTTTCCCATGGTTGTAATAATGAGTTAATACAGAACAGTCTTTATGACATAGATTTCATATGCCATTATGAATCATGTGCAAAGAAAAACAAAAAAACTTCCAGCATTATCCAGAACTGTTTTATGAACTTCAGATAGATAAAAGAAAAAAAAAAAATCAAACCTCATGAATTTATTGTCATGAAATTATGGAGAAGGAACCATCTTTTACCACTTATTAACTAACAGTATAAATGTCATTCCTAAATTCCAACACAGGCAATTCATACTGGGAAATTTCTAAGTGATCTTATAACAAAAGCTAAAGAAGAAAGTGTTGTAAACCATTGTAAATGTGCTTTCTGCTAAAGAAGAAAGTGTTGTAAACCATTGTAAATGTGCTTTCTCTGTCCACTTTGTCAAAAGAAAGAAAAATTACATGCCTGAATCCTCCAGTCTATGTTGCATATACATGGTTTGATCTCGGAGTTTTAGTATCTCTACAGCTCAGCATTCTAAAACATGGATGAAGGATAATTCTATTCATTCTAATTGTAAGGAAAATATTCACTGAACTAAGACCTTATAAGATCCCACAGTTCATCTGAAGTTTCCATGTGCTACTGTGGTATTGAATAGTTTAACTGAAATTTTTTACTTGTTTAAGTTTCAACATGATTTATATATATATATACACTCACAGTTTGTTAAATGTGATCACTCAATTATATGAGGAAAGCAAATAAAAAGTAGGCCTATATTGTAATGGCAGATGACTTTATCATGTTTTAATATATCTAGCATCAACTTTTATCCTGTTGAACATACTTAAGCAAAGGGAAACTTCAAAATGCTCAGAAATAGCATAATTATGCTCTTTGATCAAGCCTTGAAGGAGCAAGTATAAACTGATTGATGCCACTTTAAAGGCTGACTGAACAGTCAACAGCTAATACTATGCAGTATTTCTTAGCAGAAAAAGAGTAGAGAAAGGTTCAGATTTTTGTCTGAAAAAAATATTACAGACTACAGATTATTTTGTGTGTCTGTTGTTTGTGTGGGTTTTTTTATTATCTCATTTTGTAAAGTGACAAGAAAGAATTACAGTGGTTTTAGGAACACTCTATGGTGGAGGAAGATAAAGGAGCATGTTCCTACTCTTGCTGCTATTGTGAGCAATTTTCTTTGTTTATGCAAAGCAGCTTGGTATAATTTCCTTGAAATCCTGCTAACAGTTAAAATAACTCAAATGTTCCCACTTCAGGCTGCCAAATATGATCACTGATGTCTTGCAGTTGTCACATATGAACTTGTCAAGCTTTTGTCTTTCTTGCTATAGGGCCAGGAGTTGGTCTCCCAAGGGAAGGAACATTCATTTCCATGCCCTAAATGTACAGCTTTGCTGAGCTTTGCAGTTTTGCAGTCTAGGTAACTCTGAGAATTTGTTTTAAAGATGGTCTGAATGCCTGCTGTTAAAAATCATACATTTAGTCATATAGACTGTGTGACATCCTAAAAAGAATGTCCTAACTAATTAAACTTTGAAATTACATTTTTGTTTACACTGATCTGATTTTTCTTTCCCTAATTTGTTTTCCTATTTTTCTTACTAGTTTCAAACTAGGCTTTTATTTGTCTGAATAAGTAATAGTATTATCTTTAGATCTAATCAGTCTAGTCCCATAGTAACTAGTAGAACAATAAAATTGGAAAGAAATGATTGCTCTGTAGCTTATCATTATATGCATATGTTCATGATAAGACTATTATTAGAAATTGCAATGCCAGATGAGACCAAATTTTTTATCTTGCTAGTGATTTATGGGTGAGCGTCAAATCTATGTTTCAAAGCATGCTTTAGTGAATAACTGTAATTGAAAATGTTGTATGTTTTACTATGTAATACAACTCTGATCTATCTGCAGAACTCTTACTTCAGTTTTACATACTTTTGGTTTGCCAAGGACCTCACTCCAAAAATCACCTCCTTGGTGGAAACGTTTGTAATGCTTTTTTGTATTTCATGCAATCGAAAGCCTTGCCATGAGTTATAAAAATGTATATTCTGGAGTTACTTAGCTTGAAATAAAATCCCAGTGCAGACAAAAGTGTTTATAGTTTTCACTACAAACATGTAATCAGGTCAAGAAAAAAATCAAAATTTCCCTATAGTCTTCAACTGAACATATGAATCTTGTAAGAATTATGTTTTTTCCTGGTCTTTAGTAAAGTTTGACGTTGTAAATAACTCGTGTTGAGAATACACTTTTTCCTCTCTCACAGACAACACAGCTGGATAGATTTAGGTAAGGTAACCCTCCCAAATTAATTGGAAACCCTTTTCACAGTTTGGGTCATAGTGTAAATTATAAACTGTAATAATTTGATGGTACTGTTCATATATTTTTGTTAGTTGTTACTAATGTAAAGCTGGAGGGCAGTTTGTGGTGATTACTGATTTCTGATCCAAAGAGTGCAATGGGTGGGAAAATCGAATGTTTGAGATCAGAATTAAGGAGTGTCAACAAAAACCCTAGAAGACAGAGGTCTGGAATAGCAGATCTTGCCACCTTATCTAATGACTGAATCACAATGTCAGCTTTGTGTGTAATCCCAAGTAGAAAGAGAAAAAATATGCCGAGATCTCATGACAATTTCACAGTCATACTTCAGGAGTTCTCTTAAGGATTGTTGG
The DNA here is from genome assembly GCA_013398075.1 of Notiomystis cincta. NCBI lineage: Eukaryota > Metazoa > Chordata > Aves > Passeriformes > Notiomystidae > Notiomystis > Notiomystis cincta. The sequence goes on from VZRX01021712.1 coordinate 41,925, forward strand.
TTGAGCAAATTACGATTCTTATTTTGGCTGTTTACATCTGCTTTATTGAAAATGGGCCATAATCTTTTTTTTTTTACTTTCTTAATCAAGAAATTCTTTTATGACAGAACATGGTGACATTGACTCATGTTTTACTAGAGATTTGAAGTAGGTTAACTTTGTTTTTTATGGTGATTCATGCATTTGATGAAGATCTTATGCCAAATTATTCCAAGTAAATTTTCATATTCACTGTAATTGTTTCCATGTTAATTATTATTTTTTTTTTTTAAATTTAGGTAAACTTGTATTGTAATAGCCAAATGTAAGACTTTGAGCCTAGCATGGGTTTGTCTTACTTTTAAAGCTATTTTTCAAAGGTGAATTTTTCCAATCTAAGGAATGAAATTTGGCTTCTCAGATCTGCAATAACACATTGTGCATGAAGATAATTAGATAATTTTTTCTTTCCCAAAACATACCAGAATTTTACTTTCTTTCAATTGTATTATTATACTGAGGGTTTTTTTTTTCTTTTCCTTTCCTTTATCTTTGGGAGTATTTTTTCTTACTTTCTCCACAGGATTTTTATTGATTTATTTTCTCTGTGGCAAAGTCAGTTTGGCATACACTAGTGTACTTTGAGGTAGTTTTTTTTTAAAATCCAGTCAATTAAAAGAATTTTACAGCCTTTTATTTAAAGGGAAAATAGAAAGACAAAGAACCCAACAATAAGAAAATCCCACTGTGCTACAGGATAAAAAATCTATTAACAAACACTTAATATTTCAAACTTAATGAAGACCCATGAGCACATGAGATTCATGGCTTAGTACGTGTTTTAGAATACCAGGATATAAGTTTTGGAACACTAAAAAATTCCCTATTAAAAAGAAAAAACTGCAAGAAAAAAATTAAATATCATGTTCCAGAAGTGCTTCAAGTGGCTAAGAGAGTGAGAACATGACAGTCTTTAGATCAGTTTCACAGATGTATTTCTTGCCTTTTTAATGACGTGTAAACTGGACCTCTATTTAGCAAGGAGATGAATAAGAGGAACTTCAGTTCTTTTGATGTCTTGCCTTTATCTTCTTCCACAATTTCTCTTGCTGGTAAAAGCACTAGCTTATATCTTTATGATAATAAAACCATTCTAAAAAGGAAAAGTTATAAAATATATCCCTACTTGCTTTCTTTCTGAAGCCCAAGAATGCATTTGATTGCAACAAATAGGATTTAATGAAGAATTGAGAATTAGGGTGACATTTTGGATAATTATTCTTAATATGTCAACAATCACGTTACTAAAAAAAGTTTGGAATTTGCTTATATGCTGTGTTTGGGAGCTACATTTCTGTATTTTTCTACTTTAATTATAAAAACTCTAGCAGCTTATATGTAGTTATATAAAATTCTATTTTACTATTTAAAACTTAGTAGTGTCTTGTTCCACGTGATGGAGAAATAAGTAGGCCAGCTAGACATCAGCAAGTAGATGGAAAATAAAAACCCCCAAATACCTTCTTTGTACTATAATCAAAAGATACTTGCACTTAAAGTTCATAGCTGACATGTCTGATCCTTTTCTCAGTGTCCCAGTGATAGTTACAATGAAAGAGTGACATTTTAATAAGGAAATGTGGGAGGACAGTAAGCTTTAGGGAGAAGTTTAGCTAAGATTTACAGCTGAAATAGAAGTAAAACAAACAATCAAGATGTTTCACAAAAAAAAAAAAAACAAATAATAAGACCAACCAACCAAAAATAAACCCACAAAAAACTACAACCAACCAAACCAATGCTATTATTAAATATATTCAGATTTCTTTTTTGTTATTATTTTTTAAAGATTTCAAAGCACCATGTTTAATAAACTGGAGTATTGGTGTATCAATAATTATTGCTACTGTGAAAGTATAGAGCTTCAAGAGGGTTGTACCCCATATAGCTCAGGTATGGCCATTCCCTGCTATGATTCAGTGATACTGAGAAACTTAAATCAGGAGCCCTGGTGTCCAGACCGCTTCTCTCTTCTTTTCACAGTAATTCCTTTTGACCTGTCCAGAATTAATTACCATCTGTCCAATGCTATCTTCCTAGCTGAAGGTGAGCTAACAGTAACAACGTGGAGGCTGCAATAATGTCTACCAGCAGATTTCATTGGGCTCTTGCCAAATCCACAGGGTCCCATCTGCTTTGTGAGGACACATTACAACAAACTCAGGTGCTCTCTTAATGACCTGACATAACTGTTTAAAGAGATGTTTATGATTATAATATATTGCTCTCTTAATTACAGCAGCAGGGATTAGCTCTCTCTCTATGCTTTTATGCTGTTTGATTTTCTTACTGCAGTCTTCTTACTAACTGCTTCACCATATATATTATATCACATTAAATTCCCTTAAATTGATTCAAACTCAGATATAGTGCTTAAAAGAGTGTAAGTTTTCACTTCTTGCCTGAATGCACACCAGAATGGCAGTGGTCCTCTACTCTACCTAATAAATTGTGTGAAAAACTTTACTGTCCTAAACTCAGTTTGGATGCAATTGAATGCATGGAGCATAGAGGAAATATGCATTTGAAACTATGAATCAAGTTGTTTTCTTCAGCTTCCTTGTTCTACCTGAGTTGGTGACCCATTTTTAAATTCAAGTCACTAAAAAAACCAACTAAGGTTTAGTATTCTCAGATCACATGTGAAAGAAGAAAATATGAACTGTAGAATTGCAGAGAACAGAATATAATCCATAGAGGGATTTTGAACTTTTGGAATGTTATTCATAGGTTTAGTATCCCCTAATTTGCACATGTATCTCTGTATTTTCTGTGATTATAAAGGGATGTTAGGGTGACTAGATATCTACAACAGGGATGTCCATATGTGAGCTACAGGTCTACGAGCTCAATAACTCCTTTCTCTCTTTCATGAAATCCAAGTGGTTTGAATTTCTTGAAGATTCATCATTCCACTGTCAGTTATGATGAACTAAAGAGAGGTACTTACATGTGATTTAGCAAATGCAAAGTAGAAAGGCAGCATGTTGGAGGAGTTTTACTCACTTTGGTAAAGCTTTCTGCTTCTATATTTTTCTTTTAGCTTCAGCATCAGCATATTCTGTGTTCTCAGACAGAGAGCTGAGAGAGACATAGCAAAACAGAGTCGAGAGCGAATCAGCAGCTTAGAAAATACATGTCATAGGAACTTTCTGAGCACTTTCCTTTAATTTCTACTTTGCCATTTCTGCCAACTGGCAGTGCTGGTACCTCTCTGAAACCTCTCCCATACTGACCTGATTCTAAGACAGTTATACCATGGGGGTCAGAAATTGTCCCAGAATTAGTATCCATTAGTAATATTTTTAATGATAGACCCATTAATGACTTTAAACTCACAGTTCTTTCACACTGCAGATCTACGAGCATGGCTTCTGATATAGCTGGAACATAGATAAAGGCCATTCCTTAGAGCCTGTGGAACTGCACATTTGAGATTTCCAACATCCTCATGAATTGCCAGACACACCTACACAGGTCATCCACTGGATGCTTGTGAGATAGACATGTTGATGTAATATGGGAAAGAAAAAGAGTGTCTCCAGTTAATGTTTGCTATGGAATTGTTCTTTCAATGTAGTATAAACTTTACCTCGACATCTGAGCAAATAAAATTGAGGCAAATTTGGAGAAGTTGTAGTTCTAAGAAAGATAATTAATATTTTTGTCTTTATTCTGAGAGCATAGTGGGTTAATTAAAGCAGCACTGATTGGAAAACAGGTTTTCAAGCAGTCAATCCAAAAAAAGAAAAGTTCAAGCATTAAAAGTATGTCATAGTATCACGCAACATTTCATTTATACCTCATAAAAATCTTCAAGTTCTCCACGTGTAATCAAATTCAAATTTTGATCTCTTGAGTCTTCATCTGGCTCTATCAGTTTCTCCTGTATAATGCACTCAGACCTTTAGCCTTCATGTACTGAATACACATAACTTGTGCCAGAGCCATTCACAGAGCAGTGTGTTTCAGATTTATAGTGTCAAAGAGGCCTGTCTCAGTTACACTGATTCTCCTAAACAAAGTCCCGTTGTATCAACATTCACATTTCTATATAGATGTGTGCATTCGTGGGAGATCACACATCACCAGACTCAGCTGTGCATTAACTGCAGGTGTACTGCACCTTTTTCCTTTCCATATTTAAAAATAATGCTAAATGGATTTTTTTTTTTCTACGAGCATTATTATCCTTTTAAATCTACTTAGTGTACATGGATTAGCTTAATAGGAGATATTGTCTCATTAGACAGCCATCATCTGCTTTCAAGGAACCATCTCTAACAATCCCTTTAGGAGATGGAAGGGGGAAGTAAAGAATCAAAAGTGAAAAACTATTTATTAGGCCCCAAAGGGTCAATAGTTAATTTTGTGTGCTTATGATTAACTTGTCTGTCTGACATTTCAATTGAGACAAATTCTGAAGTCCTCTAACCCTTTTTTATATCACCCTCTGTGATATCTTTTCTTAGATGTCAATTTAAAAAGTGTTCTCATCATAGACAGAAAGAAAGAGAAAAATGAAAGGGATGAAACAAATGTGAGTGTAACTTTCTTAAAATCCTAGAACCAGAGAGACAAATTAGCCTCAAGAGGAGACAAGTGAGAAAGGACATCTGTACAACACAGAAATATAAAGACACTGGTATTTCGTTAATTAGCTGCAAGGAAATGGAGCGTGAGAGAAAAGCACAGCTTGTTGAAAAGAGGAAGTCAGTCATTTATTAAACCCAGCCTTATAGTCTCAAAATGTTTGCAATCTCGAATTCACCTTTCCCACTCAATTCAACCTAAGAAACTTTGTTAAAAATGTAACTTCGCTCCTGCTTTGCATAGGAAGACTTACCCAGCCTCTCTGCCTGACACTGTGTCTCAAAGACAGAAGAAACTTTCATTTATTTGCCAATACAAAAACTATTTCCCTCCAAAAAGATTATTCTTTCTCTATCCCATTCATTCCCTTTAATCAAAATGAGTTTATGAGGCTTTCTCCTCATCTCCCATAGCAACAAGATATAATTTTTATTTCTGATCCCTGATAAGATACATCAGTATGTTACTGATCTTTACAAGACATCAAACTTGCTGTGAGTCAGCTGAACTTGGGGAGGCAGTGGCTGAATTCAGGATTCCTTATTACAAAGGTGCCAGCCAAATGATCAGCTCAAATTCCCTCAAGCTGTTTTTATTGTAAATTGTATCTTAGGTATAATAATTAGTCTCCTTGATTTCAGCTGGAGCACCTTTTAGTACTGGACCAGATGACTCCCCAGATGGCACAGAGTTAATATCACACATTTAGGCTGGGTCCCGGGAGGTGAGATCCAGGCTAAATTCTAATGTCATGCTCAAAATTCCTGACACTGCCACCATCAAACTATACCTGTTCTTTTTTTTTTTTTTTTTGTCTAAAAGGAAGAGAAGCCAGCTATGGAGTGCCCCTCACAGGTGAGGTTTAACCATATTTGCCTGCAATGTGAAAGAAAGTAATGGTTAGTAAAAAATTATTTGCATTTCTGCAATTCATAGGAAAAATGTTTGGAAAGAAGTGCCTGTATGGCAAATTCATGTCATGTTTCTGTGACAAAATAAATGGTACATTTTGGTTACTGGACATTTTATAAACTTTCGTCTAAGCAATAGATGTATTGATAGGGATCTTTTGTATGTTACAAGGCAATTTTATTAACATCTCGTTCACATTACAGTTAGAATTTTTATATATTTCATATTCTAATCTGTTCCTAAACTCACAGGACAGCTTGCATCTCTACTATGTCAAAATATCAAACTCCATATATCACACCTTATAGAGCTTTCTCACTACCTTCAAAATTTAACTTACGGTGCTGGAACAGGATGGGGTTGGGGGTGTACACTAATACAGGAATGGATTTCATCGAAAAGTCTTTTTAACCAGTCTTCCTAAAATCTGCACTCACCCCAAACCTCAATTGCCATTATGCATGGTTACAAGCAGCTTGTAACAACTACATGAATTTCCTTGACCTAGATGTTTTCATGAAATATGTGTATTAATTAATGTATTAAATTGTTATGGAAAGTAATTTTCAAAGTAGGAAATGCTTCATGTTGAAACATAGTAATGAATTACCAAGAGGGAAAAGGTAAGATTCATTATGATTTATTTACTAATCAATCAAATGGAGCAGGTAAGACCTTGTTAAATTATGGTCCTCATGCTAAGCCATGGCATAGCTACAAGCTGGAGGCATTTTGGCAGTTTGAGATCTGCCCTTGCTTTTATATAAATTAGCAGGTAAAAGATCTTTATTCTCATTAGAATTGAATGCTGATACCACATGCACCAAGAGAACTGCTTTTGAGCATCTAAAGGCAATCAAAAGCCTTTAGTATTCAGGAAGAGATTGGGGTACATGCTTAAACCTCAACAGTCTTCATGTGTGCATCCCACGGGTTTGTTTATCAGTGGTAAGGAAGATTGGCCACACATGAAGAAATTTGATATCCTGAATAAGATTAAGTGCTATGAAAGAATGACTTTTACAGCATACTTGATTAATCCCTTCCACAGTGGACATTTCTTTTTTTCAGACAAACTCTTCCTTTGATCAGCTGTGGCAGACTTGTCTCAGCTGCATGATCTGTTTTGCCTGTAACAAATAATAAAACATGTTTATTCAGTAAGATATTGCCTCTGTACATAATTGTCACATGTGACATAAACCTATTCAACCTTTTGGTGGTAAAATGAAATTAAATATGTGAGAGATGTGTGAGATTTTCTTAAGAAAAAGGATATGACTTCTTGTAACTACCCGCAGTATGGACAGATCAATGAATATCTTAAATATCCCAGAGATCTGTCATTACCGTTGGATATATTAGTAACTTCAGTTATGAAGATTTTCTGTTGTCTCCACAGATCCCAGAAGCTTCAGGGGCTAGACAAGAGTCCTTTTCAAATTTCATATCATCTTTAGCCTTTCATGCACCAGCTGTGAAAATCAATTAGTCTTGGTGAAACTAAGCTGCTGTATGTTCTCAATAATGAAAAATACCAACTGTGCTCTGGTGATATTCTCTGTCTGTAAAAAGAAGGATGGTGCTTCTGAATTTCTTTCTCACATTTTCCTACACAGAGTTGCCTTTTTACTTCTGCTTTTGAAATTTACCAGATGTGCCAGACAGGTTAACACAGGACCCTGTTTAAAAAGGCTAGAAAGCTGTACTGTAGCCCAGCTCTGACATTTGTGATTCCCTAAGGCTAGTGCAAAGCCAGCTCTCGAAGTAAAACACATCTGACTGAGTGCCAAAGTTGGCTTACACTAATTCCTTGATAATGTTATGATGCCCAGCAATTCCTTGGGAATTTACAAGCTGCCCTCTTACAAATGTCTTCTGCTTCTTTCTTTGCTTAGGCGAACAAGACAGCATCTTTGAACTTGAGAAACTTGAAGACAGTGTTTGAAGAAGAGGATAAGAAGAATCTACCTGCACTAATTACAACTTTACAGACAAAGAGAGGGGTGCATCCACCTAGCACCTGACATTACTGATTCCAACATAAATAAGAACAAGAATGAAAAAAAATCCACTTTTAAGGCTCTAGTGCTTATTATCACTCAGTCATGTTGTGTTTGAATTTGTGAGTTTATCTTCTCTTCTGTTTCCCTCTCCCTCTCCATTTCCCCTTCCCTCCCAAGAGTCTCAAGTTGCTTTGGTTCCTTCTACTGCTACTACTTTTAGTAGCCTACACATCTAGGAACAAAATAGGAATGGATCTGATTTGGATACAAAGAGTTGGAATAACTCACTGTGTAAGAGTCACTCCATGGAGAATTTTCTGTACCCATTATTTACTGACTTGCTGAGAAGCATCTAAGTTCCCTGTGTCAGAGGGCAGAGTGCCTTTCTTCAGCAGACAAATTAAATTTTCAGTTAAATCCCCAAACATGCCCATTAGCTTATAGTATTATATCCTGGCATTTTTCTGAGCTTTTGTTAGCACTTCAGTGGTATCAGTTACCTGTCACACCAAGGACTGAAACACCACTGGCCCAGTCTGTTTCTTCCCAAAAAATAACACATAGAAGAACTCCTGAATTTTCTGAATTATTATATCTTTTTTTTTTCTCAATTCAAAAATCAGCATCTTCAAATACAATGGTCCTACCTCTCCTTAAAATCAGAGCTACAGAACCACAGACCTTATTTGGCCAACAAAGGAGTAGGGGGACAATATTGATAGTAAGTGTATAAAACCTGCAATCTTGGCAGAAGCAGTGTAATTATACTTTCACTTATCATTTTATGGCTGTCTTCTGCTATGAAACAATTGTATGTTTAGTAGACATAAGCATCTGGGTTGTGCCTGGATCCTATGCCTAGATATGGAAGGAAGGATAACAAAATTTAAAGTGGCCTGTCTCTATCTATTATTTATCCAAAGCTCTGACTTTGGATAAATAATAGATATTGCAATGGGATTTTTGTCCTCATTGGTGGAAGGACTATCTATATATCAGTAGAAAATTCAGCGAACTGAACTGAAAAGAGCAATACAATCAATTCTGTTGCAATTTCACTTCTTTATTAAAGCCAGAAATTAGAGTGGTGTAAAAAGTGATGATACAGTTACTTTTGTGTAAGTCCTACTTTTCGTTGTACCTCCTAGGTATGTTTTGCTTCTATACAACCTTCATAATATAAATCAAACCTGAATATATTGTCTGTGAAGCATATTAAAAAAATTGAGTTGTTTATAATGCTTACTGAGAAAAAAAAATTGTAAGGACTTACAGATTGCATCATAGATCACCTACAAATGAGAGAATCAGGCTTCTAATGTTTTGTTTGTTATTTGGTAGTGCAAGGAAATATATTGGAAATGGAAAAAGTCAGGGTTGGTTAGACATTTAAAATATATTTTATTCATATTTCTCTAGTGTGTTCAAGGAAGACTATAAAGAAAAAAACAGCAGAGATGTTTCAAATATGTAAATCTTCTCTTTCATCTCACATTTCTTGAAAGTTGCTCTCAGTGATGATTTCCTTAGTTCCTAGATATGAGAAATAGACAGTCTATATGAACAGTGATTTTACCTTTTATGTTCTTCAATTATTTATCTCCAATTGCAGAGTCAAGCTGTAGTGTGTGTCTGAATAGGAATTGACCTCCAGAGTTCTGCATCATTAAAGTGAACAAAAATATAAAGATATATGAGGTACCACATTACTAATTAGCCAGGAATATTTTTTCTACTTTTAACGTACTGATAAAGTTTCAAACACCTTTCTTAAATTATATAGAAATATAGTTTATGCACCGCAATCACTGCAATTATTTGTTCTTTCAATAGACAATGATTTTCTGTCAGTCAGAAAATTCTACCAATGGAGACAAATAAACCCAAGCAAACTAGAGAAATGTACCTAGAACTTGGCCAAGAAGTAGGGATTTTCATTAATTTTGGGCTAAAAGAATTTAATGGTGTCTGATGTTTTTCATCCCATTGCATTTTTGATTTCTGGAATCAGTCACAACAGTTCTGAACACATCTGTATAATATGTAACATTACACAAAAATATGCATGGATTATTCAAAATGCCACTAAACAGAGAAGAGGTGCTGTCTTTAGGCAAAGTTACCCAAGATCAACCTCTCTGTGATCCTGTGTCAATGACATCTGCTCAAGTGGCCTGTTAGGCCTGTTACCTGACTATACCCACCACAGTGCAGTTCCATCAGCTGCCAGCACCCCAGTCCTGCTCATGTACCCATCTGACATGAACCTGTCCTTCCTAGATCAAGTGACAAGGAACTGTGCCACAACATTTCACTGCAAAACAAGGGCAGTCTGCTAGGATCCTAAGAAAGGCATGTATCCAAGTAGCACTGGCTTCAAAGCAGACACCTCCTCTCAGTCTTTAAAAATCCTTGTCATCACTACAGTTTCAAATTTTCAGGCTGATGAAAAAAAAGAGTATAGAAAGACTAGCACTGTGGGAGTCACGAAGATATATTTCAGCAACAGAATAATTCCATATATCAGCAAGAGCAAAACCAAATGTGTGGGCCAAACTCTACTAGCATAACTTTCTTGAAAGACCATCTGGTTAAACATTATTGTAATATTTACTTCTTATTTATCTGGTCTTGCAGTCATCCAGAACCATTACTCACTTAGGTAGGTTATTACAAGTTAAGGACAGTTTTATATGCTGTTCTTTTGCCAACTTGATTCTTTATAAACTAGTGATTTAAAATTTCCCAAACCACTCTAATCAATTATTGTTTTGTGCACTTAGTATCAAAATAATTCAGAAAAATTAAAAGTAAATATTTTTTTCTTGTTCCATTGGACATTTCACCACTTTGAAATAGTTTCTAATCATCATACTGTTTACCTTGTTAAAGTCCAAAGAACAGCTCCTTTAAAAAAGCTGATTCCTGTCCTCTTCTCATCAGCCTTATTTTTCCAAGGTACACATGATTTTTTTTTTTTCTTTGCACTAAAAGCTTTGATTCATCTTTGCAACTCAGGCTGAAAGACTTTTTGTCCATAATAATGCAATTTCACCTTTTCAGTTTCTGTTCCTCCACTCCCGGTGATTACATTCCAACCTTCACCTGGAAACCAAAAGCTCTACAAGCTTCACTGAGGTCGAGAGATATTCCAAGAACTGAATTTTTTATATCACACTACTAGTTCAAACTGCCTAGAGAGAGAAACAAAATGGAAAAGCTGGGCACTTGTCAATGTGGAACTTGGAAAGCAATAGGCTTTTTAGAATGAACCCCATAATTTACTGAATAACAATTTTATGGCAATAAAATTACAGCAATTTGTTTTGTTAAGTTGATAATTTAATTCCAAGGTGAATTTGTGAGCCTTTAGGATGAGGAAAAGAAAATAAGTTTCAAAAGTAATGATATCCTCAAATCAATTTGGAATGTGTGGTCCACTTACTAGGAATTTTACTGCTTACCTAGAAATAAAATCTTAAGAAAGGCCTTGTGTCTTAATTAAAATCACACATTCCTAATAAAACACTCTAAAGCTAGCAATGGAAGGAAACTAATTAGCAGAAACCAGTAATTCTGGAGCTTAATTTCATGGTCCTAAATATTTACTTTATTCCTAAACATTTAAGCTTTAAATGTCTTTATCTCAATAATTAATATTTTGAAACAAGATGCAGATTAGTTTTGGAGCACCTTTTGTGAAATATATTCAAACAGTAAATGTATTTTGTTTTTCTTTTCTCTTTCATTTTGCTTTTTAACCAAGAATTTTTTAGGGTTTTCCTTCTTTTTCTTTTTTTTCTTTTTTTTTTTCAGTTTGTCTATTGCACAGTAAATTTAGGTTTATAAATGGCAAAGTTCCCTATTAGGTGAACTTTCAAAAAAACTTTGTAAATTTTCAATAAGCAATAAGAAACATATATTTAAAGGTACATCTGCAAATCCACAGGTGAAATATAGAGCTATTCAGAGAGAAGAAAAAATAATTTGGAATATGTATATGTGTTTGTCTTCTTACAAGATAGCATTAAGCATTACCATTTTATACAGCTTTCTGAGAATCACTATTTATCAGACAATAGAATCCCAGTATCTGCTACCTTCCACACATCCAGAGAACTCTTCTAAGCCTTGAGTGTGTAAAATTCATACTTTTGCTTTTGAACAAAAATTTTAGTCTTTTATAGTAATTCTCAACCAGACAGCCCTGACTGAGATCCTCTCTGTATATGCTACATATGTTTTTAATACTCTGTTTCATGAACTCTGGATTTTGGGGCTTCATTTCCTTTTCTCATCACCTTTCTTGGCTCAAGGGGGAAATTCAAGGCATCAGGGAACATCAAATTCATCACTTGAAAATGCAGTGAGACCTCAAGACAGACTTATTGCTTTACAAATGAATTTAAATAAAAGTAATTAGTTAGTGCTCTTTACTAAAAAAATAAAGATAATTTACCTCTACAGAGAAATCCTTCTTGAGATTCAAGACTTACTGGAATTATCCCTGAGGGTGATCCAATAGCACAAGAGTAAATACACCATTAGCCAATTACACATAATGACTCTAAGACATATCAGTTGTGATGTCATTCAGGTGATTTATTAGATTTACTTCAAAGAGTCTAATTCTAATCTGTACTTATTAGAGAAAGCATTATATGTATGCAGTACATAATATGCAGTTTTAAATCTTGCACCATAATACAAAAATTTCAATACTTTCTTTCTAAAGAGATGAAAAAAATGAACCTTGAAGACAGTCTGTATAACATAAAAATTATATCAAATATTTATTGAGTTATCCCAGACTTTATGAGCTTAAGGCCTGATGTGCTTATGGGATTACTTTAAATGAATCTTCAATTTGATTTTGCTTCTAGTATTATTTAACAGAACAAACACAAATGAAGATATATATATATATATATTTTAGTGCTAGTAATTAGATAGGAAGAGAAAAGAGAATGGACTTGAGGAGGGATTGCTTGATCATGTCCTGGAGCTAAATAAAAGCGGATTGTTTTGATATTGAATCCAAAACATTTGAAGACTTTTCTTTTATACTCAAAACCCCAGAAGTGCAAGAAGAAATGTTTTTTCTGAAAAAGGAAAAATCTATAGTGTCATAAACAAGTACTTTCTCTCTCACTCATCGCTACAGCAATATATCAGAAATCACCTTAGCACAGTTCTATGACAAAAGTAGCTTTGATGCATAAAAAGTCAAAGAAAAAAAAAATAAACCCAAACTGAAGTTGTCTATCCAACATAGTAAACTAGAGAAGGAATAAGTGACAGTATTATTCATTTATACCACATGGCCACAAACATGCCTGTGTTATCGCATTGCATCAGTGACAGCTCCCATGACTGTCTTTTAGAGCTGTGGATGTTGGGACAGGCTGCTCACAGGCCTGTGTGAGGAGTTCCTGCAGAAGGAACAGTTCTGCTGTTGGCTGGGGGGTCAGAGACCTCTCTGTTCCTGAAGTAAGAAAGGCATTCCCTCATCAGTGCTTAGAGTTGATTCCTAGAAACTCTTCCTTTCCATCCACAAGTTGTTTGTTTCTTCTCCTGATTTCCTTTTTCTGTTCCTTCTATTTCATACCTACATCCCTGCTCTCTACCTTCCCTCCTTTCTCCATAGATTTTAGCTTTCATTAGCAAGTATATCTTGTTAATGAAAAAATATTACAAAATTATGTATTTACAAAATAATAGTAAAAAGTTAGGAGATTCTTTCATTCTATCTTCCATTTTTTATCTTGGTGATCTTAAGGACATCCCACATTCTGTGCACTCAATGTTAATTTGTGATCAATACTCTGTGAAAGGAAATTATCTTCTATTGCCTAGCATAATCAAGTTTCACTGTTTATTGGCCTCTAGGTGCTTTCCTAATAAAAACTAGTAATAATAAGTCCTGAAATAACCCATATTACTTTTGTAGTTGTACAGCTTTGAATTATTATAAATTATAGGTATTTCTGTAATTAAGGATTTCTTTTGATTTTAGTGTAAATCTCAGAAAAAAGTTTGTTTGATTGTTTGTTTATTTATTTTATTTTGATTACTGTATGTCTCCAACTGTGTGATGGACTAAACAAGATCCTCATAAGTTAGTGTGGACCTTATTTCTTTGGCATAAATCCAATAATTCATTTAAACTGAAGGACTCTACAATGGGGAAGAAGAATTTAATCAGAGTTCCCTGATTAAATGAATCATTGTTAATAATTATTGTTTTTCTCCAATCCCCAAAAGAAAAGGTGAAACAAGGAGAAATTGCTCATTGCTGAGAACCCAAGTATTAGTGCAACTAAAAACTATGAGATTACCCTACAGTCTCATGTTTCACCCATGAGACAGGGCCACTACAACTAAAGAAAAATCTACAAAGAACATATTATTGTATTGTCATATATATATTTAAAAGAGCTATGTCTGTACTTTTTCAACAAAACTTCATGTAATTTTTAAAAACATATGCATGAAAATATCTCAGAAGTTTGATCTATTTATGATTTTTCTTCACAATTTTTTATTGAACTTCAAATTAAAGAAAATTCTATTTTCAATTGTGCACTATAGCAATACATTGTAACACTGGAAGCAACAAAATGTTCCCTTTTTATCTGTCATGTTCATGTGCACAAATATGTTGTCAAATTTGTGCTCAGTTCAGGAACTAAAAGTTAATGTCAGTTCTTCAGTTTATATAAACAACATTGCCTGGATGTTTCAATGCTAATTTGCACCAGCAGAGAAGATGTGAACTGAAGTGTCTACAATGACATACATAATTTGAAGGGAGAATGCAAACAACACAAGGGATTTGCCTATTATGAGCCACAGGAACCATAGGAGTTTAATGCATTTTAGTTTTTCTTTTGCAGGTCTGGTTCAAAATTTTATCACTATAAAGCCCTGATATCTTATCAATTAAGAATACTTTCAAAAATCTATTTTGTTTTGTTTCATTTTCAACTTTGTCATATGTTCATGATCACAACCCTGCAGATATATCTGTTGTATGTTTAGTCTTGCTTTGTGTTCTGTGTTTAAGGATACGAAACCAAATTAATGTAAATAGCATGGTGGAAGGGTATGATTGTCTGACTCTGATATTATTAGGTTGCCTAATTTTGAAGAAAAGACTTAATTTTCCTAATAAGTAGCAAGCACTAACTTGATATCTCATCCTGCAAATGGGATCTCATGTTTTACATTTAATCATAACTAGACCACTTTTGGGGCAGCAGAATTTTTTATTAAAATTAATTCAAAGAAATGTGTGAATATTGTGTGACATGAAGGTTCTGAGACAAATCTTTTGGATGTCAGAGAGAAACTGGACTGTATTTAGGTCAGGTAGAAGGTTTGAAAGTCCAGATATAATGAATTGCTGCTTTGACTAATGTGGTATCTTTAGTATTTTCTACTTCAAATTAATGCAGATGTCTCCAAATTAATTAAACTCTCAGAAAAAAGACTCTAGATCTTTCCAGAAATGGGATATCTGTATTACTTTGTGCAAATAGAATAATTTAAACTAAAAATATCAAATCAAGTCTCCCAATACGAGAAAGATCATCTTGCACTTAAGAGCACTGAATTGAAATTTGATGTACTTGTATTCAGTTTTACCTTTTATTGTGATTGAGTTTCTCTGACACAAAGCTATCACCATGGATAAGAGAAGCTTTCCTCAGATAAAATGGAACAATACTTTAATTTAATCTTTGGGATGTGCAGCTTCATTCTCCTCACTGAGATTTTGATACTTACCCTTTGTAAAAAAAAAAAAAAAAATCTAGACTTAGGTGAAATCTATAATTCTTTGGAACCATGAAAATGTCATAATAAAAGTAGCTCTACATAAGTACATAGACAGATGTAAATAAGTTGTTGTCTTCTGTGTTGAAACAGGTGTGAAAAACACCCAACCAAACCCACATCTTTAGTACTCTACAGAGTGTCAATGTCATTGTGTATTATAATTACTAAATTAATGAAGACACACCCCTAACCTGTGCGAGGAAGTTGAGACTGTGACAAAGTCCCCACAAGGGAGGAAGCATTTTGATCAGTTTTGGATGTGCATCAACTTTTTCAGCATCTTCAAACTTGGAACTTGTCCCAAATAATTAGTATTTTTTCATGGATTTCTAATTCTATTTGCAAATTGAGCCTCAATCTTAAAAAAAAACCTGAAACACATGCTTTCAAAATAACCAACAGGTCTAAGATAACTTTGAGTCATGTTTGGTTTAGTTCACGAGAGCTGAGGTTGAGCAAAATGACTGGATGTTTGTCATTGTATCTTTATTAGGTCACCCATTATCTACTTCATTCATGGAGACTCAGAACCTAAAGCAGATAAAAAATCTCAAATTTTTATCAACTGCTAATGAAATTCTGCTCATATGAGATACTGCTGAGAGGAGACAAAGCTTCATCAGTGTTTTAAAGAGCCCACAGGATAATATTTCTGTTTCCACACAGCAAAAAGCAGGATTCTATATCTTATACAAGAGAAAACAAAGAGAAGGTGTCCTAACATTAGAGTTCTGTTTGCTTTTTAAACTGTATTTTTACTGTTCTTTTTCTTAGTAACTGTGCAACAGTCAGAACTGAAATCTCAAAAAGGGCTGCATGTTATAACTGCCTTACTGGAATTGTTATTTCTGAAAGCTCAGAGTTCAAAGAGCCATGGACACCCACTTTGATAAAAGACAAAAGAATGTTGTAGTATATCTGGTTTAAATTTCTTATCCCTTATTAAGCATATGCATAGCTTTGTCAACTGTGTAATGGTGTTCTTGAAGAAACAGACTTCATGTACAAGAAACTAGTGATTTTTTACATTTTATTCCCCTGTAAATGAATTAAGGATAGCAAATAAAGTCTTAGAATTTGAATTTATCAATAAAAATATCTCTCCATGACCCACAGGGCTCAATAGAAGTTTTGGCTTTTGCTTTCCACTCCACAATTTCTGGGGATGATTTGAAAAAAAAAAAAAAGAAAATAAATCTTTCTACATTTCAAAATATGTTAATATATGTTAATGTATTCAAAATATATGAATATAAATACATTAATTGTGGAAAACCATTTTATTGTTGATAATTAAATTGTGTAATACTAATCAGTCTTCTGTTAGAAAGTTATTTAGCACAATAAAAAATGCAAAAGAACATTAAAAGACGGGTAAGGATAAAATTACTGAATTAGTACTTCTAGGTGGAATTAACAATAAACAAATTAACAACTTCTAGGACAGTTAAAAATAGAATATATCTTGGTCTATCTCTCATGCTGCAAATACTCCAAAAAGGCAACTTCTCCTTCAAACCTTTTCTTTTGTACTTTGGTTACTGTGATGCTTTAAATAAAGATTTATGATCTGCTTCATGCAGGGCACTACATTTCATTCTAACCAATGCCATTCTGCTTTCCAGCATTCCCGTGGTTGTTCCTTCTGATCTGCCTTCTTTGGGATGAAACTTCTGCATTTGTGAATTAAACTCTCTTCTGCACCAGAGCACTTTGTGTTAGAGGGTGATTCCACAAAAAAAAAGAAATAAACAACACTGTAGAAGTGAGAGATATTTTGTACACACATAGACCAGTATTTTCCATGAGTCTAATAGCTCAGTGGTGCTGGAGCACAAATTCTAATGCCAGAAGTCTCACTGGAGTCACCACTTACCTTTTCCCAGGGCTGGCACAGCCTGTGTTCCTGTGACTGTCATCATCTACTTTCAGTCATTAGGGAAGAAATTTGAGTAAACAATGTAGGCTGATAAATTCAAATTTTCTGGGAATGGTAGACTAATTAGAGGAGACTAAATGTCTTGTATAAAATTAAGAGGTTTGTATAGCCCTTCAGTACATGAATTTATCTAAAAAAAAACCAAAAAAACCCAGATTTCTTGTCTTTATTACAAAGAATATACCTTTAGTTCCACAGCTCAATGTGCACAAATCTAGTATACACCTTGCGGAAAACTCAAATATTTCACATATTTAATCTTTAAATGAATATAGAAGTTAAATAATATTTGTGGTTGTGTTTAGGTCTTTTTACAGATTTATTTAAGTGGTTTCAAAGACGCTGTACCAGGTATTCAAACAAAGCTGAAAGATGAACTAGTATTTCTAATATATTTTTCATTTATAAGCAGTTGATATAGCCTAGAAACTGCTGAGATTTATGGTTTCTCTTCCATGTAAGATGAAGGAAACAGAAACATACTTTTACAAAATATTTGCTGCAAGGACCATGTACCCTGTAAAGAGCATCAAAGACTACTGTAGATCAAGAGGTAAGCAAGGCCTCATAGTCCAAAGCCCAGTGGGGAAAATCAGATTACTTATTTTTCAGGTTCACTAGTAAGTAAGACCATACAGATAAATATTTCAAAACTGAAATAATTTTTTGGGTTTTTGTTGAACCCAATTAAAACCTGATTATATTAAAAATAAGGATGCATGCCTAAATCACTTTGAAGTCTCTTAATATCAAACTTTGATATTAAGAAAAAATCTCAATATAAAATTCACACAACCCAAAGTGACTCAATACTGAGCATGTTCCACTTATGAATTTAGACTATAAAAACAGAAATGCAAATAGATATAACTGAAAAATATTATATCCTTGCAAGGTGAATTTTCAGCTCCTCCTTTTTAAGATATTCAAATCAAAACTTTGCCTTCAATGCTATCTATCCATTAAAGGGCAATCAAGAGCACTGCTGTCTGTTCTCTTACTGAGGAAGTGGTACTAGGCAGGTGTTATCATAATTTTTACGTGTTACAAAAGCAGTAAATTTAGGTGCAATGAACTTGTGCTGTAATAACAATAAACAGTTAAGAATTATTCATTCTGTAAGTTATGTAGGATGAAATAATTTAATACTTTTTTAATAATAATTCACCTTCATTAGCTATGGTATATGGAGTTGTTTCAAATTCACACTGAATTAATATTAATAAGTAATAAATTAACTCTTCTAGTAACCCAGAAATAAACAGAAGTTCACTTCATTAACTCACTCACCTTCCTCGCTGCTGCCACCAAATTTACTCCAGTTCAGCAGAAAAGAGAGTGAAGGATATTAAAGTATCTCTTGCTATCTTTGAAGGAGAATTCTTGGGAAAATAAATATGACAGGTTCTCACTCTGTGTTGGTTTTTAAAAGGTACAAAACCTATCAAGAACTCCAGAGGAAAAAAGCATTAAGGTTAATAATTCATACTGTAAGTCCCAGATATCTCCAGAAGAAAGATAAATAGGGGAATAACTAAGAGAAGAAAGTTTAAAATCTAGGTCTCTGCAGTAAAGATGTTATGTTGAAAGGGAGGAAAGGAGAAGCTGTTTTAAGAAAGCATAGTTCAATATCCACAGTAATTTGGAGATGCACAGCATCCCAGCTG
Source organism: Notiomystis cincta (assembly GCA_013398075.1). Lineage (NCBI taxonomy): Eukaryota > Metazoa > Chordata > Aves > Passeriformes > Notiomystidae > Notiomystis > Notiomystis cincta. Next base: position 60,920 of record VZRX01021712.1, read on the forward strand.
GGTTTTAACTGAGTCCAGGATTAGTGCTTAAGTGAATTCAACCTGGCACAAGCCAGACTGCTCCCCTTGGTTCCTTTGTCAGCAGATTCCACTGAGCTGACAAGAGCAGCCACCAGGCTGTGGGTGCCCTTGGGGAAGCAACCTGCCATGTTGTGGCAGATACAACCATTTCAAATCTCAGGGGGAGACATTTGATTGTTTCGGGAGCGTGTGCTCTTCAAATAGAAATTTCTTGTCTTCCCCAGGGATAATGCAGTGGGTTACTACAGCATTTGTAACTGCCACCACCTTGTCAGCAGCATGTAATTATGTAAAAGAAAAAACAGCTACAGAAATTTCCCAGTAGACAAAGAAAACTTAGAGTGTCAGATCTCTTATAGCTGCAAAATGGTTGTTTCCCTCTTTAAGGTCTTGGATTCTATAAAAGTTGGAAAGATGCCAGATCCTGTGAGTACAGTATTAAAGATTTTGTGGCATCTTGGGTGACATGATCTTAGAAAGTCATGCCTCTTAAAACTATTCTTAGAGTCTCTATCTGGGAATTCAGAAGGATGACACTCCACACTGGGCTTGGGTTTTTCAGATTAAGTGTCAAAGGGAGAGAGAAAAGGAGAGGGAGAGGGAGAGGGAAAAGGAAAGGGAATTGGGAAGGGGAAGGGATAGGGGAAATGAAAGGGAAAGGGTAAAAACATCCAAAAACCTCTGGATAGAAGTTTCTACTCAATGGATAAATTCTGTAGAAAATTTTGACAGCTCAAGAATGTGCAGAATCCTAATATAACTGTAGTAGAAATGAAAGAAGAGATTAAGTATTAATATGGTTTTATTCACTGCAAATTATGTATTAATTCTTTAGTTACTGTGTGCTGTGTTATTTGAAATCATTTGAGACAAATTAGGAGGAAACATCTCCAAGACAATCGTGAAATTCACAGTACATTTATGCAACACCTTTCTATAGATACTGTCTCAACAAAAAGACATCTCCAACCCTTGAACCATTGCAGCATATAAATGAGATGTTTTAAGTACTAAATTGATATTATATTATGTTTATTATATATTTTCTAAGAAGTCCAGTCACTTATGACATTTCTAATTTTTTTAATGCTCTAGAAGATTCTTCTGAGAATTTTAAAAATTAAACAGAAAAAAGGCAAAAAGAAAATTCCTAAGATTTCCATTGTCAATTGGTTATTGAGGCAAACCCTTTGCTGTCAGGATAGCTCAAGTCCAGCCAAAATGTCGGTCACCAAGTGGGCTTGAAAAGCTGCATGATAGGCTGCAGCTTTTCAAAACATAACTTATTCAGACTCATTAGATTCACAACATCCTGTACTGCAGCAGCTGCAGGGATTTATTTTTACAGTGTTCTTTAAAAGATTTTGTTGTTTGCACATTCAAACTCCTTTCTGAACTCCAGAAACCTTTGAAAATACTTCACTTAGGAAAACAGAGAAAGGGCATGTCTGCAGGAAAAAGAGTGTTTTTCTAACTCAGCTTCACTAACCCAAGTAAATAAAATCAATCTAATGCAGCAGTCAGACAAGTTATCTCAATTTTTACTTGTGTTAAGCCCTTGAAAGTTTCCAACACCTGCAATGACTCTGTACAACAAATGACAGTATGCAACGTGATGGATGTCTGCAAAGCAGCTTTCTTGCTCCACCAGTTTTGGTTCAAAGAGAGCCCATAGCTCAGCTGGAGCAATTAAAATTGCTGTCTTTACTGGTATATTAACTTTAAATGACCTGAGGCAAGCACATTTAGGTTAAAAAGACATGTTTTTAGGGTGAAAAAATTTTGTCCGTGTCTAGCTGGATCTAGAGATCCAGCTGTAGAAATGGAAATCCATGGCACACACCAGTCCTAAGTGTAATAATGACACATTTGGCTATGAGAGCCCTCTTAGGATAACAGAAAGTCATCACTGGCCTACAGCTATCAAGGTTAGGGGAGACTTACCAGCTTTAAAAGCATTATGTGCTGTCACCTCAAAGTGTTCCTCAGTTAAATCCTCTCTTCTGTAAATAGAGCTCCTGAATTCTGAGAGGTCTGATCGAGATCAAAAATGAAATTAAAGAATGGGTATCAACCTCCTCTGGAGGAAAGATAATCACGAAGTTGTTTTTACTTAATGAGGTTGCATTGCATCAGCCATGATGATATCATACTGTGGGGTCACTCCTCAGTGGGCTCTGAAGGCAGTGACTATTTACTAGCTGTCATTCAAGCCTTTCTCATGACTCTGCCAAATATTTATGCTATATACTTACAGCAATCACATAAAAAGATAGCTCTTATATAATTCCAATCTGCTTTGAAGTGTTTTAATTAGTAAATTATAAGTGTCAATTTCCTTAAAATAAAAAATTGAAATTTAGCATGGGAATAAGTAAAAAAATGTTATTCTATTTAAAATACCTGTTATTGTTTTAAAATAGATTTATGTTTTAAATCACCTTAATTTTCTGAGGTAATTCCAGCAAATGAAGAGAAACAAATGTGATGCTCAGAAGTCAAATTTTGAGAAGTGTCTGGGTAAACAACATGGTATTTTCAAAGGACTATAGTATTTTTAACATAAAATTCCCAGCACAGGGAAAACAATTCACGTAGTCTGTGAAAACCAGTTTTAGCCATACCACAATTAGCTGCACAGGCAGTATAAATGATCCTGTATCACACTCTTATCCAAGGAATATATTTAAATTTTTTTACTCTTTTGTTGGCATACAATAAGCTCGAAAGAGAGTAAAACAATATTTTTTTCTGAAAGAATAAAATCCAGAGAAAACTTCAACATCTGTAAGACACGATGACTTATGGCATGGTGCACTAGTAAAAAGCATGTTTCTCTATCTGGCTTCCAATTAAATTCAGTATATTTCATCCACTGTATATTGAGTACCCTCCGAAGGTAAATAAATAGTGTTTCTACCTAGGAAAGCAATTATACTGTAAAAAAATCACAGAGCTTTCAACCCTAAGTGGTGTTAAAATAATAAAATAAATGTATTGGTGTGATTCTCCCTTTTCTCAGTTTACTTTGACTTACCTAAATAAAGACTGCAAGATATAAATTTGAAGTTGTCATCACTTGAGAATTAGTGTTAATATAACCAAGAGTGTCTATCATTTCCATGGTATAAAAACAGATTCCTTATGTTGCAATACTTGAGGCACAATGCTTTTTGTTACTACCACTGCTTAGTAATGACAACTTGAACATTTAAAGTCACTCAGGCAAAAACCACAAATATGTAAACTCTCCACAGTGTTATCAAAATGCAGTTTGAAAGTGTGAAACATCAATTTCATTTCCTTTGGAAGTTAGCTGGTTGTTGCTTCTGCATCTCAAGGATTTAGACTGATATCTATGCAAATTCCCAACTGCACATTTCCCAGAGTTATGCAGATACTTTCAACTTTAGTGATGGTGGGTTTTGGTGAAATTGGGACTTTGACAGTGTGAACTTATCTTTTTATACTGTAAACCATGCTTTTTACTATACTGCAGTTTTAGCATCTTGAAGCTATTTATCCTCTTGTAATTCAAAACTCCAACAGGCTTTTCTTTTTTCTTTTTTTTTTCCGAGTGGTGCTCAAGATTGTATTTCTCACAGAACTTCTGGTGAAGTGATTTTTTTCATGACAATGCTGAAAGTGGTTTCCAAAATAGAGATGGGTCATCTGGCCTTGATGCAATTTCCCCTGGACATTTTTCTTTGCAGAAAAACTAAAGTAGTGGTAGACAGAACAAGTGGCTAAAAAGTCTTTGTGTTCTCTGTACTTCCATTTGCACTGTCATGTCTGTTATATGGGTCTTTAAGTTTGGAGGAATGCTGAAAAATTATGATAAGAAAATTTATAACTTTCAGCTGTATTAAGCATCTGAATTTTTTAAAAGGAATTTGTCAAAGAAATACATGATGAAACAGGTAGATAATAAAAAACAAAGAACTGACAACTTCTGAAGTGTTGGGGACCATACCGGCTCCTCAGTAAAAAAGAACTATTTGTACTTCCAAGTACTTCCAAAAGATATTATTATTACTATCATTATTAGTAGTATTAATTACTATTACTATTATTGTTATTATTGTTATCTATTCTATTCTAATTCTAATTATTATCATCATCATATTTATTATTTTAGAGTTGTATACCTTTCTGACTCAGGTAATTTCATTTCTCTTTGGTGAGCTCAGTCCATGAACCTGTCTCTCTTCGATCACTTGCACCAATAGAGTGCTTAGCAAACAGAGCTGTATGTATGGCTCCTGGAGCTGTTTACTCACTGACATCTCACAGATTTCATTGTTAGATTTATCTGTTTTGCATGTTTTTCTTTTGTAGTTTGCCTTCTAGATACTCAGCAGCCAAATTCATAATCTGGGGTTCCAGAGCATACTTCATATTTCCGTTTTTGGAATCGTGTAAATTAATACCTTTAAGAGTACTTTCTATTTACTTAGATGACATCAGTCCAAGGTAAAATATTTATCTCTATTTTGCCAAAAAGAATGTAAAGATGTAGAGTTTTGAAATGTATTTCTGTAATCAGCCTTGCAAACCTTAGGTTGGAAATATTTTTTCCAGTGATTGAAGTTCAACCAGATGCAGAAAAAACAACAACTTATCTTAGCCATTTATTGTAAAATTAGACATTTTAATGATTTGAGAACATTTTTTCTATTCTTATAATAAAAATTATACAACAATAAACTTCTACAAAAATACTTATACAGTTCAAGAAGGCTATCCAGTTCTACAACACATAAAAGAATTAAACTCTTTTATAATAAAAAAATAAGTATATGGTTTTTTTCCCCATGTTAAAAGAAAAATTAAACATTAGAAAATGTATCTTCTGAATTTGATAGACAGCAGAGGACAAGAAATCTGCCATTATGAAATTTGCCATTAAACTGAAACTTTTTCATTTTCAGACAAAAAAAAAAAGAAAAATAATGTCTCTATGTATGTTTATATATATAAATGCACATATATAAAAGATACAGAAATACTACTGCATTTGCTGAAAGTGATTTAAAAAAAGATTTATTTGTTTGTTTTTCTTAGTGCAGAATTCTTTTTACCCCATTAAATGTCTCTGGTTTCTTGTCTATACACCATACATTACAAAATTAGTCCCTGTTGGATACGCATTAGTATTTTGTCCAGTCTAAACATCTTGAGCAATGGAATGTCCATTGGGAGACTTATTTTCCACAGTCTAATACATCTCAGTGTCAGAAAATTGTTTCTGATATTCAGCCTAATTTTTTCCTCCCTTAATTTCCTCCCATTGCTCCTAATTACATCTCCTTATGCCACCCTAAATCATTTGTCCCCCTGCTTAGTGTTTATGGCCTTCAAATACTTGCAGAATGTTATCATATCCTTATGAGTTGTCATTTAGCCAAATTCTGTGTAGAAATTTATGTAAATTGGCACTACTATATTGATTTATGCTATTTATACCACATGAGGATAAAAAGCACGACATTTGATTCTCATGGAAGTGTATTTTATACCAGTTTGTGTCATGACTCACACCTACCTAGAGAAGAGAGAAGAAAATTATGCTTCAACATTATGTATTTCATCTAGTCCCTGTGGCTTGCAACTGCTGTTTTAGCCTGCACAACTGTGATTGCATTCAAATACATATATATATATATACATATATATGTGTGTGTGTGTGTGTGTTTAATATACCTGAAACACACAATGTGAAAAATCTCTAATGCCAGCATTGTTAACATATTTGAAAAGGGATGACCTTAATAGGGCAAGGCTGTAGGCTTTTTCTACATGCAATGAATACATTTTACTTCTGGACTGGAAAACTTTGGAGGAACATCATGAACCCACTGAGAGTTGCATTACAGTGCCTTTGTCCTGACCAGAAAACTCTCCAGTAGAAAGCAATTATTCCTTGAAGGACAATACATAGCTCCTTCTGAGCAGCCTTTATGCTCTTCCCCTGTTCTGATCAGACAAAACATGGAATTTGATGGAAATTCTGAAAACACCACTAATTTCTGGAATAAATCATATTTCTTGATAAATTAGTGATTGCTTTTCAGCAAGCTCCAGTTCTGCACATTTTCTTCAAGTTCCAGTTCAGCTAACAAAATCTTCCAGTGGTCTATGTATCATATAATCATCTGGATCCATGTGTACTTCAGGCAGTGGTACAAGAAAGATTGGGTTACCACAAGAGAGGTTTGTGTAATTTTCATATCATTCAGATAACGAGAAAGCTGGCAACCTGAGAAATAGCTTCCCAGGCCTATGAAATTTACCACCCTTGTTTATTCTGTAAACTCTTCGTAGAGGACAGAACTGCATTCAGCACAGATGTAATCTAACACAATTGCAGTTTCATCTCGAGAAGCACGGTTTTGAAGCAGAACAGTAGACAGACAACAAAGATTCCTTGCTTGCCTCTTCAAAACAGCACGGGTCTGTACCAAACACACGACAAGGCAGGTTGGTTTCACATAAAGAGCATCTCAAAAAGTGTTTTTCTGACAAGCACGCTTCCCACACATCGCTTCTCAGTGTCAAAACTCTCACAGCAGGAGCATTAGGAAACCAAGCAATGTGACCCAGGAACAAAGTACAGGATATAAAATGGGGATGTTAGGTTATAAGGTGCTCTTTTATCAGCACAGTAATCACCAAATTATTCAGCAAAGAGATTATGGTTTTGTATGTAATCCTCATACTGTTTTAATTCTCTTTGTAATGCCAGTGTTAAATCTATTCATTACAGAAATGAAATTAGTCCTGAACAGTTAGGAATATTATTTCTAGGCATTACTCTCAAGCATCATGAGAAAGTTTTAGTGGTATAGATTAAAAATTCCCCTTAAGAAAATTCCTTTAATGCAGTTGACAATGATCTGAAAACATTTTGGAAGGCTATGACTGCTGCTGAGCAGGTCCTTGCTGAAACAAGCAGGATGTCCTGTGCCCCTTGCAGTCTGCACGGCACACATCTGCATCTCTGGAGCTGCACATGAGGAATGTGGTCATGACTGAAAGCCACAGGAGCACACAACAATGCTGATTTTTCACATAGGTCTGTTTCCATGTCAGCAGACACTCAGAAAAACAAAAAAAAAGGGGGGAAGAAATGCTATGTTGCAGTGAAGAAATCACCCATCATCAGTCAATCTTAATGGACAAAAACTGATGATACTTTCACTGCAGAAAGATCCCCTGACACACATAACTTTTCCTCCATTAGAGAAGCCTTCAGAAGGCCAGGAAAATTAACAACAAAAAAGTAATTTTGACCAGAGTAAATAAGTAAATAGATAAATTTTCTGTGCTACTGGAATATCAATGAAGGCATTATTTCAGGTTAAAAAAAGACCACTGCACACAGGATTCACTAAAGATTAGTTTTTCCAAGAGCACTAATTACTGTGAGAAATAAAATACCTCATAAATTCCTGCAGTCAGTTCTTCCAGATTTTCAGTTTTCAAAGCTGCAAATTGTGTCAGTGTAGATGTGGTAATGGAGGAGCTGGGATTAATCACACTTCTGCCAAAGGTAAATCACAGATACCTGGCAAAAGCCATCACCTTCATTATTTGTCATGTGTTTTCCTAAGCATATTCTTCTTGAATTGCATTACTAAAATTGCAAAGCTTTTTCCTAATGATATTTGACACTGTAAACTTTCAACTCAATCCTATTTCTCTATCTCACCAGGACTCTATCAGGTTTATACACTTCTGGAGTTTTTTATTAAAATATTTCAAATTGTTTCTTTTAGTTAATTTGTACCTTGCCTCTTTGATGGAGCCCCAGTCTGCTTGTTTGTGTGTGTGTATGTGTGCATGAGAATGTTTCTGTATGTGTGTATGTGTATGGTGTTCTTTGGGCCTTTTGAATGTTTTCTAGGCTGAAGTACATAATAAAGAAAAATAAATAATTTTTATGGACATAAAGAGTCTGCAACATTCTTCCAAATTAATAATTTCTTCTCAGTACTGTCAAATTTGGCCTTACTAGCAAACTTTGCCTTTCTTGTTGGGAATAAATACCACAGCAGCCTGGACTTTATTATTACTTTATTATTACTGAGTTCTATTCATTACCATTATAAGCAAATCTAAATCAGAAAATTATCATAAAATGTTTGATGTGAGATTCAGGTGTACTGGTAGAAAAAGGGATAGAGTGATTTGGTTTCACCCCAGGATGTGCTCATGCTGCAGTTTTGGTGAATATCCACATAATCCTGCTTAGATGTGGCTATTTGGTGACAAATGCCAAAATTTTTTTCAAGACATCTAAGTTTCCCTGCCTCAGGGGGAGTGACACAGTGATATCCAAGTTATGAATACAAATACATGAAACAACTTTCAAAGCTAATCGACTACCAAGCTCAATGAAAAATAATTTCAGGGGGGTATGTGTAGGGTAATGATCTTAGAGAATGCTTGGTGATTTTCTAGTATATGATCAAACAGCTGCTTGATTTGTGATTTTGATTTGTGATCGCCCCATTTGGCCATATAGATGCTCAGATACTGATGAAAACTTAGCAAAGTTTAAAGATATTTTCTTTCTGAACATAAATTAAAAAAACATAGGTAGAATATATGAGTTCTAATTTTCAGAATGGTTTTTAAAATTAACTTCTGGAGAGGAAATATGACTTTGTTGAAGGCAATTTGGGCCTTACCTTCAGATTTCCAATGTAACATACTGGCAACGAGCTAAAAGAGTGTTTAGGCCTTTAGGAATGTTGGCTGTAGCTGAGAGATGTTAACTCCTTTCTTTTTCAGTAGAAACAGAGGCTATTTCACAAGATGTTTTACAACATGAACTCAGGTATTCTGAATATTTTTCAAAACACAGGACATTTTTCCCAACAGTAACTGTAGAAGACACCTGGTAAGAGTAGGTTTTTCAGGCTAAAGTGACTTCCTTTTTCTAGCCCAATTTTTAAAATTAAATTTCCCAAAATCCAGACAAAAAACATAAATTGCTGAGGTAAGTCAGTATATAAGAAATTTAAGATTAGGTTCCTCCAACCTTACAAGTACAAAGTGAGAAAGAGATGAAGTTCCATAACATGTTTCAGTGTCTACTTTATGGAATTTGCTGGAAAGTTCATGGGCACTCATGACTGTTCTGATGGAATCTCCCAGCATGGGTAAATCATGGGCTTGTGTCCCATATGTTGTGTTAGGCAGGTTGAAAATTGAGCCACATATATTTTTAGTATATATAGCAATAGCAGAAAAACAACTTTCCCTGTGTTTAATTTATTCAGCTATAGAGAGATATAGAAATATTGCACTTATATTGCTATAAATACATCCCTAACAAGTCAACATAATTAAAGCTGGACAGAGTATTTTCAGCTATGCTAAACAGAGGCAGATTGATCAAAGTCTGTTGTTTTATCCAAATCAACAGAAGTAATCAAAACTCACAGTTTTCACTTAAATTTTCAACAGGAAAATATATTAAATTTGTATTGTCACATTGAATGTAATAATTTCTAAATGAATGTAATTTAAAAAAAGAAAAAAGCAGAAATTTAAAGTGCAAAGCAGTTGGTGTTTTACAATAAAATATTAACTTTCTGATAGCAGTAATTTTTGTAATAGGTCTAAAGGTACTAAATTAGAAAGAAGTGATGCTTAAAACTTGCCATGAAATAGAATAGGTAGGTGTAAATGCATAAAAATTTACATCAATTTATATTTATTTATATAAAAATAAGTTTTATTTTTTTGATTGAATATATTGGTGTTACTCTACTAAGTTTAACAATATTTTAGACTTCAAATAGTTTGCCACTGAAGTAAGTGATAATCTTTCTCTTGGCCACAGTAGATTTCGGATCAGGAACTGTGTTTGTGACAGGGAAATCTGTGAGTACCTCTTTTTCATGTCAGTGAATGATCTGATAATACCCCTGATGCATTTCACAGCAAAGAACCAAGTAAAGAAAATTACAGCCCTTGGCAGTCTCCATTTCATTCTTGCTTGACTTGCAGGTGTTCCCTTGCTTTCAAATACTTGTGGTCTGGCCATATTTTCAGTGTAGATGAAATTAGGGCTTTCCTGCTATTGAAAGGAAAAAAAAAAGTAATTAACATTCCTTCTTTACAGTGCAATGGATAGCAAAGAGGGTATGTTATTGCTAAGATTTTCCTCCTTTTTTAAAGATGTCAATTTTTACATCTGTTTTGAAACTACATCCGTAATCATTTTGTTCTTTCTTGGCAGTGTTAAGCAGTATTGTTTTTATTTTCTTCACATTTTTGAATATTGCAAACAAGCAAGGTTTGTCTCCCTTTGACAAAGTTTTTCTCACATTCTTGTCTTTTAAGATCTTAACATCATTCTTTTTCAAAATCAAAAGCCAGACTGGGTGTGTTCCTTTAGCATGAATAGAAAAATTTCCATTTTTTTCTGTACATTCCTCACATGTCTGATTGTGCATGGTACAGGAAAGCACATACATGCAGTGTTGCCTCTGGAGTACTGGTATCTTTTCTTCTCTGGGCTGTCAAGAATTTATGCCAGTACCTCTGACTTTAATCTGAAAAGGTCAGGCTGTTAAATATATAGAAACAATATAGCTCTTCTTTAGCTCTATCTGAGAACAGATGGTAAATCATCCTTAGAAAAACAGAGAATTTGGGGTTTTTTTGGAGAGAGGCATTCCTGAAAGTTTCTTCAAGGCTGACTGGAAGAAAGTGAAACATAAAGTGGCATTCACAGGCCATAAGAAGGTGCTCCTTTATTCTTAAATGCCATTAGGGCAGTTACAACGATCTAAAACTAGGTTTGGAAAAAAAGAAAAAGGAAGTAAATAATCTATTAATCTATTCCCCATCTTCTTTTCTGCATGCACATGGTCTCAGAACAAGCTGCTCCCCAAAAATTGATTATAAATCATTCTATAAATGTTTTGTTCAAAATTGACATTCAAAGTAAGAAATCTGTAAATGCATATACATGCTACAAAATGTGTTTATGTAGTCTGTTAGCACAGGTTGTAAATGAATATTTGAAATTAATTTTCCATAAATATTGTAATCCACAATAATTTAAATTTACTGTTTCTGTATGTATATGTATCTTCTTGTATTTTTAATTTTGTTTATCTTAGGAGCTATGTTCCTAGGCCATCAAATCTTTTTAAGATTTAATAAAAATTTGATGTCCAATTTGATACCAATGGAGGAAGATTTGTGGCTTATACATATCAACCTTATGGAAATTTTGGTTCACTTAACATCATTAATACATCATAAGTATCAGAACAAGAGGAGTAATACAAAGTGTCAAGTTAAGTTAAAAACTGTTTACTATTTATAATGAACTGTTTTTCTCTCACTTACCTTGTATGCCTATACTGTGTGTGCTCTTGAAGTTTGGGGTACTTGAAGAGGTAGAAAGCCACTACAAGTGTTTGAACATATATAGCAACTTTTTATTCAAGGTATGAAAATGCTTTGCACACATCTCTTGTCCCAAAATCACAGATAATAAATAATGCTGCTTTTTACTTATGTAGCAAATTTGCAGCCATTAGATAAGCAAATTGAGGTAAAGAAAACAAATGGCAATGCCAGCCTCAGTTCTGCTGAGGTGGCAGAGCCATTTTTGAACTCCAGTTTGCTGACAGATAATGTGCACCAGTGCTGACCCCTATGCACAACATTGTTTTTAATAGTAAGACTGAGTGAATACAGTTACAGAATATCAGGGAAATAAAAATTTGGTAGTGGCAAGCTAGCTTAAAAGTGTATGCATATGAGGGGTTGAAAGCCATTAGGAATTGTTTGATAGGCAAATGACAGATAGGGGAAGCATCAATGTCTTATTACAACCTTTGTACTGACGCTGATTTTATTCTGTTTTTCTATGGCTCTGCTCAGTTGTCCATATTTGCTGTCTCTTCAGCTTCCAGAAATGATAAGGAGGATTGATTGTATTGTTTAGTACAGTTATGATCACTCTAAAGCACAAAACCTAAACTGTCAAGACTGAGTACAAGGATAAAAAAGGCTGTAACCAGGAAAGAGGAAGAAGAGTTTATAAAGCAACATATGTTATAAAATCTTTGCAATAAACTGGGTTGTAAGGAATTTTATTCTTTAGTATTTAGCATATACTTTTTCTCCATTTTTCTAACAGAAAGGATGGTTCTGCAGGTAGATCAACTAGATGGTAGGAAACTGTTAGAAATCCAAGTCCATTTATAATTAATGCAAATGTATATGTTAGAACAAGAGAATTTGGGAAAGAATGCTATTTTAGGCATTTATATGTAGATAATAAGGTCCCCTACAGTTGTGTCATGAAAAGCAGTTGATGTTGGGAGACTTAGGAATGTGAATTTCCTGGCTATGAGAATAATTAACAAATACAGGAAAAAGAATGTCCTAGGCTGCTGTAGAAACACTGTAGTAAAAGATACCTCTGCTACTTCTTCTGTGTTGCAAGACATGCTTGAACTGTCTTAGAAGGAAAGGATTTAGGGCAAACAGCAATGGAGGACATATACACCAAAAGTCTTCTCTCATATTTCCTATTTGCCAGCTTTAATTTGTTGCCTTTTAGCACCCAGAATTCTAAATTTTCCAACATTTTGCTATGTGTTCAATGTTCTGGGAGCCCAGCCAGTGGATTATATTCACAGGTGGCTATAAAGAGACTGTACACTGATGTGTCACACCTTGAGTACCCAAATCCTTTGTAGTCCATACAAGTCCTGCCCCTTTGCCTCTTGCTTTTAAAATGTGTACAATAGCACTTTCTTACCTAGTTAGGGCAATGGAAGGAAAAAAACCATCAAGTATAAAGGGTACAGCTAAATCATTGTAAAAAGCCTGCTCTCAAGTATCTAACTCAGACATAGCAAACATTACACCAGACTTCAGGCTGCCAAAGACCATCGTTTTCAGTGATCCTCCATAACTTTTAATGTTTTGCCAAAGAAAAGTCATACAAAATGAAAGCACACTGGTTCTTTAATATCACTAGCATAAATATAGAATTTCCTCTGTGTGTTTCATCTCCCTTTTCCTGCCAGATGTCAATATCAGTGTTGCAGAGTGTTGGTGAAAAAATTAGAATGCTAGAATAGTGAAAGAGATGTTTTGGAAAAGGCTCAGATATTTCCTTGTAAATAAGGATGCAATGTTCAAAGAAAATGACCAAAATGGTGATGCTATATGGCTGAACTCTCATTTAGATGGTAATATTAAAATATCCCTCTTAGATGTGTTCAGCATTTCAAATTGAAGACAGAATGTCAGAATTCCTATGCAAGTTATTGTAGAATACTTTAGTTCATAGAATGATAAAAAAGTATTAAAATTGGTAAGTAGTAATATTAAATAACTATTGTAATTGACACGGTAGCACTGCAGTAATACCAAAGAAGGTGAACCAAATCCCCTCAGAAAACAGCTCCATAACACTGTATGACAATGTGTGGGAAGCCAGCATAAAGAATTGAGACCTTTTGAACTGGCATATCCTGTCCAAATATACATTCATTATCTTCATTGCTCTGCTTTGTGTTTCAAATGCTGAACAGTGATTCAGTCTCTAAGGCTCTCCTATAGGATTATCCTTTGGAAGTGGGATATGAACAAAGCAGAGGGAAGGGAGAGGCTTATATGGAATTTTGTCATAAACTCAGAAATATTGACACTGCTTGTTGAAACCAATGCCAGCACATTCTCCTGAGAACTGAGAACAGCAATAAACACTCAAACCCTTATTCTTGGAATGTGTTGCAAACTACTGTCTAAAAAGTCACTACCCAACACCCCCCACCTCCCTTCAGAAAAACCCAAAACACCCCATCACCCCCCCTGCAATTCTCCCAGTATGGATTTTGCTGGCTTAGAGTATTTAAGAATATAATGAGTAGATATGGATTGGAGAATATTTCAGATCCAGATGCTGACTGACTTTGAATCAAAAGAAACAGCTGGATCTGAAAGAAATGACTACAGTGTAGCTTGGAATCTAATGGGAGCACAGTAAAGTGATTGTGTGCCAGATACTCTGTAGAAAAGAGCGGGGAAAAATAAACAACTGGAAGGATGTACCCAAAGAGGAAGCTCTTCCTAGGCTATACAGTGAAGGAATTTGAACCAAAAAATTTCTCTGACAAGGAAGGGTTTACACACACACACATATATATAAATATATGCATGTGTATGTTTATTTTTACTTCTAAATCTATTTAAAAAAATAAATAGATCAATTTTTTTCCAATGTACAATCTCTTTACCATGATCCCATTAGATTCCAAAATTTAATGCTGTGATTTGTTTTCCTTTCATGCTAGTCATCACAGTTTTATTGCCATCTTTCCTCTCACTTATCCCTTGTATTTCTTTTTCAGTAAGTACAACATCTCTCTGCATAGGTAGATTTCAAGAAGCACAGCGTCTATTATCCATGTCCTCAGGAGTGCACTTTCAAAGCAAATCTCACAGTCCTCTTCACATCTTTGGTTCACACAGTGGAATGGTCCAGACTCAAAGAACTGGCTTCCAAGAATATGTGGCCTAGGGGTACATGTATTTCATCCTTACTACAAATAGGCATTAAGATTTTGGTAACAAAAAAGAACTAGTGCGAAGGAGTCCAAATTATAGATATTTTTTTGCTATTGCAATTACTAATTTTCCAAATATATGACCTCTTGAGTCTTCTGGTTCTTCAAGGAACAGCATGAAGACTAAAAATGGCTAAGAAACCTGTTTCACTTCTGCTCACAGGATGTGCACAATTTATAAGTGTATGGCAAAGATTTTTGAAATAAGATACCTTAGCGATGAACGTTTCTGCCTTTTTTCTGCCCATAGATTATAAATCTGTGAACACCAAGAAGTCTCAGCTACAGAACAGTTCATAGACAATTTTGAAAAGCCCAGTTTTGCTAATCATCATTATTCCATAAAAATGTCGACCTCTCTTCCAACTCCAACCCCATATGCTCTTGATCACAATCTTCTGCCTTTCATCAAATGTGGCCCTAAATGAACTCCATTCAGTCCTTTCACCCCAGAGCAGTTTACCCAAGTTCAGTGAAAAATTGTAAAAGGCAAAAGAAGGAAATCTGCACTGTATCTGTATCTTTCCTAAACTTAAAATACTTCCTGCCTGATGAATTAAAAATTGTTCACAAATTTATAATCTCTTTGTTTTAGACACAGAAAAGAAATGTAAGCCCTTGATGTTGTGTTTAAATTTCCTTCTGAATATTCACTTTCAAGAAAACAACAGTTTCATTTTCATTTTTCTCTGATTTTTTTTAATTATTATTCCTAGAATAGTCTAGGGAAATCTACATTTGATGGAATCAAAACCTCAAAACATCAGAGGTCTGGTTACTGAGTTATTAAAAGCATCTCAAACCTGTTGTGGGCAAGAAACTAAATTAAATACTGTGATTAGTGAGAACAGAAATTATATTTGTACATTTATATACATTCTGAAACTTCAAAGAAGCTCAGGTATGGGTTTTACCATCGTTAATCTTCTCAAATTATAGAATCATAGAGTTTGTTTTGAAAGGAAACTTTTTAAAGATCCTCTAGCTCAGCCCCACTCTTTCTTCATTAGATCAGGTATTGTCAATGGCTACACATGAATTGAGACAATGTACTCTTATGTCTACCTCCTTAATAATATTTCTTTCTTCACCAGTTTTACTTGTTTATCACCTTCACTGCCTATGGCATGCTGTATTTAAGTTTTATAAAACTCTAAACAAGAAAGTGAATTTTCGAGTTGTACTTATATTTGATGTTCCTTAGGAAATATCAAAGTAATATTGATCTATCTTCTCTGATGGTGTAAATCATTACAGCAACACTGATTTATACAAGCTGAGACTATCTCACAATAATTCCAATCTCTCTCTGCTGTATGCTGTCTGTATGTCTTCTCTACTGGTGAGTTAGTTTAACCAACATCCATGGGGACTTTCCATTTTTTCAATTAAGAAAGAGGTCATTAAGGGTAGAGTTTTGAGAAAATACAGAAAGCAGTGTAGGAAAAGGTCTTAAGCTCATAAATGTTCTTAATTATATATTGTGTCCTTAGTGTAAAGAATTACCTTCAGGTCATTCTGTCTCTTTTATCAGAATAAATCACCATCATCATCTATTCACTTGTGCATTCAATTCATGACATAATAGTGTCAGAGGTGGCACAGAATATACACGTATATACTCAAATTCCAACACAGTGACCCAAATTGTGTCTACAGCTGCCAAGCAGACTGCCATAGACATTTAACAGAAAGGGCTTCTTTTAAAGAAATATTTGTTCCTACGAAGGGATGTAAATGGAACAATGTCTTAGTGAAGCAGCCCAAGAAACTAGATTCAAAACACATCTCTTAACTGAAAATAAGTTTGAATACTTCATGTTAGTGTTCATATTAGAAAAACATCAGAGTATATGTCCTAAATGACAATTTTTACTTCAAATTGAAGGGACACTGGAAAAGAACAGTGTACGAAATTCCGGGACTGAAGTCCATTAGCAGTGTTGCATCAGTACAATTTCATGGCAGAAGACAACAAATACAGAAATTAAAAGGCTAAGTTTACCCTGTATTTTAGCAGGTTGGAAGAAAAAAAATTATTCTTCACACAGAAACATTTAATCTCAAATTTTAAGTGTATACACACCATTCCTCAGGAAACTCATATCCTTGGCAGTCCAGTGACAGTAAAAATAGTCAAAACTTCTAAGTTCAATGACTGGATTTTCTGAACAATTTTCTGAAGAATCCCTATGTAATCACATACCTGTGTCATATTTGCAAAACAGGAGAATTCTGCATTTGCACAGGGCAGCTTTACAAGCCCACTTGGGACTGCAAAGGCTTGGGCAGAACAGCTCTGGTATATCTGATTTCACAGTGCATGTAGCATAAAGTCACTCTACAAGAGCAGAATAACTTTCAGGTGTTGGACTTGC
This sequence comes from Notiomystis cincta, assembly GCA_013398075.1. Classification (NCBI taxonomy): domain Eukaryota; kingdom Metazoa; phylum Chordata; class Aves; order Passeriformes; family Notiomystidae; genus Notiomystis; species Notiomystis cincta. The sequence continues at coordinate 77,934 of VZRX01021712.1, forward strand.
TGTGTACCTGCAGATCAGCTGCATAATATATGTACATCCAGCTCACCAGTCACTGACAGATATAACCTGACAAAAATGCAAAATGTCCTTGAGAAAATTTATCTCTACCTCATGGATGACAATCTGACAGTGACCTTCAATCTCCACATTATGGGTGTGTAATGATACAATGCCTCCAGTCAAAGAACTTAGGAAACACAGATCATGAAACACATACCCATAAAAAACCACCCTCCAGCAAAAGGTCTTAATACAGCAGGTATTTTTACTGCAACCATAGGTTTTTGAAAAAAAGAAGTAATTATTTACATTTTCTTTCCAAACTGATCCTTTAACTGTAACTTGGTAACCANAGTCTTCTCTAAAAAAAAAAAAAAAAAAAAAAAAAAAAAAGAAGAGTCTAGCATCATCAATTATTATAAGTGTATTTGCTATATTTGTTGTTTATGCAGTTCAGTCTGTCTTTTGTTTTGCTCCTCAAAAGTTGTGAGGAAAGCAGTTTTCTTCTTATTCTGACACAAGCTGTAAAGCAGCAGGTATTTCACAATCAACTCAATTTTCAGAAATTCAGTTAGCTGACAATGTAGATAAGTATTCAGCATTTAAGTTGGGAATGTAGTCTAAGATTTTTTGAATTTGACCCATTCCTTATTAAATTGCAATAAAAAGAGAAATTGTAATAAGCAATTTGAGATGACACCTGACCTCTGTTTCTGAATAAGTGCTCAGGTTGATAATTAATCCTGTTTAAGTTCATAGACATGTAAACGAAAAGCTATTAATTTAAGAAAGAGTAATTCCTCTTAATTAAATACAATTGACACAGAACTGCCTAATCAGAAAACTTTTTTTTTGCACTTCATATTAAATAAGGCTTACTTCAAGACAAAAATTTAGGTTGGAAGGTTTTACATTTGCTTCATTGCATCAGGCCATGGTCTCCTCAGATGCAATGAATCATGGTAACTCTTCATTTCAACACTTTCAAGTTACTTTTTGAAGTGGTGCTGTAGATAAATTTAGACTGTTCTATCAACATCTTGAATATGAACTGTAACCTCATTTCATCTGAGTGAGCTTATAAAAGATATTTTTATGATAGATGATTTTTATTTCTAACAATGACTGCTTGATAATAGAAACGTAAAGAATTTTAAGGTGTTCTAGTTCTATTTTGATATTCTATTGTTTGTTTTTCAGGATTTGTTCTTTGATAAATGGGGAGTCAGTCCTGGGCACTGGAGAAAGGAAAGCTTGTTGTATGTAGAGAAAGCCCAGCATCAGGACTTATTGTCCCTTGCTTCTCAAAACTTGTTGCTGATGCATGTTGGCACATGAGGAGGTTATGATGGTTATGTACTCTGAGTTCCCAAAGTACCATGGTTTCTTATATTTCTGCTAATACAGCTGAATCTGGGTCAAAACCACCCTTCACATCCTACTCTAACCAAACTCTTGTTTGTGTTGGTAGTTCCATGATGCACTGTTCTAAAATGAGGACATGACCTTTTCAGTGCCTCTGTTCCTTAAATATTGACAACATTCCTGTGTTTAAAAACTATCATCAGACCTGTGCATGCGAGATATTATCTGTAACTCGATATGAAACATGCTGAAATTGTCTCCAAGTGAATAAAATAATCATTCTCCTAAAGAAAAGATGTAACCTGAGCTGAGCTGGGTAAAATATGTTAATTACTGTAAAATATTCTTTGTGAAAAGCAGAAGAATCACATATAGACTGTTAACCAGACTGCCAACTTACAATCTAACAAGATTCAAAGTAACAAGGACATAAACTGATGTCCCATCAAATGATGCTTTTAATGGCCAGGAATGTGTGGAGGGTAAGACTATGTAGGATGGATTAGTCATACAGCAAAGCTATTTAAATCCTTTGGTACTTCTAGGAAAGCTACAACTATGTAACTCCTAGAAACATTATCTGATATTATTTTCATTTTTGACAGTGGTCTCTAGACCTAGTACATTGGAAAGCAACAGATAAAAACGTTATTACAGAGCTTTGCTATGCTGTGGAGAGTTTATGTTGTCCTAGAGTTCCTGGAGTTTTTGTGAGTGACATTGTCATGTATCAATTTTGTGTTGATGTCAAACATTCAGTGGACTCAACAACTCATCTCAACAGATCTGACTGACAAGCAGAAAAGGGAACCAACCTTCATCTCTGAGGTATTCTGATTCATGTGTTCTCCTTGTAGTAAACTCAATGATTCAATGATTTTGAATACTTTATCAGACTTTTCAGAGTCCAACCCATTGCAATAGCCAAGCCCTTTTCCACTGATCAGACCAGCCATATACTGAGAATCCCTGCAGTGATGCAAGAGATTCCCAACTGTGCAACAAGACTCTAAATAAAAACTTTTTCTGAAGGAGAATAAAATTCAAGACTACTTGTAACAATTAAGGGACAATTAAATAAATGCAAATCATAAGCCAGTGCTGATCTTAGTTTGCCCATCTTTGTTGCCAGTGTGCAGAGAGGAAGAGCTGGTTTGTTTCTCTTTTACCTAAGAATATTATATTACCCCATTTCCTTCACTAGGAATAATTCTCATGATCATTTATCTGGCCCTTGTACTGGAAATGTACCTATCAGTCACAGAGAGAGGCAAAATGCAGAAATCCATGTTGTTGTCCATCCAAGTGGCCACAGTGGAAGGCAGTGGTGTCTCACTCACAGTGCTGTCTATCAGGAGTGTGCATGTGTAACTGTCCACAAGCAGCAGCACAACTTTGATCTCTGAGGAGGCTTTTGGAGTTACATAATGTTCCATTACTTTCAGGAGACACTGAATATGGAACCTTTAGTCTACAGGTTTGCTTAATTCTTGAAAAGAAAACTACTTTGCAGCTCTGACAAAATACTTAGATATCCCACCATGTCATGACTAGTACATTTAGCTGACTGTGAGGGGAGTAAATAAGTCCTAAACTCTGAAGTAAAATCCTAATCCCTTTAAATTTAAGGAGATTTTTCTTTGTTCTCTTTTGTTTTTCAATAATGTCAATGGAACAAAGAATGTATTCTTGACTTTGCTACCAATGGACTGTGAAGACTTGGATGAGAAACAGTTCTGTTGAGCAGTAGTTTGTCCATTATCAAGTACAATAATAAAATGGAAAGCCTTTTCTTGGCTTAGCAAAACTAGTGGTGTTAATGTTCTCTGAGATTTCTGGAGAAAATACTTTTGCAATTATTTGTCTCTACTATCACTCTAACACCCCATGTGTGCTCCATCCAGCAGTTCAAATTCTGTAATCTTTATTTTTCAAACAATCCATATCTGCCATAATGACTGACAGAGTCAAAGAAATCTTAGGTAGATGAACAGACACAAGATAGAGTTTAAAAAGCAGAGTCACAGCAGTGCAGTATGATGCTATTGCTGACAATGGTTCCAAATCTGAGCATTACAACATAAAAGGGCATAGAGGTGGAGAGAGGGTTTAAAAGTGTCTTATTGATTCACACCACCTTTGTCTTTACATTTTTAAGTACTGAAAAGTTTCTAAAACAAAGCCAAAACACAAGGTAGCTTTATGTCGAAGCAGACAGTAATAAAATCTGCCTTCATGTTACAAATCAGAATCATTCCTAGTATAAAAATTACTGTCTTCCACAGTGTTTATCCCAGATGTGAGATTGGTCGTGGATGTTAAAAGCCATGGCAATACAAGATGAATAAGTCTTTCTAAGAGATAATAATTTTATTTGCATGCAGAAGGATGGGTAACACACATCTGGACTAGCAGAGTGAGCAACAGCAGTGGCAGCATGAGCAGCAAATTGTGTTATTATTAGCAATTCAAATGCAGGTATCAGATTGGTTTTGTGTTTGAATCATTCATCAGGGTTTGCTCCAAGGCTGAAACTTCCTCTCTGGAAGTTCCATAAAATTTCATTCAAAACACTTTTCTCCATAGAACGAAATAGAAGGGAAAAGAACAGAGAAGAACACATCAAAAGTGATATTCCAAGAGAATTAAGGGGGTTTGATTTTTGAAACATAATTGAAGCATTATTTTCCATCTAAAAATTCAGTGCAGTCCCAATTCTATAGAAAAATCTGGAAGAGGTTTCTCTGACTTCAATACATAGGTGAAACTTTCAGTGATTTGCATGCTTGGAAGAATCACCAGCTTTTCATCTTTGTTATTAACACTCCAGCAACCGTCTTGTTAAAACCCCTTATTCTGTTATTACAATGTGTAGACTTCCTGCAAATGGCTCTTTCTGCTTATGTAATCATCTTTCAATACTGCATCCTACTAAGGCAGTCAATTACTATCCATTCTGCCCAGTCAGAGCAATGAAGCATTTATGTACTTGAGATATTCATGTCTGGAGCTTTAGTTTTAAATCTAAGAGCTCCCATCGCCTTCTGAAATTCTTTGCTTTATCACGTGATTTTGTTATATAAAGCCATTACTGAAGGAAAGACTGTTTCATTATTCATCACTTGCTATCACCAGAAGTCTTGAAAGTGTAATAGAAAACAGTCTCTGTTTCAGCATTCAGCATATCTCACTACATTAGGAGAGACACAGACAGAGTACACCGCATATTTAGCATCCCTGAATGCTTGAATAGTGTCATGAAAATCTAGGGCTAGATATAGATAAATTTTATCTCTGAAAATATGGCATCGTGGGTAGTCAAAATAACCAGGGACATGGACAATTTTGGTACCACACTTTGAAAGCATCACTCACTGAAAGAAAAAGAATAGTCATATGAGAGTCTGATTCAGTTTGGTGACTTGACCTGGTTGGTTACACACCAAAATTGCTCCATCACCCAGCTGGAAGGGGAGAGAAAATTTTGTGAAAGGCTCATGGATTGAGATAGGGACAGGGAAAGATCATTCACCAATTACCATCATGGGCAAAACACACTTGGGGAAATTAATTTAATTTATTACCAATCAAATCAGTGTAGGGTAGCGAGAAATAAAACCACATCTTGAAACATCTTATCTTCTGCTCATCCCTTCTTCCCAAGCTCAATTTCATACCAGATTTTCTCTACCTTCTCCCCCCAGTTAATGCAGGGGGAAGGAGTATGGATGTTGCAGTCAATTCATCACATATTGTCTCTGCCTTTCCTTCCTCCTCAAGAGGTAGTGTATGACATCTCTCGGAGATCAGAGTTTATTACTAGAAATTGAATAAATATGAAAGAAAAAAAAACATTATTGGTCCTCATTTTAAGAATCTGAACTCTCTTGAGTTTTTTTTTTTGTTTGGTTGAGATTTTTTATGTTAAAAATAAATGCCATGATGTTATTAGACATCTAAATAATCAGTTTGTATTTGATTCACATTCATGGTTTTAAGATTTTCACTGTAATGAAGAATGAAGAATTGACTGTGCAGAAGAAGGAAGAAGGAAGAAGGAAGAAGGAAGAAGGAAGAAGGAAGAAGGAAGAAGGAAGAAGGAAGAAGGAAGAAGGAAGAAGGAAGAAGGAAGAAGGAAGAAGGAAGAAGGAAGAAGGAAGAAGGAAGAAGGAAGAAGGAAGAAGGAAGAAGGAAGAAGGAAGAAGGAAGAAGGAAGAAGGAAGAAGGAAGAAGGAAGACTGATCCTGGGGAAAAAAAACAAACAAACAAACAAAAATCTGAATTTTTAAAATAATCTAACATTATTTTTAATTTTTCAGACAATTTAAAGCATGTTTTATGTAGACTTTGACCTTAACACAGAAGGGAAAGAGTATCTGAGTTATTTACGTATTGACAGTTATATCTGTTCCCCATCTAAGCAAAAATATTCTTGAATTAATTCAGCTTTGTGCATCTCAGATAGTTTTGCTTTCTACTCCACCTCCAGATACCAATACTTATTACAAGGCTTTTCACAAGTCAACTCCTTCATGCATAACATAGTATTACAACAAACAAGAAATATTTGCCTTCTAGTCAGCGCATATTTACCGTGTGTGGGCTTTGCAATGCTCTTCCACTGTGACATACTTTACCAAATTGCTGAATCTCATTCGCCTTCAGAAAAAGCTCAAATAACTCACACAGTGTGATCCTCTTGCTGCTATAATGGATTAATATGTGGTATCCTTGGGAAAATATCCAGGCATATTTTAAACAGCTGTGTTTTGGTGGAGCTTTCGCAAAAAACAGGGATACGTTTCAAGGAATTATTTATAGCGATCTTGTCTTTGGAATTATATTTTTGGTTGAGAAACAAATTAATATGGGTCTAGTATCTTGACCATACTTTTCCTACCTCTAGTCTACCTCGAGAAATAGCTGCATAAATGAGAATAAAAGTGTCTGCCTCAAAGAGAGTAGGGAAACTGAAATAATGCTGGGGTATTGCAGCCTAGGAATGAGGTAAATTGGCAGCTAGTAAATGGATTTGTATTGCTACATAGCTTGGCATATAGCCAAAAAAAGAATTTGGTCACTTTTTTCTGTAGTGCATCATGTAGTACAATAAATTAAGAATGAAGATAAGCAGAAAATCTACCTGGTATTTGTAGCTCTTCACTTGCTTATTCAGCATATCAACTGCTATTGCCATTTGTTTATTGATTTTCATTTTTATTTTATTTTTAAATAGAAGAAATCAAAGTGGTCTTTTGATTTATCTTCCTTCCAACAGCAGGTTTAGCTTCATTTCTAAGCTCCTGACACTCATTTTTCTTAAGCTGCAGTTTTCTATTTGTATTCTATATGCTGTGTACAATAAATACCTGTATGGAATGGGCTCTGGGAATTTTGCCATAACCAAGTAAGTGAGGACAGAACTGCTATCTCATCCTTCCAGTCACCATCCTCAATTTCTTCTTTAAAATGTGTTACAAATACCTCATACTGCATTAAAAAAAAAAAAA
>VZRX01021712.1:84981-100599 GCA_013398075.1 Notiomystis cincta
AAAAAAAAAAAAAAACAATCAATTCTAGCAAGTGGAGTAGCTTGATTTAAATGTCCAAAAGGAAAAGTTAAAAATAAGGGAATAAAACCATTGCATTTTCTATAAGCATAAGCTTCCAAACAGCCTCTTTTATGGCACTCCACAATATTGCTTTTGGACATGTACTAATTAGATTACTTCCCATATCATTTTCCCATCTTCTTTCGGATGTAAGAAACTCACCTCTCCAACCAATTTTTTACAATAAGCTCAAGTTAAAAACAGAAGGATCAAAATTATTGATTCACTAAACCAGTGACTGTGGAATTCTCATCCTAGAATGATGGGGAAAAATTGATAACAATTTTTAGCAAGTCTTTTACTAAGAACAACGAGATGTCAGCATCACTACACTGCAATTAGAAAAAACACAAGTATTAAAATGCCAGGATCCACATAGCTTTTGTAGTAGGAAGTTCAGTGCAGCCTGAAAAGTCTGTGTTTGTCAAATCCTTTGCTTCAGCAGATTTCCACTCTGTTTAATACCAGGCAGAGCCAGGTTAAAGCTCACTTTGCTACCCTGACAGGGTTGCAGCTGTAACTTTGCAGTGCGCAGCTCTGGGATGCCCTGTGAGACAGAAAACCCCAGAGCACACAGTTAGGAGGCAACAAATCACTCAAGGACTTCACTGCTGTGCCTGTGCTTACATTACTAGTCCCATGCAAGACAAAAGGAACACTAGCACAAATGTTTTGTCAGAATGAAATAATTTTGCCATGTAGCTTTTATTTCAGGAGGGGTGTCAATAAAAAATGGAATATTGAATTAACTATACTTACAGTTTACTTCTGCAATAATGCATTCAATATTAAAAAAAAAAAAAAGTTCAAACACTATTACCAATTAATCCCACAAGAATAGTAACAGTAATGAAGTTTTGTCACTTTTTCCAAAAAAAGCCCCCAAAGTTTTCTTTTGGTGACTCTCAAAAAATAAAATATTTTCAGAACAAAACATGTCCATTTTGAAGGTTGTCTTCTCAGTGTAGCTCTGCAAAGTTACCCCTAATTACAACACAATTTTGACAGTACCATCTCTACGTTATCAGTGAAAGACAGGAAACACAAAATGAAAATAAATTTTCTTTCAACCCCTTTAAAATTCAGAAGCAGTAACAACTATGAGCTTCTGCATTGCAAGAATTGTGTTTGTTTGCTAACCAGGAGTACAGCAATCATGGGTATAGTTAGAGACCTTTAAAGACGGAGTTTTGTATTGAAAAAAAAATATAAAAGAGGGAGATAAAAAAGAGAAATATGACTCAGTTGGAATTTGCTGAGATTTTAACAGTTGGGTGAATTCCCCACCCCTTTCAATATCATCCACAGGATGGGAAAATTGCACATTTTCTGTGTCCTTCAGTCTGACAAGCACAAAAAGTGTTGCTTTTAAATGACTGCTCGGACAATTTGCATTATGGAGATTGTAACTGCCTCTCTGAAACACAGCAAAGTACTTAGAAAATTGCTTTAGGAGTAGGCACAAGAGAAAACGGAAGGTTAAAAAAAAGAGAGAGCATAATGTGTTTCAAGCTCTTTTTACATTTTTTCTCTGCTCAAAAATTTGTTCTTTTTGTATCAAAGACATAACATTTCTGACTCACAACATTGCACAAATATAGCCAAACAAATATGCATTTTACACAGTCTTGCAAAAACTGCCTTCAATAAACAATAGTAATCCAAAGGGCAAGAAGATATCTGTGACATTTTCCTAAGGTAAATACTACTTAATTGAAAACATTTTCACCTTACAAACTATAAAGACTGTCACTCACATCTCCTGCTATGCCTTTTTGATTACAGTAAGAAGAAGTTTAGGTCAGATTCAGCTAACATGAATTAACCAGATGGAATGAAGCCAAATTTTACTAAATGGCTAGGCAATAATACCTTTTGCAGGACATACTTTTTAGGCTGAAGACACCCAGCCACTACAGTGTTTACTGCTAGTAATTTCTGAGCAATTTCAAAGTGATGCTGATGCTGGGATGCAACAGACATGTCAGAAATGGGAACAGCGCCAGTTTGAAATCTGGCTTGTGTGCTGTTAGGCACCAGGGATGTCCTTAGGCAAAGCAAGAAGTTGCCTAGGGCAACAGCATTATGAGATTTTGATGGCAAAATCTGCAGAAGTGGCAAAGCAGCTTCTGCAGACAGCAGCCTCCCAAGAATTGCAATGTTCTGCCTCAGCAGTCCTTGGCTACGGCCCCTGGTTTTGCACATCCAACCTTATCCTTTTATCACCCCTAAAGCACTCTTGTTGGGGAAAATATCCATTTGAATATAAGTTTATCCCAGCAGAGGGATTGCAGTATGGCCCTGTACCCTGCTATTTACCTCCCTAAAAACAGAGATGCTGTTATTTCTCAGCAAAGCAGAAAAACTGAGGACAGAGGAACGTGTCCATTTCAGGGGCTCTTGCACTTTGTCTGTCTCTGAGCACTGATTTTTTGGAGGGGAATTCTCCCTAAAGCATCTTTTGAAATCTGGAAAGGAACACCAGTGAGAAGTGAGAAAATGAGTTAAGAACAGAGTAAGAACCTTGATTTTGAGAAACTTTTGAGCATGAAGAAGTGGCATATAACAGTAAAAACATTGCCCAGTGCTATTACTATGTCAGCCAATTATTCCTGTAATCTCTCCTCATGGGCTAAAACCCAGGCAAAACTCTTTTGTCTATATGTGTTAAAAAAGGGAAAAGTCTTCTCTATATTAATAAAGAAGATATGTACAAATTCTGGATAATTTCCCTAAATGGATCTGTTTCATTAATATGAAGCATTTCTCAGCATTTGATTTATTTTGAAAGAGAACATTAATCCATTATTTTAACTGACCAACCATTACTTACGGTGACTGGTTTCAAAGCTGACATCTCTGCTTTAAAAAACATTTAGATTATATAAAGGGGTTTATCTCTCAGAAAATCAGGCATAAAAATGAAAATGGAATAACCAAAAGACAATGCAGGTGATTATTAAAAATATATTTTTTCATCATTCATTTACTGTGAATTCTGTATTATTTCCTGGTGAGCAGAATGAGCAACCCTGGAGTGGATATTTATACTGCTGAAAACTGAAACTCAGGGAACATCTTCAGAATGGTTAGTTAGGGGTTAAGACCTGCTACCAAGAGAGCTCTTAGGCATTTTGTGTGAGAATTAGGTCCCTAATTCTTGGTGTTCTAAGCTATTTTATCCCCATACACCTCAGAGGGATCAGCTCCTGCACTTCTGTCATATGCTGGTGCTCAGTATTGTTACTGGCTTTGGCACTGAATATACTCTTGGTCAAAGCACTTGACCAGGGCAGGGAAGCCCTGTGCATCCATTGGGAAGTAAAACATCTTGAGGGTGAGGCTGATTCCTGCAAAAAGAGGAAAGACTCCCGAAGAGAAAGCTGCAAACAAGGGACCTCATCTTGTAGCCAACTGCCCAACAGTACTAGTCATGGTCTCTCTTGAGCTCTCCAGTCTTGATTTATTGCCTTTCATCTTCAGTGAGAGCAGTGGATGAACACTCCCCTCTTGCTCTCAGAACGAATCATATTTAGTGAGAAGAGCAGTCTCCTGGGAGGTCATGTGGGAGCTCAAGCCCAGCCAAGTTAACCATGACCTTCCTGCTTTCTGTTCGAGTAAGTTATTTGGGCTGTCACATGAAAGTGACCTTATTCACACGAGTGACAGAGTTTGGACACTGAAGGGAGGCCTTCAAGCTGTAGGTCCAGGTTCAGGGAGAAGCTCTTTCCCTGTAACCCTAACGTGAATGCATCAGGTCCAGACAGATTTCAAACACAGAGCTTGCCTGAGCAGCTGGCTGTAAAATTTAAGCAGTTTCATACTCAGAGGTGGCACTCTTTTGAGTTCCAGCCAGAAGTCATTCACCTCTGCCAATGTGCTCATAGCAGCTTACCCAAATACAGGGCTGGGCTGTGTTCAAAGGGATGGAAAGTTTGTGTTCCTGTGAAGAGCTTTCAGGCACCTGAGTCCTTAACTGGATAGTGCAAAAAGTACTATTTGGCATGGTTAGGGATTATTAGGTCCAGGTTATTTCTTAATATCTTTTAGTTGAAAAAGAGAACATACTCTCAACTTAGAAAAATAGACAAGAACACATCCAAACTCACCCCCATCTCTCACTGAAGATATTCTTCCACAATTAGTGTCTTGCAAGTGATTCCAGTAGTACTCTATTTCCTTTTTAAGTCTCTGCTGGTAGGTTGCCATAATTCAAGCACTGAATTATTTAATGTTATGCAAATGATAATGACTTGTAGTTCCAAGCTACTACAAATAGATGGCAGTAGGAATTTGTGGATGCTCGATTTTTAATGCCTAGACTTATCGATTTTTCATTAATTTTGATGTTTTGTGAAAATTTTTCTAATAGGTGTACAAATGTGTGCATTTCCAAGTAAATAAAAGGCTAGTTAAATTTTTCTGATTTCAACAATAAAATGGGGATGAAAAGAAAACCACCTAAATTTTGAAGTTATTTTATTAAAGAATAACCAGTTTCTTGCCAGCAAAGAATGCAGAAGTACAGATGAGCTTCATCTGGTCTCACTTACATTTTAGACATTTTATTTCTTGAGCAGGTATCTGAAGGAGCTGTATAATGCACTGAGTTTTACATAGACCAATATCAAAGAATGTTATTTGCTAGTAACTACTGATCTAGAATATTAAAATTCATGTTTACATAGAGTTCATATTCTCTTTTGCAATGGAGAAATGTATACAAGAGTAAATCTATAAAATATATTGCATTTTTTGGAAATTATTTTTAAAAAGAATTTGTGAATCTAGGTGTGAACCTTTAAAGAACTGAACCATTTCCTGCCCAATGTTACTTAAATAGAATGAGTCGTGGGCCTCTATGTTGTCCAGATTTGGCTTTATGTGACAGTAATGCTGCTCTCCATTGTCTTTCTCCTCACAAAGGAACAAGCAATCTTTTCCCATGAGGGGGTGTGTTTCTGGTAACTGGAGGACACATTTGCCATCTAATTAGGTGCAGATTTGTCTTTGTGTTCTCTCTTTTAACAACCGTGATTATTTTGACTAGTAATTATTGCTGTCTAAAGCATCAGGATCTATAAAATCAGCACCTTGTGAGACCTTTGTGAATCTGTGAGTTATATTTCTATTAGACAATTACTATTTACAGTAAATCTTTATATTTCCTGTGGGGGAAAAAAAATGTCTTTACATGGCCTATAACAATCTTTACAATTCAATATATTTTCCAAGTCCGATTTTTACATAGCGTGTAAATTTGAAAAAGAATTTGTGGATAGGTGTAATTTAAATGAATTTAAGAGTAGTTTTAATCTGCACATGTGTGCAGCAATTGAGGTCTTAGGTTAGCTCTTTGGAGTACAACAGGAAGTTTAGATGGAGCTACTTTCTAACATTAACAATGTCAAAAATTAACTTGTGTTCATAAATCTTTCATTTCAGTATTTGTTTGCTGCGAAGTTCCTGGAGTTTTCATTTCCATCAATACTTTTATGTGTGACAGCTGGTGTTTGAGTATACAATTAGGAAGTGCTGTGTTGGAAAGATGGCAAATTGTGGACAAGTGGAGAGAATTGAGATTTTAAGATTTTGTTGCCAGGTTTTTATATTGATTGCAGATTTTATATATAGAATATGGAAACAGACAATTCAATATAAGCCATTCAAAGATACTGAAAATTAAACAACTTCGTTTTGAAGCATGTTTTCCAGCATTTTTTGAGTTTGAAATGAACAAGCCCATTTCTGTTAAGATATACAAAATTAAGAGATGCAAATTTAAGTTACTAATAAGACTCAGGGTGTAATACTGTGAGATTCAGCCCTCTCTGTAATGACAAGTTTTCTGTGACCAAAGCAGAGAAAGTAGCTCCCTATTGTCCTATTAGATGTGTTCTCCTGTGGAGAGGAACTCAAAATACTTCAACGTAAAAAAAATTATCAGAGTGATGTTTACTTGTGAATTTTATTTTCATTTGAGTAATCATAATGTGATTTTGTACTATTAGTGTCATTTTTAATCATAAATATTATAAAGCCTTTAATTAAGTATTTGAAAATCAGATAATTTAAAGATCATGACTTTTCTTTTATAACATTTTCAGTTCTTTGCTTTCTGAAACAATGAAAGATAGGCAATTATTTTATAATTAAGGTACATCCTATTGGATAGAAATCTAACCACTTTGTAGTCATCAGAATCTTTACTCTGATGATTCTCCAGGACACTAACACCTCTCCTTGTAGCAATATAACTTATATTTTCTGCTTTCAATGAAATTAGGCAAATATGGTTTTTGATTCTTCTCATATAAAAGCAATAATTCCAGTATTTTCACAAATTTTGATTTTACTTGGGAGAGGGAAGGCAAACTTGTTCAATCACCTGCCTGCCACATTTGCATTCCTCTGGAAGACAAGAACTGTCAGTTCTGCTCCAGGAAAACTCTGCTGTATTTTATTCTGTTCCCTCCATTACTTATTCCTCCTCAGTGCAGTTCCTCCTCCTGAAAAGGTGGGAGGATCTTGCAATTTCACTCCCCAGGCATCAAGAAAATGCTGAAGCATGCCAGAAGAATCAGGAGGACAGAATATAAAGGTAAAATTAAATGAGGGGGAGGATCTGCTTTGCCAATTTCATGTGAAAGTAGAGAGTTGGGACAGAAGTGATGCACCATCTGACAGTATATGATTTATTTGAAATTTGGGTGGGTAGAAGTACTCTCTGAATAAGAAATAAGCATTTGCATGAGAAAGGCCTATGAAAGAGACAGGATTATCTTCATTTAAAAATCTGGGGAAAACAGCAACATCAGTTTTCAGAGCAGCACATTGATATTTGAAAGGCACATACAAATAACCTAAAATATAATCCCTACAGGGGAAAATACATCCAAACAAAAATCCAGCAAACAAATGGGTTTTCATTATGCAGGAGTCTTTACTTTTAGAGGTAAAACAATAGAAGATTTATATGCATTTTCACTGACCCTAGCATTTCTGGAAACAGTTATTTTAATAAAGGAACAGTTTGATTCTACATATGAGAGCACTTTAACATGATAATCTAGAATATAGTCCTGGAATCAGTGATTGTACAATGAAGTCTATACAACTTCTATACAATACGTGGTGGAAAAACTGGTTATTTACTTTTTTCATGCATATTTTTAGTTGTTGTGTTTGAAAATGTGAACCAAAGTTTCAGGAAAGAGATTAAATTAATGTAAAGCTGTAGTACCAATCTCTCTAATCCATTCAGCTGCCTGATTGGTTTCCTCACAAAAAAATTCTTCTTGTGCAGTGCATTGCTCCACAGAAGTGACGAAGAGACTGATGACCTGTAAAACATGCTGTCCACTTTATATAAATGAGGTGATAACAAAAGGAAAGGGCAGTTACAATAAAAAAGAAGCAAGTCTTTAAAACTTTATTAACCTAAAGTCTTTCATCAGTCAGTTATTCCCCTAAAGAATGGCAAGAAAACTGTTCAAATAATGTTTCTGATGTAAGAAAATCAGTTTTATTTAGACAAAATGATGATTTTTTTAAAGATTTTAAATCTGAAAATTTAAACATCTGGATTTTTTTTTAATAACAAGAAAGAGAGATTCTTACAGATAATATAATTTCTCTCCTAAATAGAACAATCTATTTACCCAAGCAGATTTATTAGTTAGATCTCACACTGCCAGTAACTGATCATAAAAATAAAGAAATTATATTTTACCAGTCAGCAGTGAAATGAAAAATGAATGATTCTGTGGCATTTATAAAGGATGAGTCACAGGATGAATTCCACAGAGGAATTAAATCTATGGGGAGAATAACATATATATCCCAATATCATATTATCTCATTACATTATATATTTACAATTGTGTCCATCTTGATTTCTCCATCTACACCCATGCATTTTTCTCAATTTATTTTGCAAAAAATAGGAGTGAGGAAATGAACCATGAAAATATTTAAGCAAAGAGCTTCTCTCATGCTTGATTCTGTTATCTATATGTCTATATCTTGAGCTTGTTTGTGATTTTACCAGAGGACAGCAGTCTTAAATACCTTGTTGGCCTTCTCATGGTGCAGTCACCAAACACTTTAAGCCTCTGTAGAATATGTCAATGAATAAGACATATTTATGCAACCAGAAGACAAATGATCCACTGATATCCTGTTTTCTATAGACTGATAAAGTACATGGGCCACCTGAAGGGTCAGGGAGGAATGGTTATATAATGTATGCTGTGAATGTGTCATTATCCAGAAAAACATTAAAAGAGTATTACAGCTGCTTCAGGAAATTCACAGTTCAGGGTGAAATGTACCATATGTCCATCAATACCTAGGCACGACAGGGTGCATTAAGAAAGCTATTTAGGTGGTTCCCCATTGTGCCAATGCTTTTGAAGACATATGGTGCTTTTCACCCTTGACTAACATTTCCTTTCATTCATTGTTTTCTGTAGTCACCTTAAACATTCTTTGAGTGTCATTTTCATTTCCTGTTATATGCGTATGTGTGAATGAACATGTGTATGACAAAGAGAGGGAGAGGCAGTTAGAAGACTTTCTTAAAAGTCTTCCTTCTTCTTAGAAATTGAAAGATTCTGTCCTAAATTTGGCAATTCTCATTGCTTCATAGGCATAGGGAAGTAGTGAATTTCTGACAATGTACACAAGATACAAACAAACAAAAAAAAATCTCAGCCTTAAACCTAATAAAGAATATAGAATGATCAAATCCATGTTCATGACTGGAAGGAGAGATAATAGAAATTCCAATAATAGTAGCAGTAATAGTACCAGTACCAATACTAGTACTAGTAGTACTAGAAAAGTGATAGGAGCATAAGTAGCAACACCAACAATAAGAGTAACACCATAAAAGTCATGGCTATTTTCACTAATTGACTGTAACTAATTACCTAAATCTATTTATAAAGAAACATAATTCTCTCTTTAGAAAGTACATGCCACTTGGATTCTTTATCACCTTATTTGGAGAATTGCTGATGTCTAATGTCCCATGTTGGGGGACCCACCTCTCTATTTTGTGTTCCTTGTTAATTTTCTGAAAACTGTGAATGTGCCCTAGGTGTCTTTTCAATGTGTAAGCAAGTAAGTTCCCTGTCCAAGGTTCCAAAGTTCTCTTCTATCTTAAATATTGTCCTTCTGAGTAGACGTGATATAAGATGTTTATATGCACCCTATCCATGAGAATATGCAGATGTTTTTCCTAAAAGGTAGGGAAGAACTATTTTGTCCAAATGAAGTCACAGAGAATTGAGGAGTACATTCTGAAAAGAACAAAGTGTTTCAAGTCATTATTGCACTACTCATTTTCTGGTCTCTTTAATTCCCATCATCTCTGTTCTTGACTGAGATGCTTCCTCCTTATCTTCTTGTTTAGAAGGGATTAAGAATCTGGGAGATGGAGACAGGAAAGCTAGTATAATAATTCAGTAGGATTGCAAAAAATTTAAAGGAGTAATGTCAGAAAAGGGTGTGTTAAGCTCAACTGCTTTGAAGTCTATTGTAGCTTGTTCATTGCTAAAAGAAGTTTCTTATTCCCCAAATGCAATACAGAGACATCTGCTTGATCACAGAATAAGTGCCAAAGACAATGGAAATGTGATGTCCAATATTCATTATTTCATTTATTTCTTGCCCCAAGGAGTGAAAATTCCTTCAGTATGAGAGGATTTGACTTCACTTCCATAGGAAAATATTAAATGTGATATAATTTCATAAAATAGGCAATTTTCATTTTCTCCTGATGTATTTAATTCTGTTTTCATGCAATTATTAAGTATTTAGGGTAGAGAGAAGAAAATAATATGCATGAATTATTTGTTAAGTGGACTCTTAGAACAGTTACTCAGGGGAAAAACTGAAGTTCAAGCTCTTACTACCAGAACAATACTAAAATAAAACACTTAAAGATTTAATATCAGGCTGAGAGGTGGCAGCAATCTAAACCTATTATTTGTGGAGATCTCTTCAATCTAGTTTCTGCTATCTGATTTCTGTCGTGAATTCTTTCTCTTTTCAAATATCAGCATACTGTTTCTCAGGAACTTCTTATTAGAAAAAATGGAAGAAAACATAACACTCATGATCCAGACTATTTTAGAAACTGAACTGGCTTATTTGGAAGATCAGAGATAGAAATCATAAAATCAGGTCTGGAGATACACTCATTCTTTTGATTTGACAATATATAGGAACATCAATTAATTGTTTACTAGGGGAGATGGTGATATAAATTTTAAAAAGACAGCCAGAAAAATAAATAGACCAGAACAAAATGTAAAATATTTTGCAACTGGATCTGAAAAGCATGCTGATATTAATGAGAAATGGCAGTTTTTCGAATCTTCTACAAAATAAAATCCAAAACAAAAAAAAAGAACTAAAGAGAAAAATCATATTTATTGAACTTTCAGAAGAACTGCAGCAGCAAAAATTGCTGATTTACATCAGCTGCATGAACATGCATCCTGTTCTTAGTTGGCCTGCTACATATTAAAAAAAAAATTACTAGATACTACAATATTTTCTACAACTGATTTAGCAAATTATAGCTAATGCTGCAACAGAAGACAACTGGGACCAGTATCTTTCATATTCATTGCTCCTGACTAAGCTGAGCAGTGATTAAAAGCACATTAGAAAGAATTCACTGTGTCTAAACTCTATTTTTGATACACTAGGGACCGTGTCTGAATCAAAGCTGGCACACACTGTTAAGAAATGAGCCATTATGGAACCATACCTGACATACAGGAAACCAAATCTCTCCTACATATCAGTGATTAAATCACTTATCAAAAATAGTATTAAAGAGCTAAAAATTGACACTGTCAAAGAAGCAAATACAGTGACATAGGGCAGCTCATGTAAAATTCATATCCCTCAAGGAAACTTTTCTCAGACTTTGAAAAGTCAAGATCTTGGACAAAGACCTGAAGACGCTCACAGGTGCTCTGTGTTCTCAAAGAGCTATCTTTCCCAAATGCACCCGCTCTCTCTCTCTTCACTAATCTATCTGACAGATCCTGTACACCACGAAATTCTGTCTTGAAGGGGTTTGGAAGTTATGAACTTCAGAAAACCCCGTTGGTAGTGCCATGAAAGGGGTTTTGTCCGAGGTGAGGGTAAGGGCAAACTCCAGGAAAGATGTACAGAATATCTTACGATGCTGACAATGAGATCCAAACCTAGAAGGAAATGTGAAATGCTGAAGTCTATATTTCACTTCAAAACCAAAGTAGAAACAGGCAATTTTGTTTATCCTTATTCTGTCTCACAATCAAAGCTTTTTTCTCAGGTTTGAAGGAGGAAGGAAGATTTTGAGATGAATCTTTTTTACCCTCTGCTCTCATAGGCCTGTCCTCTCCTTCTGTCCCCACTAGGATAAGAATAATTTTCATGGAAATTTTTTTAAATCCCTCTAATTCATTTGTCTTCAAGTGACTGATGCTGCATAGTACCAGGTGTAATGTGCTTAAATGAATGTTCCTTTATTTAGAAATTTTTGTTCTTGAGCTGTAGTAAGTTTACTACTCAATAAAAAAAAATAAAACCTTTGGTTCCTTTCACTTTCCTTATTTTCTCTTCCTTGTCTCCTTTCCTCTTCCCTTTCTATTTTCCCCTTCCTTTTTGCTTTCCCTATTCCTTCATCTTTTTCCTTCTCTTTTGCCTTCCCTTTTCCCTTTCCTTGGAAAATCTCAGTACACTGCGGTGTAAAATGCTTTTTGTACATCCAGCAATTTCACCAAGGATTAAATTTTCCAACACTTAAATAATTGGACAAGATCTAATTTTTCCAAGATTTAGTTCACTGGAACAGATGAAGAAACTTTGTCTATCTAAGATTCTCCATCATGACATGACATCCAGCTTCAAGCTCCTGATTTTTTATGGAAAATAGGGAATGAGGTCTAGATTTCAACCACCTGAATGTTCCAACAGTATTAACATTCTGAGGGGTAGAAAAAGATATCATACATCAAAGGTCATGCTGGATCTGATAAATCTTTTCCCAATAGATGTTCCATTGGAACTTTGCCTTTCAATAAATAGCCTACATCTCTTTGAAAAGGAGAGACAAAATATAAAGAAAGGATAAAGTTTGGTTCTAATCCCAAACATCTGTATTAATCCAGACACTTTGGATTTACATCAGATACATCAGGTGGTTCCACCATCATCTTCAAGAAATTAGAAATAAAACAAAGAAAGAAACAACATCAATATAAATCATGTAAAAAAGAGAAATCGTTGAAAGCTACCTCCTTTTAGTTCTTGTTCAAATTAAGCATCAAATATATTGGTTTCCTGTCCTCATGTCAAAGAACATGGTAAAATCTGTTAGGATTTGCATTTTTGATCCTGTGACTATTTAAAAAAACAGATTTCTAAAAAGTCTCTGAAGCTTCACAAAACACAGAGAACATATATTTCTTTGATTCATTAGCACCTTTCCCTCAACCACCTTTAACAAGAAAAAATATGTGTTCAGGTACATCACTTATCAAGTGCAAGCATGTTTGTGTCAGTTTTCAAATGAAAAAGTCATTTAACACATACATGCATGGAGAATTGATCACCCAGACACAGAGGACTTTACATTCCTATTAAACACCAACAGTTTCAAAAAGTCAGATATGTGTACATAAAGGAAGGTGGGAGACATCCTCAGAATTTCTCCTCTTGTGTATTGTCAGGACACAAAGACTTTAACAATGAAGGCAATGGAGTAAAATGATAGCTGGAGACATCATGGTCACTTGGAAGAAATTAATCTTAAAAGAGATTGCAAAATAAATTTGACAATTAAATTTAGGTCAGATAATAAATTTAAAAATACGTAAATATACACACACAAATTAACTTGATCCAAACTGTCAATAAAATCATCATTCCCTTGTCTCCATAATGATCTGTTTCCATTTATGAAATAATTTTTTGTAAATTAATCACACCAAATAGGGAATAGACACAGCTAATTAACAAAGCAGGATGAATCTTCCTTTCAAAAAATTTTGGTAAACTCTTTTAGATTAAACAATGCATCTGTCTCATAATTGCCAGGCATTAACATCTGCAATGTGTACAGTGGATAAGTATGCAATTTACTTTGTATTGAAATATTTTCAATAATCCAGTACTACAAACATCATTTAAAATTTCTCCCCATCTTATAATATTGACCCTATTTCTTTGAATAAATCTAATGGAGAAGGTTGTTCTTCCTTCCCCCCCTATCACCAGCACAACAATCTCACTCCTACACCCCAGGAAAAAAAAAATTCTATTCACAAAAAAAGAAAAAACAACACACAAGAGACAAAAAGTAACAAAGCATGAATAAATGAAGCCCTAGAGCCATTCCAAATTGTCCTGCTCTTTTATGTGAAGATTGTCAAAAGATGCTGAGGTTGTTGACACAAAATTATGCTAAAAGTCATTGAGGTACTTTTAGGCTTCTTGAAAAGCCCCTCGACTTTTGCATTACTATCAAGCTGCAAGGTGAATTAAAGAAACCTTATATTTCAGTGGCCAGACCTTGTGTTTAAACAGAATGCTACCTCTTTCCTCTGAGTGCAAATTCCCTGTAGAAATGCTTTATTGTAGTAAAAAGAGTGTCCTCCTTTCTTTTTAATGATAATCAAAACAGAACCATATAAATTACCAGAACCTGCAGGAAAAACCCCAAACAGCTCTTGTAATCCCATGTAATACCTTGGCTTGCAAGAGTGATTCCTGTAGTGGCCATGTTTCTTGCTCTTTATTATGTATATATTTTTTTAATATTTGTCACAATAAATCTGTGTTTTTCCATCTCTGATTTTTATTAATCTCCCCATTTTCTTGTTTCCTTTTCCCTCTATCTTTGTGGTTAGCTCTTTGGAGTCATGGCTCAGAGCAATCCCATGTAGCATCAGTGAGAGAGCAGGCTTCCTTTTAGTTGTATCTGTTCACACCAATTCCCTTGCTTGGGCTTTCATCTTCCTTTGAGGGTAACGATTCCTGAGGATTAACTCTGTCTGGCCTGTTGGAAGTTGAATCAGACTGCTGGTGGCTTTGTCTGTGCTTTCTTCACTTACAGGAAAGCCTCAGGAATTAAACCATAGCCTCATTTGACAAAAACAACATGTTCCAAAAGGAAGCTGATGATTTGAGGGAAGCTGCGAGAATTGGGTGGTAAGTGCTCTGCTTATTCTCTATATGTGGACTGGAGTGATTCCTTCCTGCAAGAACTGAGGTAGAGCAATAAAGAGCAAAGCTTGGCCAAGACAATGAAGGACATCAATAAATTTCTGCTAACAGCTTTGCCCTTTGTCTTTATTGACTTTTGCTTTTTTAACCTGCAGTTAAGCTACATTTGATTGCCCATCTTTTGAGCTAGTCCCACTATTGGAGGGTGACACAAAATGTTTCTAGTAATGTTAGGAAATACAGCACAGTAGTTTGCAAGAATGCACTTGGGGGTGAATTTACTGTCCTTTATGCAAATACTTTATTGGATAACAACGATGAAATTACTGAACTTGAGGTGCATCTGATCAGCTGATCCAGATATGCCTTCCAGATTTATTGCAACTTCACTAAGAAGCCTGAGTAGTCATTATCCAGTCCTGACACCTCAGGTTATTAGGAGGGAAATATATATATAAAACCTTACAAAAGTCATTTTGCACTGGTTCTTCATTCAATAGCTCTTCAGATTCCTGACTACAGCCTAGTAGACTGCTATCCCAGGATTTAACTTCAGACTGAACAGTGCCAGTGAGGCTGAATATAACTTACAGACATTGTCAGTATGATATTAGAGCTTTGGTAAATCAACATAGCTCCCTTGCACAAGTTTACTGGAGTAGTGGTGTTACTGTCCTATTTGTTTGCTGAACTGGAAGATCTCTGTCAAGGATGTCAGTGGAAAACTGCTCTTTATTTTTCTGGGACAGGTTATGTTTGGGACATAGAATGCATTGTGTAGAAAGAAAATAGGTGGTGCTAATGACATACAGACCAGAGTATAATGAATTTTCAGAAACAGAAAAGCCTTATGCCCTATATTTATTTAAAGTAGATAAATTAAGAGTATATATGCATGGATAACTGGGGATTTTTTTTCTAAATATTTAATTTTTTATCCTGAAGTTGTTTACAAGAATAAAAAGAAAAATGCATAAGAGAACCTATTATTTCTCCAATGCATCAGAGTTTACTTCAAAAGAATGCATGGAGAATTTTCTGTGAGGAAAATAAACTAGTTTCTTTATTCTCTTTCACACATCATACAAAATTTTTCTCATCTGTTTATCTTTCGGACATGTTGTTACAGATTTCTTGGTTGTGCTTGGTGGATTTGGTTTTTTTTTTTTTTTATTTCTGTGAGCTTTTACTTCTTTTTAAAATTTATTTATTTATTTATGTATACAGCACAAGCATTTTGCATGAAATTTCATGGAATGTCTTGAAACATGCAGTGCAACTACTACCTAAGATTTCTCCCATGTCTGGCAGTTAAGATTAACAGGC
>VZRX01021713.1:0-37181 GCA_013398075.1 Notiomystis cincta
CTGTGGCCTCTCCTGACCCTTCAGAATCTTCATGGCCCTTCTTTGGACACTCTTTGATAGCTTTAGATCCTTGTTACACTGTGATGCCCAAAACCACACCCAGGACTTGAGGTGAAGCTCCAATACAGGGAATGACCCCCCAAAGCCAGAGGAACGAGTCTGGATGTTCCCTTCAGCTGCAGATCCTTGGGGAAAGGCAGAAATTATTACCTAACAAAAGGCAGATACCCCAGGAAGGCACTGCCAACACACCTGACCCGTGTTACACTGAGAGCAGAGATGCTCAAGAGTGCACTTGAGAGGAGATCACAGAACCAGACAAGAAAAACTGGCAAGTTTGGCAAAAAACCCAAGCCAGACCTGCCTTGTATTAACTGTGGAGCTGAATGTCCCTGAAATGCATCCTGCAAACAGGGAATTCTGTAACAACTGCCACAGAAAGGAGCATTAAGCAAATAGATGCAAAGTTGTCAAGGCTCTGTAATCACAGACAGGGACAATGCAAAGAGCAGGGGGAATCTTCACTGTCACCATGTCCTAAAGAAAAGGAAAGGAAACAGTGGAGGAATTAAAAAGTAACATGCACAAACTCAAATCAAACTCAGCCAAGGCTCTCAGGTGATGCCTGGGCAGAGTCAGGAAACCCAGGAGTGTGAGAATGTGAGTCAGAGAGTAAAACAAAACACCGAAATACCAAATCATGGGGAAAACAGAGAAGCTCCCAGTGACAGGGACACACTTTGCAAAATGTGTGTTTAGGTGGGGTGGGCCCACTTGGCTGCAGGATCAGTTTGGGGATTGGGAAGATTTAAGGCCAGGCAACTCTCTGACATTTGTTTAGTCAATGAGGCAGCTGGTTGGGCTGCACCCTTTGCACTGAAGAGATCAGGTTCTGCAGGAACAAAAATGCAGAGGGGATGGCATTGTTCCATGCTGCTTTCTGGTGCCTGGATTCATGCAGGGATGGCACTGGGAAAAGCTTGTGGCCCTCCAGAACAACCTTGTGCAGATACCCCTCAGAGGTGTCACTCATCAAGCCACCACAGCAGTCAGGAGTCCAGCAGACTCAAAGAGGTGATGAAGGGCAGGGATCCTTGCAATACTTGTCAGCAATGAGGCCAAGGTCTCCACAGACCATTCCAGGTTTGCCTCAGCTGGGAAGCTCTTCCCAGGAAGCCCTCACCAATAACAGCATGGACTGTGGATGTGGCTTCCCAAATGCTGCCCATGAAACAGCAGGCACAGCCCAGGCAGGTGAGGAGCTGCTCCACATCTCCCTGTGGTGAGGTTGGTTTGGGGCCAGCAGGAATGACTTCCCATACACAATTCCTAGAGGTTTCATCAGTGAGGACCATTATTACTCATCAAGAGTAATAATGGAGCTTCCTTTTAAAGCAGATTTATGGTCAGAGCACTCACATTTGTGAGTCCAAGTGGTCTGAATCAAGCAGGCAGTTTCTCCAGGGCTCAGCCCCACCACTTCCAGTTGAAGCACACTCCAGACTGGGACCAGGGCAGTGCTTTTCACAAACTGGTCACTGAAAATAGGCCAGCTATGGAGAAAGAATTCTGTAAACCCTTCATCTTGAGGTGCCATGATGTGACATTGCCCTCACCAGGCACCAGCCTTGGCAGTCGCTCACCCTGGCCTGTAAACAAGTGTGGAATCACAGCCCTCTGCAGCACACCTGGCAAGGTGTGCTCTTGAAGAGACATCCAACAAAGAGCTTCTAGCCTCGCAGATTTTGGCTGCACCTCCACAGATGTAATTATGGGATGCCTCAGTTTCATTAACCAACATGAGGTTTCATTAACAACCCAAGGGCTTCCTTCCCCATCTGTCCCTGGCAGAGGATGGCACAGAGCCTGTGCAGGGACAGGTCTCTCTGCCCCACCGGGCAGCTCATGACTCAGAAACCTCCAGTGCCACCAAGCAGTGCAAACATGGAGCCCTCTATTATCTCTTTTCACCCAGATGAATGAACCCTGAATCAAATGTCAGTAACTGCTTGGCATTCCTGGAGATCTCAGCATGCTGGTGAGTTTATCTTCCTAAAATTTCCTCGTTGAGAAAGCAACAAAGGGCCTCAGCACCCACTGCTCTGTGCAATAGGAAGCTGTGGTAGAGGTTGAGCAATCCAAGGAATGCTTGAAACACCCACTGGAGTTCTGTCTCTGGATCCTCATGCTTTGCCTTTTCTCCACGTTCTCTTGGGTGGATGTCTCATTTTCTCAATTCCTGCCACTTGGCCTCAGTGTTTGCAGGATCCTCCTCTGCTGGCCAGAAGCCATTGTTGTGTTTGTGGAGCAGAGAGCACAGGAGGGAAGCAGAGGACGAGCACATGGAATCATCAGAGCCCCTGCTGTGGCAGGAGAAAGGCTGGGAGGGGACTGGCCATGACATTGAGCTCTCAGGACAGACACAACAGCATCCTCTCCATGACACAGTGCCTTGGCTCTGCACCTTTTACCTGCACAGGTACATTTGTGCTTTTCTAACCCACAGCCTCAGCTCCAGACCACGGAAGGGAGCAGGGCTGGGTGGTCCTGGCTCAGCACTGGGTGTGGGCAGGGGGATGTGCTCTGGCTGCACTGGCTCTGTCACAGTCCTGTCTCTGGTGCTGTGAAGGGGACTTTGTCCTCGTGGAGATACAGCAGGAGAACTGACTGAGGTTATAATTCCACCTGGGAAGTTTATGATGTCTGGTGGGAGCTGAGTTCTTGCTGGAAGTCCTGTACACCCTCCCAGATGAGCCCCTCTGACTGCCCATGACCAGACCATGACAGAACTGGCACCAGCAGTGGTGGAAACATCCACAGAGGGAATGGGAGAGCCCAGACTTGGGTATGGACATGAACCAAGAGCTCCAGGATCCCTTCCCTGCTCCTCGAGAGGAGAATATCTCCCAGCTCCTGTCTGGATGACATGGAAGAGCCTCCTGCTCCTTTCTGTCCTGCCTGTGACCTAAAGGAGCCATGGCTGTGGCTGAATTCTCAATCTGACCAGCCTGGAGGACACCCAGCCCTTTCCCTTCACACCAGGGCTGCCCTTGGATGCCAGCACCCCTGGCAGCTGGTCTGAGCACTGCACTGCCAGCCCCAGGCACAAAACCCCTCAGGAGGGCACAGTTTGTGGCCCAAACGACTCTTTCCCTTCCCCCTGAGAGCTCTGCTATCTCCAGCATGCTGAGTGCCTGCAGCCTGTCCATGTTTCCTGTTTTCATTCCAGGATCTGCCCTGCTAACAGCACGTGCCTCAAATTCCAACCCTGCTGCACCAGGAAAAGGGACAAGGGCAAATTCATGAGATTCTCAGAGGCTCTCGTGCCTCTTGTCCAGCCAGGCTGGGGATACTGATAACTCCCTGGCTCCTTCCTTCTTCATTTTTCTCCTTTCTCTCCTCTAATTCCCAGATATGCTGCTATCCCTCAGCACTTTGATGCTGCAGCATTCAGCATTTGGCCTGTTTTCCCAAAAGCAGCAGCTGGGAAGAGCTGGATCAGAGCTGCTGCTCTGGTGAGGAAGTGTGTACAGAGAAGATGGCTCTGAGGCCTAAGACCTTGTGCCAGAGTGTGGCATGGCCACTCTAACACCAGCTCCCCACTGCAGCAGTAACTTTCTAATTCCTCCTCCCAATGGCACAAATCAGGTGGAAAACCCTTCAGGCAGTGGGAGGATTGTCTTGGCAAATATTTTATAAATTGCTTGGAGTTCAGACTCAGCCAGATCCATCCCTCCTGCGCCTTCCCTCAGCTCCCAGCACTGCAAGCAGGACCCAGGACACACTAAATGTGGCAATTTGAGACCTAAGGGACAAATTCTGTTCTGTTTAAGCCCACAGGCAGCTGAGGCCAGGTGCTGACAGCAGAAACAGAGAGCTATGGCCAGTCTGAGGCCCAAGAACGAGCACCAGCAGAGGAAGGTGGGTGCAGCACCAGGTCTGCACCTGCTGTTGGCTCCCTCCCACTGTGGATCCCGTGGGGGATCAGGGCTCAGGGATCTGGGATCGGGATCTGGGATCTGGGATCTGGGATCTGGGATCATGATCTGGGATCAGGGATCTGGGATCAGGGATCTGGGATCAGGGATCTGGGATCAGAGATCTGGGATCATGGATCAGCCCCAGCTCTGTCCAGGGATGGACAGACACCAAGCTTTGACTGCAGGGACTGATGGCACCCCCAAGGGATTTCCTCTGTGTCCTGCAGAGCCTTCCCCACCCCTCAAGGTGCAGGGATTGCAGAGCCAGCAGTGCAGAAGGATTTCCATCCCAGGTGGGATTTCTCCACACCCCATCTCCAGCCCTCCCTGGGCTTGGATTCTGCAGCTCCTCTGGCCCAAAGAGGCTCTTCCACAAGGTTCTGTACCTGCTGCCCCTCTCTGCTCCCCCCTGTCCCTCAGCCAGCCTGGGGAGCAGGGGGTGGGCGAGGAGGAGCCCCCAGCCCTGGTGTGGGAGCACATCAGGAGGGAGGGAGGGTCAGCAGAGCAGGAGCTGGGAGCCACCTCGGGAGGGGCAGGGCTGAGCAGACCCTGCCCAGAGAACTGGGGATGCCCCCACTGCCCATCCCCTGCAGAAGCTTTGAGGGTTCACCCCAATTTCTCTGTGCATTTCAGAGCCCCTTTTAGCTGCACTCCTTAGGTGGATTCCTTTGCTTTGGGCATTTTTTTGAAAACTCCTGGTTTTCCTTGATTTAAGATCATATTCTTTTCCCACTGGAAGAGCAGCTTGAACTGAGACATTTAAAAGACAAACACTGTCTCTCAGCACATTTTAATTATTTAACCAGGAAAAGATCTGTACTTTGTCTTACTTTTACTCATTTAAAGACACAGGTAGTTTAAAGTGAGCACATGGTTATTGAAAATTGAATGTGCTACTTCCTCAGGAAGCATTATATATTTAAAATACTGCTTTTGCTAATATTTTTTTTTATTCCCTTCACTTTCCCTGCTCCTTTTTTTGCCTTCAATACATCCCAGAGACACATTTTTCTAGTGAGAAAAAACAGGACAATTTTGGAAAAAGAAAAAACTATGTGAGAGACAAGACAAGATTATCAAATTGCCAAATTTTTGTCTAAGTTTAAAGCACAGAGTCTTTGTGCAGCACTCTTGCACAGCTCTAGGAAAGAGGCTTTTTCTGAAAAGGCTTTTCTGATGAAATCATATTTTCCATGACAAAAAAATGGTCTTTGAAAAGACATCTTGACAGCCTGCTCCTGGTTCTGCCTGCTGGCTGGAGATGGGCCTTTTTCTGTTACTGATGTAAATGTTGTCAGGGCTGAAGTGTGGGGAGGGGGCTGCTCCTGTGCCCCCTCAGCTGTCACCCTGCTTGGCTCTCTCTGGCTCAGAGAGTGATGTTAAATACACATCTTGCATTATCTGTGCCTCATCTTAACAAAGGTCCCATCCTGAGAAGTTTTCTCCTCAATTCTGATATTCTCCAGTTTTCTCCAAGCCATTAAAAATCCCATCTCCTTTTAAATCTCACTTATCCCTGAGAACAAGAATTTAGGAAGACTCAGAAAAGGAAGTGAAAATTTTTCTGGACATGAGGAATACCCTGTTGTGGGACTGGACAGCAAAGAGAAATACAGCAGGGAGGGGCAGGGCTTAAACCAACCTCATTTAAGCTGATATTCAGAGCCTGGGCTGTGCTTGGCACAGAGGGAAACGTCCTGCAGCTGCTGCTGTGGGGCTCTGGAGGAGCCAGGCCATGTGTGTGGCACCTCCCCTGTGTGAGGAGCTCTCAGAGCCCTCAGGGGAAGGTCTGGGGACAGCAGGACTCTGTTTTCTGGACAGACTGATGCTCCTTGGCCAGGGCCATGGGTGTAAGAGCACAGCTCGCTGCTGCTTTCAGCCCAGGGACTCTGTGGGTAAAAAGCACAAGCAGGGCTGAGTCCCAGGTGGGTGTGGGACACACTCAGCCCCTCTACACAGCCCTGGGTGGGACTGGGGTGAGCAGCACCTTTTTTCCATCACACAGTGAGGCTTTCCCAGGGTTTCAAACAGGGCAGGCACAGTACCCTGAGCCACTGCCACCCTCGGTCCCACAAACCTCCCTCCATCCCAGCCCACACTGCCCTGCCTGTCCTGAGGGTCAGAACCTGCCCTGGGGAGCACTGAGGTGTGTCAGGGAGATAAACCAGGAGAGTCCCTGAGCCATCTGTCTCGCCCTGAGCACTGTGAGAGCACAGCCCAGCATCCTCCCAGCCCCTCTGCTGCTGGCAGCACTCCCAGATCCCTCCATTTGTGACCAGCCAACATGCCCTTCACTTTTCCCTCTCAA
The DNA here is from genome assembly GCA_013398075.1 of Notiomystis cincta. Taxonomy (NCBI): domain Eukaryota; kingdom Metazoa; phylum Chordata; class Aves; order Passeriformes; family Notiomystidae; genus Notiomystis; species Notiomystis cincta. Next base: position 6,289 of record VZRX01021713.1, read on the forward strand.
CCTTCATGTAATGGGTTTGGGAGTCCAATCTGAGCTCTGCTTGCAGATAAAGCATCTGCTCCAGATGAAAGCATCAGCTGGAGGCACTGGTGGGGTTTGTAAGCACCAGAGGAACAGAAGGTGCCCTCAGAGTGGACCTGACCTTCAGGAGCAGAAGCCAACAGGACTCAGTTTGGGCAAGGTTGGAGGACTTTGATGGAGGAAGAGGAGGCACAGAGGCCCTTCCCTTGTGTCCAGCTGGGCCCAGCAGGCTGAGAGGGCTTGCTGAGGAGCAGGTCCCTGGAGCAGTGTGGGCTGAGAGGAGTCACAGGGCAAGGAGAGGGAGGGGGTGGAGGGGCTGGGGCAGGGAAAGGCCCATGGGAGCTGTGGTATGGCAGGGTTAGGGATGGGTGGGAGCAGAGGAAGGCTTCTGCTGACTTCCAGGGATCTGCTTTCCCTCTGGCACTGTGGATGTGTCCAGCCCTGGGGCTCCAAAGGGAAGGAAAAGTTCCAGCCCTGGGGACTCCAAAGGGAAGGAAGAGTTCCAGCCCTGGAGTGGCCTTGAGAAGGAAGCACTGCCTGTCCCTGCCTCAGAATCCCCTCCTATAAACCAGTGCCTGCACTGGCACCTCCCCAGCAGAGCATTCCCTGTGAGCTCCAGGGCTGGCACATTTTGGGTTTTTTAGGTCTTTCAAATGAATCCAAGCCCTCTACTTCTCTCCCAGCACTATGCAAAGTCACTTCAGGGAGTCAAAAGCAAAATGCAGATTCCCTCTCCTGGGACACAGCTTCTGTAAAACTCCTGAAAACTGGAAGAAAACAGCAGGTAAAAGAGCAAGGAAATGCCACTGCAGGTGAGTGACTGAATAATCCACATGCTCACATTTTCTTCTGTGTTATTACCCTTTTTAAAAATTAAAGATGGTAATAGGTTACTGTAGTGGAAAGTGAGATAATGGGAGATTTTAGGGAGATAAAGTTATAATGGTATCCAGGGAGGGAGGGCAATAGGGACAGAAAATTGAAAGGAATTCATTATGAACTTATCCTCACTTATAAATATTCCCCCAGGTTAGGAGTTATGGTGTTAATAATTAACCAGAATCTTATGAAGGCTAAAATAACTCCAGCATGCACAAAGCTCCTCACTTCAGCACTCACCATGTGCACAAGCCCTGCCCACCACTCATCCAAGTTACTGTGGTTACTGTACATCTGCTCCCACAATATCCTTCATTAATCATTTACAACAGAGGGGAAAATAAACTCCTGGAGGAATGATGCCATGGCAGCTCTCCCTGCTCACTGCACTGGTGAGTGGGACCAGCTCTGGACCTTTCCAGCCCTCACAGGCCACAGTCCCAGGTGCTGTCTAAAGGAGGTGAGTGCACCTCAATCACCTCTGCCAGCTGGGAGGGGATGTCTGTGTGCTGAGTGAGCCCATCCCTCAATCCTGCATGGATTTCAGTTCTGATTTAGGTGTCTTTCTCTGAAAGACTCTGCACTGTGGTCCCTCTCACCAGTGTTTCTTTCCTTCTACTCCATGGTTCTCATCATTGCTGTGCTGTTGGGAAGGGACCTCTAGAAGCCTCCAGTCCACACCCCCTCAGAGCAGGACCATTTGCAGCACTCATCAGCCACCCTGGCTGTGTTTCTGTCCACTGAAGGTGCATCTCCAACACTCTCTGATCAGAAAAGTCCAAGGAGTCAGTGGGAGGGATAAGAAAATTGCAGTGAGGTGGCTCTTTGGGATGTCCCTGCTTTAAAAGTGGTGGAGCATTTGCCACTGACCAGGAGGTGAAGTGCCCTGTACAGAATAATCCTCCAGAAAAGCCTGCTGAGACCTCAGAGGAGCCTCTGGTGACAGCAGAGCCTGGGGCTGAAGAAAGGGCTGATGGTGTGAAAGGAAGGGACAGCAAACACTCCTCAAGGGGTTCATCTTTAACCACATTGTGGCACAGATCCATCTGCAGGAGCTGAATCACAGAATCACAGCTCTGTAGAAACACAGAATCACAGAATGATTTGGGCTGCAAGGGACCTAAAAGTCCATCCCACTCCATCCCCTGCCAGGGGCAGGGACACCTTCCCTGTCCCAGGTTACTCCAAGCCCTGTGGAACTTGGCCTTGGACACTTCCAGGGATGGAGCAGCCACAGCTTCTCTGGGCACCCTGTGCCAGGGCCTCCCCACCCTCCAGGGAACAATTCCTTCTGTGGGTGTCACCTACATTTCCCCCTTTCAGCTGGAAGCCCTTCCCTGGTCCTGCCAGGGTTGTGGACTGTGGGTAACCCTGCCCCACACAGGTCTCACCTCCCTCTGCTGAGGGCACAGCAGGGACCAAATCCACATCAGCACCACAGGACCTGCAGTGTTCCCAGCAGCAGAAAAGGCAGGACCCCTCTTCCCCATGAAATTCTGACCTCTGTGCCCTGCACAGCCCCTGTGGGTAAAGGGGATCTGACCAAAGCATCCTGATATAAACAGGACCTGCCCCTGAGTTTCTTAGCTCTGGAAGAGTGAACCCGTCCCTGCAGCCCAGTGCAGAAGGTGTCAGTACTGAGTCATTTTTTCACAAGGTCTGTGCCGTGCGGGAGTGAGGTGAGGAGGGGTTCCTGCAGAGGACACAGCATGAGGGAGTCATTTGCACCTTGCAGGAGCTGGACTTCAGTGACCCTTCCTGGGTATTCCATGATCTCCATTTCAGCTGCAAAACTGTGCCTGGAGAGGGGAGACCTTCAGGAACTGGGAGTTCAGCTCTGGGAACTCCCAACCTCAGTGCTCCTCCAGGAGCTGATGGGAGCTGGTGCAGAGACACTGCAGGAAAGCCTCGACTTCCCAGGGGCATTCCAGGAACATATTTTAACCATTTTAACCCAGTCCCAGCAGGGAGTTTCGGAATCAGTGGGGAACTCGTGCTGGAGTGACTCCAAGACTCCAGCCCTTCCTTGTCCTTTGGGTGACAGCTCAGTGACAGAATGGCTGAATGGCAAAAGGTGTTTGGGGCTACCTGTCCTGCTCCCCAGCAGGGCTGTGTGCTGATTGCCTCGGGATAACAGTTCCCTGAAGTTTTGGAAGTGATCCCACAGCCAGCACAGAGGAACCCCTTCCCTTCCCTTCCCTTCCCTNGGGGAGCGGATTGAGGGCTTTGCGTGGCAAGAGCGAAACAACATCTGCTGCTGTTTCCTAAAGCCAGGCAGCCCCTGACTCCTGTCCCCAGTATTTTTGCTGATGATTTTCTGCAAGATTTGCCAGGGCTTTTATCAAAAACAAAAGTGAGATTTCTTTTTTTCTTCTCTTTTTTTTTTTAATTATTTTTTTTGGCTCATTTGCATAACGAGATTCTGAAAATTCGCCCCTCCCCCAAGACCTACACAGCTTTCTGTGTTGATGAAGATGAGATTGGGCTGAAAATAATTTGGATGGAAAATGTTCAGCTGTCTCTGCAGCAGGGTAAAGCCCTGCCAGAGCCCTGCCATGCAGAAGTGCTGGCTTGACCAAATGACTTTGCTTTGAGAGGCAGCAAGAGAACAGACCCTGGCAAGGAGGGAAGAGCCCTCTCAATCCCAGCAGCATTCTTGGAGAAGCTTTGGAGATGTTGGAGACCCACTGAAGTGTTTCACCAGCCTGTCCTAGTGAGGAACATTGATTTCTGGCTGGTTTTTGGCTGTTTTCTTCACAAGCTAGCCCAGCTGGGTGCTCTGAACACACCTTCCAGAGAAATGCAGGGCAGGGGNGGTGTTCAGCCCTGAGCAGCCCTGGCAGCACAGCCCGGGCTCTGCGCAGCCCCTGGCGACGAGGACAGCAAATTAGAGTTCTTTAAATAACCAGGACCTCTTCAGGAGAGGGAGTAAGGTCCTCAGACAGCCTGATCTTCGCTTAATCCCTGCAAACAGACACCTCTGATTAGGAGGATTGGTTTCTTCTGGAGGGGAGCGGATTGAGGGCTTTGCGTGGCAAGAGCGAAACAACATCTGCTGCTGTTTCCTAAAGCCAGGCAGCCCCTGACTCCTGTCCCCAGTATTTTTGCTGATGATTTTCTGCAAGATTTGCCAGGGCTTTTATCAAAAACAAAAGTGAGATTTCTTTTTTTCTTCTCTTTTTTTTTTTAATTATTTTTTTTGGCTCATTTGCATAACGAGATTCTGAAAATTCGCCCCTCCCCCAAGACCTACACAGCTTTCTGTGTTGATGAAGATGAGATTGGGCTGAAAATAATTTGGATGGAAAATGTTCAGCTGTCTCTGCAGCAGGGTAAAGCCCTGCCAGAGCCCTGCCATGCAGAAGTGCTGGCTTGACCAAATGACTTTGCTTTGAGAGGCAGCAAGAGAACAGACCCTGGCAAGGAGGGAAGAGCCCTCTCAATCCCAGCAGCATTCTTGGAGAAGCTTTGGAGATGTTGGAGACCCACTGAAGTGTTTCACCAGCCTGTCCTAGTGAGGAACATTGATTTCTGGCTGGTTTTTGGCTGTTTTCTTCACAAGCTAGCCCAGCTGGGTGCTCTGAACACACCTTCCAGAGAAATGCAGGGCAGGGGGAGGATGCTGATGAGATGCAGGGTACCAAGAGGTTTGGCACCTGGACAAAGGCCCAGGAGAAGGAAGGGCCACCAGCTCTGTATTTTCCTAACCCAAGTCTAGGGTGGCAACTTTGCAATGGTCCAGTCCCAAGAGGTTTTTTTGGGTAGCAGGAGTCCCAAAGTTGGGTGCCACCAGGGAATTGCAGCACTGGCAGGGAGGGAGGGTGGGATGGCTCTGCAGAAGGGCTGAGGTGTGTGCTGGAGCTCCCTGCAGGAAGGCACCTCTGAAGGTGCCAGGGAGGTCTCACCACTCCTCACTCCTTCGATCCAGAGGGAATTTTGATCCAGAGAGAGCAGCACATCTACAGGAGCCAAAGGTGGAAGGGCAGTGGGGCACGAACGAGGTGGTTTTGTGGGAAACACTGGAACATCTGGAGCCCAGGGGTGAGAGCTGCCAACAGGCAGAACACCTCAGGTATCAGTGTGACCTCAGGCCTCCATCTGAGCAGTGCATGGAACAGCTCTGGAAATATGTTCAGGCCCTGGGACCACGCACTGTGATCAGCCCACGCTGTCTCATGGAATCCCCTGCAGCAGGATGGATCCACCCAGAGCTGCTGGAATTAGATGATCTTTAGGGTCACTTCCAACCCAAACCATTCTGTGACTCCATGCAAGCAGTCCCAGGAACGCTCCAGCTGGTGTGCCCAGGAGGGGCTTTGGGGTGAGCTCTCAGTCCCAGGGCCCTGTGTGACACTTGGGTGTCTCCCCTGGCTCAGATCCCTGTGTGCCATTCTCTGCTGCTCCATGGCAGAAGTGAATTCCAGGGGGTTGGCACCTGGTTCATCCCAGACAGGAAGCAACAACTCATTTTCTGCCTTTAGATGCTGTAAGGATAATTTTAAAATGAGAGTTATGGGCTAAAATGAGAGCTGTGGGCTAAAATGCAGTTTCTGCATGGAGTGAGTGGACAAATCAATTAATCAATCAGCTTAGACATACAAGGAGATCATCTTCACTCAAGGCTGACTGGAGATCAGTGCCATGCACTGTTGCAGCAATTCCACATTTGCTGCCATGCCACAGGGCTCTTGTTTGCCATTTTCATGATGATTTATGCCACATTTGTCAATTTGTTGGCCTCACATTCAATAGAATCAGCAACTGAAGCCCCCCCACCCCCAGCCAGTTATCCAAGTCAGCCTAGGGAAGGATTTATGGACACAGGGCTATTTCAGGGCTGCATTCAAGCACCCAGGAGTCTTTTCCAGGCCTGGGCTTCTAATTAAACCCTTGTCAATTCTCACACCTTCCAAATTGGAAGAGACATCTGCTTTGTCCACTCACAGCTCCAGCACACCCACTGATGGAGAGGACAGATTTCAGCAATCAGGAACCCCAACATGTGGATTATTTTCCTCTATTTTGCTTCAGGACAGTTGAAGTCCATGGCATGTTAGAGAGTATGGAGTGAGCTAATTCAGTCCAAGCAACTCCTTGAACAAAGCAGTGCAGTCATTAATCTCCTTGCTGGGGCTGGTATTGACCCATGGTAAGGCAAATATGGTCTGCCCAAAGCTTGGCCACTGAGCACTGATCTGCCCCAGGGCCAGATTGTACCAGCATGAGAAGCACTGAATGGTTTGGGTTGGAAGGGGTCTTAAAAATAAACTAAATACAACCCCCCTTGCCATGGCAGGGACACCTCCCACTGTCCCAGGGTGCTCCAAGGCCCATCCAGCCTGGCCTTGGACACTGCCAGGGATGGAAGTGCTTCTCTGGGCAATCTGTGCCAGGGCCTCCCCACCCTCCCAGGGAACAATTTATTCCCAATATCCCATCCATCCCTGCCCTCTCTGTGTCCTGTCCCTCCATCCCTTGTCCAAAGCCCTCTCCATTCTCTTAGAGCCCCTTCAGGCACTGAAAGGCCATGAAAGGTGTCCCTGGTGCCTTCTCTTTCCAGGCTGCACAGTTCCCTCAGCATCTCCTCAGAGCAGCCCTCGAATGCCCTGGGTGGCCCAGGAGGAGGGTGCTGCACACGGGGGCAGTGGGGGAGCAGTGAGGAGCCCAGCCCAGCCCAGCCCAGCCCAGAGCAGAGCCCAGGGTGCCTGTGCAGGCTGGGTGGTCCTGCAGCTGCTCCTGCTGAGGGTGCTGTGCTGACAGGCTGTGAGCTCGCCCTGCAGGATCCTGGGACCAGCCCCGTGCTGGATTTTCACCCAAGGTCCCAAGCTGGGACGAGCTGGGGACAGCTGGGGGTGGCAGGGCTGGCAGAGGTCCCCTCTGGCTGAGTGGAGCTCACACACCTGGCAGGGCTGGCTCTGCAGAGAAGCTCTGCCTCATCTCACTGCACAGGGGAGGGAGGGGGAACTGTCTCTTTGTATATTTTACACTGCAACCTTTTGGGGTGGAAAATAGCTCTAAGCACCAAAGAAGAGAATTAAAGTGCATTTTAATGATATGTGTCTTATGTCTGAATGAGCATCTCAGATTACAATATCATTTGGGTCCATGAGAGGAGATCCAGCCAGTCAAAAATCTCCCATCATCTCCTTCTGCATTAATACACATATTTATGTTTTAGAGCTTAATTTCCATTGCTATGTTTTTTCAAAAGTAATTAAACTAGGTTTCAAATGAGGAAATAACCTCATGTACTCCCTGCTCACCAACCACACATGAATACTAAAGCAAGTGGTCAGAAACAGATCTATTTGTGAAAAAAATTATAAATTAATTAGATGCAGTTTTTCTTCCCTGCAGCTTCATTCAACCTTTATATCAAAAATGACATGAAATACATCTGGGTTCATTTGTTTAAAAATTTCCTTTGAACACATCTCCATCTCCATTTAAATTAAAAAATGACTTTGCACAAAGAATAACAAAAAGCCTTCTGTGCAGGAATACAATGAGTAATGAACTTCAAATCATATCTGCATGAAAGATTGTCAAGTTGGATATTGTTTTTCCATATGACCTGGTTTTTTCTAATTATTATATTTTTCCTGGCTCTGATTTTATAAACAGTGGCACCTCTCCCCTTAGCTGGCTCTAAAAGAGGTTTGTTTAATCTTTGACATTTCCTATTTCACAGGTTGCTTTGCAAGTGTCACACAATAGAGCTTTGTTGGTCTCAGTTTAATTAAACACCATTTCTTTGCTTTAAGTAGCAGAGGCAGTGACACTTTAAAAAGTTCCTTTTCTGCTTGAAAAATAATACAGTGTCAGTGAGTAATTAAAACATACAAATCATCAGAATTAATTAACATCCTCAAGACTTCTAAGTGCTCGAATGTCTTTATTTCTGGACATTTCATTTGAAAGGGTTTCTGGAGACTGATGGAGTTAGCAAGGATCATTTTGGTGATGTTCCCTGGGGTTGTGGGCAGGAATTCTCCCATTTCCCAGCAGCCAGGAGAGGAGCTCCAGGTCACTGGACATGGAATCCTGTCCCTGTGTCTGAATGTGCAGAGCCCCTGCTCCAGCACAGCCCTGGAAATCAAATCCTTGCAGCACCTAGAAAATCAACCTGATTTCAGTGCAGTTTAAAAACCTCCCTGATTTTTGGGTGTCTCCAAGAAAAACCAATGCTGTGCACAGTTTCCAAACAGTGCTGTACCAGCCAAGGCTGGGAGGGCCCAGAGAGAGTTTCTTCATCCCCTCACCTTCCCTGCATGGACTGGAGACCCCCAGCCCCCCCACACTCCCTGCACAGCACACTGGGCTCCCAGTCCCTGTTCCTGACCAGTTCACAGTGCCTGCCCAGCAACCCAGCAACACTCAGCACAGCCATTGCCATCCAGCAGCCCATCAATATTTATTGTGGGAATTTCTGAATAACAGCACTGGAAGGAAATTGGGCGCTGCAGTTCTCAGTCGAGTGCCTGCAAGTGGCTGCTCTGGTGTTGAAACACAGCTTTGTGCCTTTCATCCCATTGCACCTCCTTGCTCCAAACCAGTTCTTCTTCCCCTTTCATGAGTGCACTTTTCAGATGATAATGGGCTGGTGTCATGACCTTGCTGAAGCAGAGACTGCCGTGCTAAAAATATTAACGCTTTTCATCTTCTCCTCGGAGTCCCAGAAGGGTTTGCTGGCTTTCTGTGAACATTTCAAACACACTGATGTCACTGTAGAAATGAACTTGCCCCTTTCTGGCTGGAATAGGATAATCCACCATATTTGCATGTGAATTTTGATTTCATAACCACGGGGGCTGTGCAGAAGCCAGGCAGCCCCTCTCTGCCCATCAGGCTGGTGCCCATCAAGTCATAAGTGACTCCCTCAGGGCCTCACAGCAGAGCTGGGAACAGAGCTCTGCCTGTCCATAACCTGGTGGGGTCCTCAGGACATGCACAGTTTCACTGGACATGTGGATGTAAGAATTATATCTTGTATCCTACTCCTGTCCAAGGCAGATCTCAGTGCACTGCACTGGCCAGTCTGAGGGAGAGCCCTGCTGGGGGACACCCAGAGGGCACAGCCCTACTGTGCTGTGATATTCCCAATATTCCCTTTGGAAATCAGGCAGGGCCAAGAGCAGGGTGCACATCCAGCCCCAGACACACCAGAGATGCTCAGGACCAGTGACCTGACTGTGATTCTGTGATTCTGAGTGTTCCAGATCACCTGAGGAGCTGCACATACACAGCAGAAAGCACCCCAAAGTCCTGAGGCTGATGTGGTTACCAAGGCACCCTCAATGGTATTTGAAAAATCACAGCAGACAGGTGGAGTCCCAGGTGACTGGAAAAGTCAAAGCATTGCTCCCATTTTTAAAAGAGATGCAAGCACAAACCTGGGAACTCTCAACCTGTCAGCTCCCCTGTGCCTGGAGCAGATCTGAAGGGTTTTTGTGGTACTTGATGCTGAGATTTGTGGGTTTGAAGAATGAATTCAGTGGACAAGGGAAGGGCTATGGATGGCCAACATCTGTAAGGGCTTTAACACAGTCCCTCACAACGTCCTTCTGTCTGAGCTGCAGAGATGGATTCAGTGGGGGGGTTGAGGATGGGTCAGGAATTGCCTGGATGATCACCTGAAATCACAGCTCCCTGGCAGGAGGGGCAGCCAGGTGGGCTCAGGCTCTGCTCCCAGGGAACAGGGGCAGGACAGAGGAAATGACCTCAGGTTGTGCTAGGGGCAGGTCAGGTTGGACATCAGGAGGAATTTCTTCATGGAAGGGGTGGTTAAACACTGGAGGCTGAACTGCATCTCTGGAAGTGTCCAAGGAACACCCAGGTGTGGCACTCAGGGCTTTGCTCCCTGTGATCAAGGGTTGGACTCAAAGATCCCAGAGGTCTCTTTCAGCCTCAGAGATCTGTGATTCAGAGGGGCACAGTCAATGGCTCCTTGTCCAGCTGGGTATCAGTGATGGGCAGTGTCCCTCAGGGGCCCATACTGGGACCAGTACTGGGCAGCACCTTCAGCAGCAGTGCAGGCAGTGGGGCCAAGTGCCCCCTCACCACTTCACAGGTGACACCAGGGGGGCAGCTGGCACTCCTGAGGGACAGGGTGACATCCAGAGGCACCTGCACAAGCCCAGGAAGGAAGCCCATGGGACCCTCTGAGCTTCAGCAGGGCCCAGTACCCCTGTGGGGGCTGATAACAGAGCAGGGTTTGGAGCCTGGCAGCCCCCACCACCCACCCTGAGCTGATGGGATCCACCTGAGCATGGGCCCAGTGCCCTTCAGCACCTTTGCCTGGTCCCTTGGGGTGCTGGCAGGGGTGTCACAGGCAGGCTGGGGCAGTGATCCAGCAGCTCTTGGTGCCAGGCTGTCCCTGTGGGATGCCACCACTGCCCCTGGCAGCACAGACACCCTCAGGGGCAGACACTCCACCTTTTCCTGCACGTCCACCCTGCACTCTGCTCTTTCTCTGCCATCCCTGGCTCGGGAACAGGAAATCCCCCCACCTTTTACACCAATTACTGACTTGTTTTGGAACCAGGGAGGCTCCTGAGAGTGCACAATCTGTGTCAGAGCACATCCCACCCTGAAAAACTCTGCAAACCTTCCCCCAGGACACACCCAGCTGTGACCCAGGACCAGGTTTTCCAAGACTGCATCCCCTGGGATGGGTGGTCTGCCATCAGAGGCAACCACAGCAGGAGCCCTTTCCTTGTGGCACTTTGTGGAAATCTCAGCTTTTCAGATAGGAAAGGTGGACATTAACACCTCAAGGTAAAACAGAGCCAACAATAAAGTTCTTGTCTGCCACAGTCTCCAGCAAAAAGCTCTGAAAAGGAGGCAATGTTTTCCTTAGATAACTGATAATAGTCTGGGTGCAGCCAATTTAATACTTAGCTGCTCTATGCCTATAGCAGGTGTTTGTTTAAGAGAGATTTCACAGTACAGAGAGAGGTAAATAGCAGATTTCTTCCTTTAATGGGCCTCAGGCTCATTAAACAACATTTCAGTTTCTCCTGCACAAGGTTTTTATTCATTAAAGGGATTCACTTTTTCCAAGGGTGCTTTTTTCTCGTTAGTGACAATTCACCTAATGTGCTGAAAGTGAGTGAGGGACAAGCCTCTGCTCCTAGCCTGGGTGCACCTCTACCTCCACAAGTGGCTCCTGACACTCTGACAACACAGCTTGACAAATCTCATGTTTTCTGGATTAATTCTTTTCCAAAGGCTGTATTTTGAAACCTCAGACCAGTCATGTCAGCAGTCCCAGAAAGGCACCAAATTTGCTTTTGAGATGCACCAGCTCAAAATTCAAATTGAAAAATCTCTACCAAATCTTTGAGTTTCAATTTTCTCCTTTTCCTTCTCTGGCCTTCAAAATTTGTGCATGGGCCTGTTTCTCCAGGACAGGGCTGTGTGGAATGGGGGCAGTTTCAGGAACACACAAAGAGACAGCCATGAAATAAGGAAACCACCAAACACTGAAGGAGGCAGCAAATGCTCTCAGATGTGTCAGCTGGGTGTTTTACCTCTTAAACTGACAGTTCTTCCTCAGGACACTGCCCTTGACCACCCCTGGCCAAGCTGAGCCTGTTTGTGGACCCCCACAGACACCACACAGGACTCAGGACAGGAGGACAGTGGTGGGACTTTGTTCTGGGCACGTGGGACTCTCCTCATCCTCTCAGCATTTCTCCTCACAGGGCTGGCACCTACAAGGCCAAGAGATTCCCACTCACAGCTCTGCTCCCCAGTCACACAGCACCCCTTGCCACCCCAAAGCAGCTTTTGTTCTGACACTTGGAGCCAGCAGGGCCACAGGATGGGGCTCCACATCTTTGAGTCCCCCCAAAAACATCTGCAGCCACCCAAAAACATCTGCAACCACTGGCAGGGTGTGGAGCCAGCTGCCCTGGCAGGATTTATCCTTCACAAAGGCCAGATGTCCTCTCCACTCTTCCATCAGCCTCTTCTCACCACCTCCTGCTGCTTCTGCTCCTTGAGGCTGATTTAAAGAGAAACCATGAGGGCTCCTCATTCCTGATCTCCTGATTCTCCGATGTTCATAGGGTCCTGATGGGATTTGCTGAGCTAAAAGGCACCTGAAAGGCAGGAATTACAAACAGCTGAAGGTCCACTAGCACAAACAACTCCAGAGAAACAGCCTGGAGCAAACATGGAAAGCTGTTGGAAAACCACAAATCACAGAATCATTGGAAAAGGTGTTTAAGGTTATCAAGGACAAGCATCAGCCAGCACCACCACCATGTTCACCACTAAACCATGTCCTCAAATGCCACAGCCACTCACTTTCTGAGCACTTCCAGAGATGGTGAATCCACCACTGCCCTGGGCAGCCTGTGCTAGGGCTGGACAACCCCTTCAAGTGAAAAAAAATTCCTAATATCCAATGTAAACAATCCTGGTGCAAAACATTACGTATTTTGCCGGTTATCAAAATCAATTTTACTGCCAAAGAATTTAACCCAAAAGCCTTATTCCCCTGAAACCTGCTTCATGTATTCTTAACTGACTCATGGTGCAATAATAGCTCCAAATAAAAACCCCAAATCCTGTGTCAGAGCACATCCCACATGTCCACTGCACAAGCTGAGGACAATTTGCACCCACCTGGGTTCAGAGGTGCAGCTCCTGCTCCACCACAACTCTGTGGAAGCAGAGGATTGCTCAGGACCAGCTCCTGTGAAGTCTTTGAGTTCACAATAAAGACTAGAATTAAAGAATAAAAGGTGAAATGCAGCAGCTCACCCCCACCATCCACAACTCTGGGATAAAGGTGTTCCTTCTGAGGACAAGAAAAGCAGAGAACTAGAAAAAGAGCTTTGAATTAATGACTACATCATTTGGCTGTGGGATTTGAAAGTTCCTGATCAAAGAGAGATTAATGGTCCAGATTAAAAAAATAAAAAAATACTGAAAGAAACAGATGTTTCTCCATGTTTGCAGGCTTGGCAGAGCAAGGGAACCAGGCAGGAGGAGCTGTGGCAGCCCATGGCCTTGAGGGGGGACTGGGTCTGCCACAGCCTCCAGCACCAGCAACTCGGCTCAGCAGTTCAATAAAAAGTCCAGGCAGCATTTCACTTGTGTCCTTTATGGCAGAGCTGAGGATTGGTTTGCTGTGTAAAATTCTTCACAACTTCAGGCCTGCAGGAAGTAAACAAATACCAGAGGAGACAAATTGTGATGGCACCTTCTCTGCTGGGGGATGCTCCACCAGATGCCAGCCTTCCCCAGGATAGAACTCCCTGCACTGAAGAGTTTTGCAGGTCCTTTGTGATAGGAAAAAATCATAAAAGTTTGCCCCATTCTTTTTTTCCTGAGGAAGAAAGGTCTGAAAAAAGCCTTGGAAGAAAGAAAATATGACCATGACGAGGATGCTGAGTTAACTCTTCCAGCTAAAGCACTTTCTTGTTTGAATACATTTGAGCTTTCTTTTACTTTCAAAGCTAAACAGAAATAAAAGTTAATGATTTTTTTTTTGGGTCAAATAAACCATTTATTTCCATTCACCCCTGAGACTCTCAGGTTTGTGTCAAGCAGTGATTCCAAACTGAGGAACATTTCACAGAACCATAGAAAATGTTGAGTTGGAAGGAACCCAAAAGGATCAAGTCCAGCTCCTGAAATAGCACACTGAGGTTTTTTCAGCACAGATAACTCAGCACAAACTCTGGGCTGGTCCCTCCCTCACTCCCTTCTGTGACTTCTTGGTTTGTGTCCCTGCCTGACCCCCCAGCTGAGCTGCACCTGCCTCTCTGAGCACCTTCTCAAGGGCTCCAAGGATCTGGGAACTGTGGGCTCTCAGCTGCTGGAAAAGATGGAACACACTAAACATAAGCCTGCTCATATCTGTGGATCCATCAGTCTGTTTAAGTTGACAAATCATGTGAAAACTCAAGAAAATACAAGAATTTGTTTGGTTTAAATTGTTCTTTTGCTTTATTTTTGGTTTTTTTTTTATGTATTCAGTCAAATCAAAATTATTTTTTTGTGTACTATACATCAGCCAAGACAATGAATTCATAAAACTGATTATTTTCACCTCACCAAAAGGCTTTGATGCAGAGCTGAGGGTTGCACAGGGAATCAGGGATCTGCCCCTCTCCAGGCAGCTCCTGTGAAATCCCATTTTCACCACGACCCCCTCATGTGAGAAAGCACCTTCTCATCACTGCCCACCCAAACCCTGGGGAGCACAGATGCCTTTATTGAGGAATTTAGAGAGGCAGGAGCCTGGACTCTGGAGGTGCAGCTGTGATCCCAAACCCCCTCATCAGGAACCACGCCTGGAGCAGGCCATGGCATCTTCAGGACCAGCAGTGGCCATGGCAGCTTCAGAGGCTCCAAACCAGAAATCCAGTGGGAAAACCATGAAATGGGCTGTAAATTCCCCCTGTGTTTTCCCAGGGCTGCCCCTGCTGCCACCTGTGAGAATGGAAAGCACCTCAAGGCTTTGGCTGCACCGAGGAAAATCCCAGTGGGGACACAGCCAGGGTGGGAGTGCCACCCTTGGGAGGATATTGCCTCACTGGGAAAGGCCTCCACATGACTTCACAGTTTCTTAGGAAGTCAGGCTCTGATTTTAAGAGATAAAATACTTGGGAAAAAAAATCAGGAACTAGAACTTTAAATAGGCCCAGAATGTCTGAAGTGATGAAATCACAGGGAGAAACACAGAATCATCAGCTCTGAGCAGTGCCCTGGCAGCCCCAGTCTGAGTCAGGGGGCCAGGATGATTCCATCTGTCACAGCCTGACCGTGTGTGCACTGCTCTGAGTCACTGTGGGGACAAGTGGTGACACAGGGAAAGGCTCTGCCATGGCTGGGGACATCTCCCTTCAAACCTGACACCAGTGGAGATGCCTGCAGGGTGAGTGTGGCTTTCCCTTATCTCCAGGTGGCCAAAAGAGACTGGCTTGGGCAGCCTGAGCTCCCTCTGGGCCAAGCTCAGAGCCCTGGGCTCAGCTCTGTTAATCTGGAGAAGTGTCCACACCTGATTTACAGCTGAGCACCCCAGGGGCAGGACCCAGCTGCTCTGAGGAACCATCTGGAGTCTAAAGGGATGTGAAGGATGCAAAACCCACTTCCATCACAGGAACAGCTACAACAGCCCAGACCTTACAGATATTTTAGTCTAAACAGGGCATTTCCAGTGCCTTTCATTACATCAGGGATCCTAAATCTGCCTGATATTTAATTTGGAATGGTTGTGTTGAAGTTTTGGGAACCAGCTCAGGCTCCTGCAAAGGGCTGCTTGGCCAGGAGCTGTGGCCACCTTGGCCAGGAGCTGGGGTCACCTCAGGCATCTGCATTTTTTGGGCCATTGGGTTGGTGTTCTGTTTGCAGTTTGCTGGCTGAACATATCAGGTATAGGCTTCAACCTGGGGAAAGGAAGAGGAGAAAAGAAATAAAAAAAGAAAGAAAAAGAAAACAGAAAAAGAAAGAAAAAAGAAAGAAAAAAAGAAAGAAAAAGGAGAGGAAAAAAGAGAAGGGAAGAGAAGAGGGAAGGAGAAGAAAAGCCATATTTGCATACTGACACAGAGAAATAAACTTGGCTTTTCTGTGTGCCACAGACTCTGCAGGATGCTCAGATCCCAGACCTGCCCCCTTTCAGGGGAATTTCTCCCAGCCCAGCAGCAGGGCTGAGCTCTGTCCCTGCACTGCTCAGCAGGAAAGGTCAGCAGAGTCACTAATCCCAGGGCAAACAGTGGCAAAACGTGTCCGGGGCAGTGAGTGCAGCTTATCTGTGTTTGTGAGGTGTCACCTTGCCAGGGCAGATGTGTATCAACAGTGAATACTGGATATATTCAGTGTATTTCCCTCCTTTCTCTTCCTTGTTCACCAAAGCATTTGCTAAAGCACACAGCAAATGCTTCCCTCTG
The DNA here is from genome assembly GCA_013398075.1 of Notiomystis cincta. Taxonomy (NCBI): domain Eukaryota; kingdom Metazoa; phylum Chordata; class Aves; order Passeriformes; family Notiomystidae; genus Notiomystis; species Notiomystis cincta. The sequence continues at coordinate 22,095 of VZRX01021713.1, forward strand.
CAAAATTAACCACAAAAGGGAGGCCAAAGACTTACAGAGCCTTTCCCTGTGTGCCAGCCCCAGCAAGGCATGCTCTGGGCCAGGTCTGTTCACACCAGGATGTTCCCAGGCCTGCCCTGGGAATGATTCCCCTCTGCCCACCTGCTCTGTACAAGGAGAGCTCACTCCTCCTCGTAGGGAAACAGAAGCTGAAGCTCTGGGTGCTGTGCAGGGAGCTGAAACATCCTGGTGGGAAAGATGGGGACTCATCCAGAGAAGGGAGGTTGGATTGGGCAGCTCAGCTTGGCTTCCCACAGCCTAAGGTCATTTTTGTGCTGTGTGGGGATGCCAGAGGGAGCTGGCAGCTGCACAGCTGGGGGCTCATCTGCCCCTTCCCCATTCATAGTAATTTTCTTTTTAGGGTGTGAGTTGGCCAAGGCATGGCCCTGCACCCTGGGGTGCTCTGGCTGTGACTGGCACAGTGACTACCTCCCTGCAGGGTGGCTCCAGTGCCAGGAATTTGCTGGACTGAGACAAGGTTTGCTCTGTCCTCTGGTCGTGAGAAATCCCTTTCCTGTCCCCTGTTTCCCCTGACAGAGCACAGGTGGGACACACTGGGGACCCCAAGGTCATGGATCTCCTGGGGTGTCAGGTCCCACATATCCCATAGGATACCCCACCACTGCAGGGATTTGGGGCTGGACAAGCTCACAAAAAGCAGGAGCATTGGGGTCTCCAGCAAAGGTAAGATTTGGGTAGGTTTGAAATGTTTCCTTTACTCAATCAGGAGCAAATTTGTCTGAATTTCAACAATCAAATGTTGGACTGACCACAGGTTCTTTTAAAAATCCAACTTTTATGTCCTTTTGTTGGCTGAGAAGGGCTTGAAAGCCTGAAAAACTCACCACAAAATCAAGTGTGAAATAAAAGTTGTTGGATCCCTGCCTTATCAGGAGCGATCTCAGCTGACTGCTGGCTTTCAGCCTGGGTGCTGGTAACACCTTATGGGTGTGGGAAGGATTGTGTGGATTGAAAATAAAATCCACCATGAGAATGCATTCAACAGACTGCAAAATAAATGGAGATGGAAGAGCCACGAGGATAAGGACAAAGGCCTGGAATTGCTGAAATACATCTGCATATGTACAGGCTGAAGATGTCACAGGCCCTTGACTGGATGGAGAGGCTCAGGTTGTCTCCTGCAGGATTAACACAGCTCCAAGGAATTCTCTGTTTTGTTAATATTTAGAAAGAGACGCTTTCCCAGCAAGCTGAGATAACACCCAAGTGTCTGCTCCACCCCCAGGACAAGGAGGGTGTTAAACAGCAATCAGGAAAAACAAAGTTTAACTGATTGCTTAGAAACTTCAAAGTTAAACCGCTCCAATAACCTGAAAGCCAAAGGTCTGGAAGGGAGTGCTCTCATGGGATGATGATATTTTTAATAAATCTAGGAATGCCATGAAATATTTACAAAGCTGGGAAGAAACAAATGCTGTGGCAGCCTCCAGACCAGAGCAGTGGGGAGGCACGAGGTAATTAGGGAGCTATAAACACCTCCAAGCTCAAGGAATGCCTGTCACATACTCAGATGCTGCTGGAGGTGCTCACATCCCATTGTTAAAAACAGCTGCTGAATGGGACTTCCCAAAGAATGCAGGAAGGTCCAGAAAATCTCGTGGTGAAAAAGGGTCAGGGTGTTTAATTGAATTAAATCGAAGGTGCTGGGAAGTGAGAGAAACCGAGATCTGCCTGTGAGTGGGTGCTGGAAAAACTCAAAGTGGAAATAAGCTGCAATCAGGAGTGTGAGTGAGGAACCTTTGCTCAGGCAGGAGAGCTTGGTTTTGGCAAGGGATACCTTTTCCAGCAGGTAATATCTGTGTACAAGGATTGCAGGGCTTGAGAAAATGTTCCTGATGCATTTGGCTCAAGGGAAAGAAGAGGAGGAATCCATGGGCTGATGTTCAGGCAGTCACACAAGGAACTGGAGTCATCTCTGCTGGTCTTGCTATCTACAAAGCTCTTCCAGAAATCCACTGAGAGATTCAGCAGATCGATTCATTGCAATATTTGGGAAGTATTTGTCCTCCATATCTTCATACAGCACTATCTATAAAAATAAAGGTACTGTTTCTCAAAGAATTACTTCATCTCTCTAAACACTACAGAATGCAGGGAAAATAAACTGCCTGAAATTACCTGATTACACAACACATTTCACAGAGAAATAAATAATTTAAGCTGACAAGAAACTGGAGAAATTTCCTAAATCAGGCAGAAACCACCAACCATGAAAGTAAAAATGAATCCTGCTGAAATGGAAATGGTTTTTTTGGAGCACTTTGCCCATGGTGGCACCAGCTGGCAGCAGGGGGCTGCTGGTCCTGTGTGTGGAAAGGCTGAGGGTTGGGCTTGGCTCCAGGCTGTGTTTTATGGTCTCTTAGCAGGTGAAACTGCTGATTCTGTGCTTTAGTGAGCTGGGAGACACTGACCCACAAAGCCCCACATTTCTGTGTAGCTGCCACCCCGACCTGGGGCTCCCAGAGCTGCAGGCACAGTGAGAGCAGCACCTGGGTCACCTCAGGCTGGGGACACTGGGACTCCCCCAGGTACCAACACCTTAGGAGCTGTTGGTTTTAGCCATGATTGACAGCTGTCTGTCTTGGAGCCCTGGAAACACCTCGAACATTCCCTGTTCACAGGAAACGTAGAAAGTTTCAACCCATTTCAGCCTGAAACCAAATTTCAACTACCCCCAGTATTCATTTTCTTGGAAATTGTGCTTTCCAACCAAGTTTCAATTCCTTCCCTTAGGAGGTGTCTAAAACTTTGTCTCATGGGGGTCACAAACAGGATTCTCCCCGTGGCTGGAGGCAGCCACAGAAGGACCTGGCTGTGCTGGAACTGGGAGCACTGGGATCCCTGAGCAGGTGGAATTTAGAGATATGCCCGGGCTCCTACCAACAAGAAACAAAATATTTGCATAAAATCCACTTCCCCTCCACCTGTGTTTTTGCTTCCCTGGATGATGAAACACTGCCCTATTTCCATAACAATCAAAATGCCTGAAGAAATGGCCCAGAAGTGCTCAGGACTGAGCACTTGTGACAGCACTGATAGGATCAGGAGTGCAGAGAAACCCTTGAGGCTCTGAGAAGAGAAGAAATGGAGCTTTTCTAGGTATATTTATTTCTGTTTCTCCTAATAACCTTTGCTGCCTTTCTCTACCATGAGGACAAAGGTGTTAATGGTATTAAATCTTTAAAATTTAATCTTAAAATCTTAAAAAACAACTCTCAGATGCTGCTCATTACGTGCTCCTATGCAAAAAAATTGCAAAATCAGGGGGCATTTGAACTGCATGAACTCTCCTCTGATGTTATTAAAGCTCCAGGCTAAAATTATTTTCAAGATCACATGAGAAATACATAACAAGAGAAGACGAGTTCAGGTTAAATCCATTTTTGCTGGGGGTACACTGCAGAGTAGCTGCTGCAATCCATGATTTTTGGAATAGTTTCTTTTCTATTGTATCATTTGATATGGTCTCCTATCAGATGTGCAGGCACACTCAGTTGTGAGCCCCAGGATGGGCTCCAGCTCTGCCCCTGCTGTGTTTGCCAGCAGTTCATTCCTCTGCCTGGGCTGCAGCTGCTTCCCAGCAGGCTTTGAAATTTTCTCTTCTTGTTTCTTGTGTCCCTTCCCCAGCCCTGCAGCTGGACACTCTCAGCTGCTACGTCAGGGAAAAGAGAGCCCAATGAGCATTTTCAGAAGTGCAAAATGATGTCACTGAGGGGATAGCTGTGCTCAAGGGAAAAAACTGAACCACAAGAGCACCAGGACATGACAGAACAGGGTTTCAATTCAGCTGTCTGCACAGTTAACTTCCACTTTCCAAGAAGCACAAAAATGGCCCTGTGGTGTCTCTCTACAGAGGCATTACGTTGGTGTTTCCCCTCCTGAAGAGCCTGTTTCCCTGCCCCTGAGTTGTCTCTGTTTCAAAATTAAGAGAAATTAAGCCCAGGAGGATCTGTAGGAAAGGAAGCAAGGCTTTGCTGTAGCTGCTGCACAGATGTCCCCAGCCAGCCTGGTAGGTGCCTACAAAATCCAAATTAAATGCATTTACTGCCATTCCTGCAGCTGTCAGAGGAGCTGGCAAACTTGTGCCAACGCCAGCAGGCTCCCCAGGAAGCTCTGCCCGTGGCACACCCGGGGCTGTGGGGGAGCAGAGCAGGCACTGGCACCTCTGAGCCACCAGAGCATCACCCTGGCAGGGCTGGGCACGGGGGCTGCTCCCTCCCTGCCCTGGGGGCACTGCCCAGGGGCCACTCACCCTCACAGCATAGAAACACTGCACCTGGACCAGCTCTGCAGGGCAGGGACAGGCAGCCATGCAGATGAGGGCCAAGAGTGCTCCCTGGGCAGGGGATATCCTGGTGGTGAGCAGGGAAAGGACCAGATATTCCCAAATGCCAAAAAATATTCCCAAAAAATATTCCCAGAGTGCTGAAGGGTGGCTGGTGCTGACTGATCAGAGTCCTCCCTCCCTGCCCATGATGGAGGGGTTGGAACCAGGTGATCTTTAAGATCCATTCTGTGATTTATGGGTTTCTGCTCTTACACCATGTCCTGGCTGTGCATTTTGAAGCTGTGCTTGGGCCTGAGCATGTGGAGAAGTTGGGCACCAAAGAGACCACAGGAAACAAAATCACCCAGAGGCCACTGAGAGACATCCAGGAGCAGAAGGTGACAAAAGATGCTGGCAAAGGTGACAAGCAGCCAAAGCACCCCAGGGACCAGCCCACACCCCCAGGACAGGTTGGGATGCAGGGACTGGGTGCAGTGTTGGGGTGAAGCTGCTTGGGATGGGGAGCTGTGGCACAGGGGCTGCCAGCCCTCACCCATCTGTATCCAGCTGCTGCCCAAGCCAGTCAGCCTGGCATCCTCCCCTATCAGCACCTTTCCATCTCTCCAGGGTCCCAACCAAATCTGTGCAAAGCTGCTGGGCACCTCTGGCTTTCCAAAGTTTGGGTTTTCAGATACTGGGTATGCCTGGGGCTACCAGAGCAAGATAATGGGTGGGAGCAAGAAGTGATAGAGAAGCTTTGGAAATCCTTAAATATCACAGTCAGAACAAGTAAGGTGTGAGCTAGAGATGAGTTTTACCAGCATATCCAAGCCTCAAACAGTGTCAGGGAAAAGACAGCTTGTGGCCTGTTGTATGTCAGGATTCCATGATTCTGTGTCCCACTGCCAGCATTGAACTTTCACTGCTCATCCTGGTCCTTTGGGTTTAGGGGTGGGTGGAAGAGACAAGTTCAGTGCCTTGTCAGTTGACTGGAAGGAAAAATAAATAGAGATCCAAAAGCATCTGCTTTTGGATGGACAAGCTCACAGGCACAGCTCTGACCTCTGGGGAGCAGACAAGGCACTGGTCTGCAAACTGGGAATGCCACTGGGAAGGATCATGGGATAGATTTCCTTAGGAGAAAGTCCCTGAAGGAGATAAGGAGGCACCCTCAGCACATTCCCTGCAACCCAGGTAGGACACGTTGATCTGCATTTTCCTGCGGGAAAACAAATGCATTTGGCAAAACTTGGGTCTACTTTGCATATGGCAACGTGGGTTTATGCAACCAAGCCCCACTGCAGAGCACTTCAGTAGAAAATTTCTGAATAAACACATCAGGGCTAATGTTTATTTATCAGAGACAATCCTTCTGTGAGAGAGGCACATCCCATCTACTGCTGGCCCCTCCTAGGACCCTACTCTGGTCCTTGTAGCTCCAGGCACAAGGACATCAGACAGCCCTGACTCTGTGGGGATCCTCAAAGCAGCTCCACCTCCCTTGCCCCATCCCTTTCCTTCCTTCTAACTAATCAATTTAGGAAATTTAAGGTATTTACAGCTTGGGATCTCTTGTTTGTGGCAATGCAAATGAGCCGATGTCGGAGCTTGTCAGGAGTACACAAAGCCTTTGTGATCTGCTGATTGCTCACACCAGGCTCACCCTCCTGCCAGGGCTGATGGAGCTGCCACCTTCCCAACTACCCTTTTCCCAGGCAGCTGGAGGGTGTGGTGCTACCAACATTTTTGGAGTGGCAAAGCCAGTTTGAGAAATTCCTGCCCCCACCCCTTCAGCTGTGTCAATACAGCTGCTGGGGAGCTGTGTGGCAACTGGGGTGGCTCACACGGGCACAGCAGGGAAAAACCGGGAGGAAGTTTTGTCTACACCTGCCTGATGTCAGCAGTGTGGTCAGAAGGAGCCCTGTGCAGCAGAAGAGGACACAAAACTCAGCGGGAATGAGCAGCCAGGGGGTGGAAAATCCTTAAACCCACTTTTCCTCCCAGTGAAAACCTCATGAGCTGACCCCTGATGGCATCCCAGGCACCTGCAGGTCATGTGCTGGCTGCTCATCACCTGTGTGATGGCCAGCAGAGCTCAGTGCCTTTCCCCTTCCACCAGTGGGCTGGGTAAGGCTTCTCCTGGGTGCATGGACACCCTGCATGTCATTCTGTGGAATTTATAAAAGAGCTTCCATGGGGATGTGAATCCCAAGAGAAATTCAGAGATGGGGTCTGATGCACCTTTAGGCTCCACTCTGAAAACTCGTGGTGAGTGAAGCCACAGCTTGAGAGAAGCATGAGGGTGTGGGTGACACTAAACAGAGTGAAGAGTGTCCCTGGCAAGCCCCCCCTGGCCCCCACCCCAGGGTGAAATGGATAAGCACAGTGCTGACCCAGCACAGAAACTCAGCTCGCTTGAAGAGACCCTGGAAAGATGGAAATGAGGGATGGAAATTCTCAGTGGGTGCTAAAGGTGGCCAGAACCAGAAGGTCCAGGAGAAGTAAAGTCTTCTGCAGAGAAGGGGCTGGAGAGGATCTGCTGACAAGTGCAGTGGGGAGCTGATCCCTCCTTGGGGGCACCAGGCAGGAAGGAGAGAAGGGGGTGCTCCCACCCCAAAGGACAGCAGCTGGTTTGTTCTTACTCAGAGAAGCTGAGGCTCCCCATGGGGCACTGAGGAAGGGTTCAGGGTACTCTGGGTAAGGAATCTCCAAGTGAAACTTTGCAGAAGGGGATGCTTGGAAGTGTGCTGGCACTGGTGGCACAGGGTGGCATCTCTCACAGCTGGACACTCTGCAGGCTGTGACACAGGAATTTGGGACCATCATTGTTAGGTGGACCATCAGCCTTGCTGGGTTTCCTTATTCTTGGGGAGTGAATTTCTGAAAGGTTTGGAAAACAGGGGAATTTTGCCTTTTAGTCTCTCCTGGATATGAGCAGTTCCTAATTATACTGGAGGAGACAATTGCCTCCTGAGATAATGGTCAGCATGGGGTGCTGAAGATCACCTTCCTCATGGCCCTGGAGGGGAGCAGCTGTGATAGCTGGGAGTGTGCAGGGCTGGCAGCAGATCAGCTTGGGAACAGCTCTGTAAATCTTTGCTCCCCAGTGTCAGTGACACAAGACCAGCTTTGGTCTCAAATGTGTGTTTACAGGTATCATTTCCTAGAGCTGTTCTCCAGAGAGGAAGCTGAAAATTTGTTGTAGCAGAGACCAGGGCAGGAGTTATCCAGCTTCACTGCAGGTGACAGCCTGCATTTCACTGCTGGTGTTCAGACAGCCACGAGCTTGGCCCCACTGGGTCTGCCCTGCCCCACCTGAGCAGTCACCTGCTCTCCTCTCCATCCACTCCCTCTCCTCCCTGCCCAGCAGGCCACAGACTAGTCCTGAGACTTCACCATTCCCTGAGCATCATCCAGCACCTCTCTGTGTCAGGGGCCTGCTGGCCCCTGTGGAAATGCTGTGAAAGCCAACAAGAGCAGAGCAGGGGGTTATCCAGAGTGACATTCAGGACACATGGACTAGTGCTGGCTCAGTGTGATTGAGAGGCTGGACCAGAGATCCACACAGGTCCCTCCCAGTCACCACTGCTGTGAGTCACTGGTTCCAAGAATTCAGAATATTCCTGTGATTTCTGAGATCTGGCATCACCTGGTCCCCAAGACATCAAAAAGTGGCAGCAGCACAAGAATGAAGGTCCATAACCTCTCCAGGAGCAAGCCAGGGAAACAAATCTCTGATCCTGCCATGAATTGTGTAACTTCAGGCTGCAGCCATGAGAACTGCATGGGAAAAGTTCCCTGGTGCCATGAAAATAATTGTCAGAGAAATACAGGAAATTAAAAGGACAGAATCACCATCCTGGGGAACAGCAGTGGCTTTAGGAGCAGACAAGATGGCCTGGTGAAACCATGGACCAGGACAACAGCTGAGTCATGGAGACTTTGTAAAAATTGTGGTTTTAATAAATGCTGTCTGAGAGAAGCAGTTCTGCAAGAAACCCACACTGAATTAGGTTGGGTTGCCCATACCTGAGACTCTGGGCCTGTTGCTCTGTGCTGAATTCCAGGGTTTTATAGCAGAATTCATGAGATGCAGCAGATTAAACAGTTACTGGGACTGATATCAAAACTGATCTCTGCTTTTTGTTGGCAAAGCTTAGGTTCATCCTGATGCAGAACTGGGAAAGAGGCTCAAAATCAAGATGCAATCAAAGAGTTCAGTGTCACATGCATGTGTCAGAAGGAGAAGCAGCTGGGATCTGCACAGAGCAAGGGGTTAAAAAGCTAATTTGTTTCTCCAGGGAGCAAGAAAGTGTTGCCAGGAGTTTTGAAATTAGCAGTGAAGATAAAAAGAGAAAGATGAGTGACTATGAGAGGATCTTGCAAGCATGAAATGAGCCTCTTTAAATGGGTTTTTACATGGAAACAGGGAAAAAGTGAGTGTAACCAACAGGTTTGTCAATGAGATTGGGCTCAGCTGCCCACTGGCTGGTTAATGCTTGGCAGAAATGAGCACTTGGGCAGCAATGAATCCTGTTTGATTTCAGGGGAAGGCTGTGATTCATACTCCTTGCACTTTGTTTCTGTTGAATATTGCCACTCTGGATTGCAGATGGAGACAAAAAGGAGGATGTGAGGGATGTGTTTCCAGGACATAGCCCCAGAACAGGGACCAGCAGCTGTTTCTTGTTGGCTACAGCTCAAAAAGCCCAAACTGTTCCAAGCCAGCCCCAGTTCAGCTCTGGGGATGCCCCCATTCATAAGGAATGCTGGTTTATCACAAACTCAACCCACACAGAACCATAAAAAATTCTAGCTCTGAGCTGGATCTGAACAATTAGCAAATTGTTCAGTTTTGCAGCAGACCCAGGGCAAAGATTTCCTAAATGAACACTCAGGTCACTGACATGTGCTCTGCTGTCTGTAGGGCACAACTCACCTTTCTGATTGCTCCAGCACTTGCTGATGGCTTTGTACCTTTCCTCACACACCATCCCATGTGGATTTGCACCTGAAAATGAATTTAAATGCTCATTTTGTTTCAGCTCTGGATAGGAACCGAATGTTTTGCAGCTCAGGTCTTCGAGGCAGAAAGATAATCACAATTTTTGGACTGTGTTTTTAGTTGAAATTAAATTACAAGTATTTTAGTTCCTTGTCACCCAGAATTTCCTGCCAGTGATCTGCCAGGGGGGCTGAACTTCCCCCTTCCCAGTGAAATGAGGAATCCAATCTTTCCTCCTTGCCTCTGCCTGTCCTCTCCAAGTCTTGCTGAGCACAGGCCAGTGACAGAGACTCCAACACTTGCCCTGCTCTGGCAGCTCCCTTGTGAAGACAGATACATCAAAGTGCTGCCAACACATCCAAGTGTCTTCTCCCTGCCCTCCCTCACACAGGGAAACTGGGTGATGCTCAGCTGCACCAAGGCAAAGCCAAGAGGTGGCAAAAACATTTCCCAATCTGGAAATGCCTGGGGGGTGAGGCCTTCCATAAAGCCTGTGCCCACCAGTAGGACACAGCCAGCATGATCCCAGCAGAGCCATCTCCAGTAAGAGAAAGAACTCTGCAGGATGCAGCAAGAGCAGCTCTGCTGAGTGAAACACGAACTCTTAAGGGAACTGAGGCACAGGAGCAGTGATGGGAAAACAAACCCTTTCTGAGGGCAGGGGCTCAGCTGTTTGCTGGTGGGGTGAAGCCTGCAAGGCACTGCAGTTGTCTGGGGAACCTGCTGGAGTCTGGCAGGGAGGAGGTAAGAGGTAAGGTCACGTTTCAGCTGATGACCAGAAGCTGTGCAGCACCAGAGCCTTGCCAGTGGATTTTTGTGCCCACCTGTGTCACTAGGACTGCACCTGGGATAAACTGGCAGCTGACAGCAGAAAGGTGCTGTCCCTGGGGCTCCTGTCTAACCCAGCCACCTGAGAGAGCTGCCTGGTGTTCTCACAGGTCTCCTGCAGCCAGAGCTCCCTGCCTGTGCTCGGCAGCACAGGTTGGTCCACCCCCTTTAACAGAACCCCCAGCAGGGCAGTGCTGGAGCTTCAGCTGCTTCAGGCTGACATCCCAGCCATCCCCAGCAGGCAAGGAGCCCTGATGTGCTGCTGGTGCAGGTCCCAGCCAGGCTGGGGAATCTGGCAGGGGCAGTGCTGCAGCTCTGCAGGCCTGGCTGCACTGACAGGGCTCGTGGGAGATCAGTTTTCTCAGAGGGGACCTTCTTAGCATGGCAACATGAATGGGAAAGCACTCATGAGGTTTGACTGGCTGCCTGGGCAGCCAAAACCATCAGAGTAATGCTGCACAGGCTGCTGAAGAACTCAGAACTCCAGAGGAATTCTTTTGGACTGTGTCTGGCAGGATTTGAATGTGAGTAACCCTAGGAATGTGTTTTTCCATCCATGAGATGTGCTCTGCTCCCCTGCTCTTGATGTTGGTATCTCTTGGGGCCAGGCTGAGCAGACATGCCTGCACTTGTTTGACCAGGGTACTTCTGGCTGAGCTGAGCTCTCACAAGGCAGGGATCCCTGCCAGGTGTTCACCTGAGAAGTCTCCTTGCCCACCTTCAGCAGAGCTGAACAGAGCACTGGGGCTTGCAAGCTGAAGGAGCTGCCAAGGATGAGTTGTATCTCCTGCCCTGGAGGGAGAGGGAAGATATGAGGCAGGGAACAGCCATCCAAACAAGTTTGTACACACATGAATTTGTAATGTGCTGCCTAGAAGAGACTTTGTAGCTGTGCTGTGGTTGAGCCTGGAGTGCCTTGTGAGGATCACAGCCCTGCCCTGCAGGGAGGATGGGGCAGGCTAGCACAAGGCTCTCCACTGGCATTTGGGTACCCCAAGCCAGCCCCTGCAGAAGGGGCTGGGAGCAGCACAGCCACACAGTGCTGGGAGGACTCAGAACAGACCAGAACAGCTCCAACTCGGTGAGTTGGTGTCTGCTGCACCTACCTGGCCCTGCAGGAAATTCCTAATGAAGTGCCAATAAAGCTGCCAGATGTCACTGACTGCTCATGGAGGCTGCTTTGGATGCATGGAGCAAGGTAGGGGGTGATTTCAGACTGCAAACATCTTATGGTTCCATATCTGAAAAGCAAACCACTCTCTTTTGCCAAGAGAGAGCCAGCAGGTTTTACCAGCACCAAGAATAAAGAAAATGCCAGTAACGACCATGGTTGAGCCCCGGGGAAATGCTGCTTTCAGATACACTGCTGGCTTCTGGATTGCTCTGGGAGAACTGTGGGGAGTGCTAGACAGCTCACCAGAAATCAGAGTCCACCTCAGTGTCCATCCCACAGTCCACCTCAGTGTCCATCCCACAGTCCACCTCAGTGTCCATCCCAGAGTCCACCCCAGAGTCCACCTCTCCATGACTTCTCTGCAGCATCTCCCTCTCCCTGACCAAGCCACACTACTTCAACTGCAGCTGTGAGCAGAGCCCACCTCTAAAGGGTGGGGAATAATCAGGCACTAAAGAAAACTCTACTGCTGAGAAGTCTCCCTGGAGGAGGGAACACAGAGGATCATTGACAGTGTTCACCTTCCACAGCAGTTAAATTCACATCTGACATGACCCTGGGGACCAGAGAGGACAATCAGCCTTGCTGGGACCCTGGCACCACCTCCTTCCACTGCCCTCACTCAGCTCTGAATGCTGACAGGGAAACACCTGCAGTGGCACTCCCAGGACAAGCTTCTCACCTCCAATGGACCCCAGGCAAAAGGGGTTTATTTGTTGTCATGAGCTGTGTCTCCATCACCTGCTCAGCCCCAGAATTCTCCTGGTCACACCCTCCAGCATCACCCTTCCTCAGGAGCTTTGGTTTTTCCAGCTGACTTGATGCCTGATGGGAATCTCACCAGCTCCCAGTGCTCCCAGCCTCATGCCTGCCATAAGCTGCTCCTGGGAACCCCCAGCCTGCTACTGAGGTTTAAAATGAGGCACAAATGCACTCAAGTGATGAGTTTGCTGTGTAATCAAACAGCTGATGAAAGAAAACAGGTTTTGAAGGTCCCTGCCACAAGATCAGCTCCTGTCTCCAAGATGCCACCCTCTGCCCAAGCTGTCCAGAGCAGTGATGCAGGGGGTGCCCAGTCTGACCATGATGCTCCCTCCACTGGGAACTTGCTCTGTCTGGAAACAAATCTGAATGAAAAAACCACTGGACCAGTGCCTGGCCTGACCCCACAGGAGCCAGGGGACCTGCACACACCCAGCCAGTGGCCAGGGAGACAGGGGTCACCCTGATGTGCCACAGCCTCAGCCACAGCTTCTCCCTGCCTTTTCTTCAAATTAGGGCCTCTTGCTCTGTGTTGTGTGATTTCTGAGCTCCCTGCCCATTCCCTTCCCCTGCAGCAACCCAGAGCCTCTCCTTTTCTACCTGGCAGGCTGGGGCACCTCAGTTTCCTCTCCCCTCAGTATTTTGAGAGCACCACATGATAGCACCAAACACAAGCATTTCCAAGACACTTCCCTGCTTTGTTCCCCATCCAGACACTGCCCTGGGGATCTTCCAAGCTTTATCAGCACTTTCTGTGTCACACAATTTGAGAAATGGTGACTGTGCACCCACTGTGTGTTGGGTAGCTCAGTTCACCTCTGGAGAAGAAAACTGGAATCAAGGATCATAGAGTCATAGAACATCCTGAGATGGAAGGGACCCACAAGGAACATAGAATTTCTGGCCCTGCACAGGATGACCCCAACAACCCCACCCTGGGCACCCCTGGCAGCCTCAAGGCTGTGCCCATTCCCTGGGGAGCCTGGGCAGTGCCAGCACCCTCTGGGGGAAGAACCATATCCTAATATTCAGTGTAAATCCCTCTCAATGAGGCAGGTGAGCATCCTGTGCCCCAGGTGCCATCCTGGGCTTCCCTGCCAGCGCCTCTGCCCAGTCCCATCCCAAAATCTGCATCTGTGTGGACTCTGCTGAGCTGTCCAAGCTGCTGCTCCTGTGGCCACAATGTCTGAGCACAGCAGGGCCCTGTGCTGCCCCAGGACCCAGCTCACAGCAGGGACAGGAGGGGAGGAGGACCTGAAGGCCCCCCAGTAGAGAGGAAATGGGTGCAGCCACCCCTTCAGCTGACCCAGCTCATTTGCAGCCCGACAAGTCTGCAGCCCAGGAGGAATTAGCAGGACTGGGAACTCAGCACTGCTCCCATGGGAAGGGCTTCAGCACAAATGGCTGCTGCCAGATGAATTTTGCTCAGGAGGGTGATCTGCTTGAGCTGCCCCATCCAGGGGTACTTGTTCTGCTGACACACAGCCCTGGCAGGGAGATGTTCACCAGCAGCTCCTGGCACAAAGAAATGCTCCCACTCTTCCCACACTGGTGCAGAGCAGAGTAAATGCTCTTTGATCAATGCAAAATCCAGTGTAAAACAGGAGTATCCAGCCCAGGCCATTTAATTCTCCAAGATATAAGCAGGTTCATAATCTTCATCAGCGTTGCTTCCTGCTTGAAATGCTTTTCATTAGCTGCTCATTCAGTGAACACAACCACTTCTGCTGCCTCAGCAAAACACATGCCACACTTCTTGCTCAGCAGCAGAAGGCAAACATTTTATTGCATTTTAATCACTGGAAGTTTCAGCAGTTGCTTCCTGCTCTCTGTGTTTCTTCCACCCATCCCACTGAGAAGCCTGTATAAATTTGATTTCTTGGCCAAAGCAATCCAGGACCTCCTCAGCCTCCAAGTCCCAGGGATGCTGAAGGTTGAAAGCTTGGTTATCTCAGTGGCCTTTTGATCCTGTTGAGGAAGAAGTGAGACAGGCTGAGCACAGCTGAGCTTGGCTGCCCTGCAGAGACCTTTGCTGTATCACCAGTCTTGCTGGAAAGTTTCCTGTAAGATTTTTATTCTGAAAATAATGATTTCATGGGGCTGAAATGTTTCAGGGGAACATTTCAATGACCAAGAAAAAAAAAAGAAGATGGTTTGAATTGCAAAATGAGAAAACCCACTGATGGTGTGCCTTCTCCCAGCCCAGCCACTGAGGAAGCAGAAATGCTCTGTGACAGCAGAGCAGCCCATGGTCAGGAGAGGGCTGGGCTCAGAGCCCACTGTCAGAGCATGGCTCAGGCTACTCTGACCCTGCAGTTTCAAGGCAAGAACTGTTGAGTGACCAGGGAAAGGCTGATGGACCCTGGCTGATTGGGTCCAGCTGGGATCTGCCAGCTGTTCAGGGTCCCTGACAGCTCTGCAGGCAGTGCCCAAGGCCAGGCTCTCTGAAGTATCACCTGCACTTCACTCCTTTCCCCGGGGCAGACCCTGCCCTGCAGCATGTGACCCACTGCTCCTCTCCCAGGATCAGCCCTCCTGTGCCTCTGAGTCACACAAGTGTTTCAAAGAAAATTTGGGTGCCTCATTTGTTCATTTTCCTGTGTCTGGGGATTTTCCAGCCTCTGATCCACACCCTCCACGCTGCTGCAGTGCAACTCGTTCTCCTCACTCGCTCTCCTTGCTTGGGCCTGATCCTTCGTGTGCCTGTAATTTGCTCACCCCTCACATTAAGGTCAAAGCCCCTTCCCTTGTTCTGCTGCTGCACCTGTGGCAGGGTGGGCAGGAGATGGGGCAGGGAGTGTGTTACAGCCCCCCAGCAGCTGCTGGAGAGCACTGAACAGGCTGGGTGAGGGCTGACAGCACCCATCACTGCCCCAGCATGGGACCCAGGACTGCCTGGGGCAAGGGCAGTGCAGCCACCAGCATCCCACCAGAATCTCAGAGCATCCCACCAGCATCCCACAGCATCCCACAGCATCCCACAGCATCCCA
>VZRX01021713.1:37370-96722 GCA_013398075.1 Notiomystis cincta
CACCAGCATCTCACCAGCATCTCACAGCATCCCACAGCATCCCATCAGCATCCCACCAGCATCTCACAGCATCTCACAGCATCCCATCAGCACCCCATCAGCATCTCACCACCATCCCATCTTTGTCTTGCTCAGGCACCCCACTCAGTTTCTGCAAAAAAACCCCACTGACCCCCATTTACCCCGAGAAAACAAACGACAGGACCAGACCCAGGCTGTGGCCATCAGCTGTGCCTCGCCCTGTGCAAATCCCCAAAGGAGAGGGTAAATTCGGGGAGGAAGAACAAAGGCGGGTCCCCTCCCGTCCCCTCCCGTTCCTCGGCGTTATCCCGGGTCCATCGGTGCCTGAGTAACCCGATCCTGCCCTGCTCCTCTCTGCCCCGCACTGTCGAGCTCCAGCGATTCCGTTCCAGGGCAGCACCGAATTAACTTCTCTGGAGCCTCACGGGGCTCCCCGGGCGGCCCTTTGAGGAGCGGGTTCTGCTGACTCAGCACGGGGACGGGGCACTCACGGACCCCCCAGACCCCCAGGTTTTCTCCCCCAGCCCTGACTCCCCTGCCCCGGGACGGTCACTTGCTGAAATTGTGCCAGTGCAGTATTTTCTCCCCTGCACAAGTTCTGCCACATCTTCCTCCTCCCCCTCTGCACCCTCAAGGTCGCACCGGGAGGGATTTGATGAAAGGAGCAGGGAGGGAGAGAAGCCCAGCGAGGTGAAAACTGAGCCCTGCTGCAGCTCCAGCTCCCTCGGCCCCTCCCGCTCCCTTCCCGCTGCCCCGGGACCTTCACACCTCGCACCCGGCACGCACTTTTGAGGAGGTTATGAAAGGAATTGCACATTTCAGGTATTCTAAGAACTGTCCGGATGGGAAAGCTCCTTAGGAGGATTGTGTAACCCTGGCATGCTGCAGTGCTCCTGCTGGCAGGTGACGAGAAACTGGGCAGAAAACAGCCTTTGAAATGCCCAGCTGGACACAGCAGCCCTGACTCCCCCTCACCCCACTCATAACCTGAGCTCTGCTGCTTCTGCACCCAGGAGGAGACACCCAGGGATTTACCAGCAGCCAGAGTCCTGCATTCTGGCAGTAATTTAAGTGTGACTGGCACTGCTCCTGGCCCTGAGGCCACTGACACCGAGCTCTACTAAACTTTCTTATCCCCCAGGTTGGGGTGGATGCACTCATATCAAGGTGCCCTTAAAGTTTTTTCAGGAATTATTTCTGAAACCCAAAATCACATACCTGAAACCTGCAGGAAGGCCTGGGAATGTTCTTGATGGCCACAGAGACCTCCTGTGATCCAGGCTGGGAAGGGCTGGAGCAGGGTGTGCAGGAGAGGCAGCCCCAGCAGTGACCCAGCTGCAGCTGGGTGCAGTTTGTGCCAGTTTGCCCAGTCCTGGAGCTCCTCTGTCCTGGGTGTTCCCAGCTCACCAGCAGAGACCCAGGGCTATCATTGCTGACACCCCAGCCTCCCCAGGGACACACAGCTGCTCTCCCACACCCAGATTTGGCTTTGGTGCACCCCTGCCCAGCCATGTGCATCAGAGCAAGTGAGAGGGCTGTGACAGTGTCACGGGAAAAACGTGGATTGTGCTGGAATTCCGTGGGTGAGCACGCTGAAGACAGCTTGCACTGCTGAAAAGGAGCTGAGAGCAGGGTCATGGGCTGTCCCCTAAGCCAGGATTTGGACAGCAAACTGTTTCCATCACTGCTGCTCACGCCAGGCCAGTGTGGCAGGGGCAGACAGGGCCCTCTGCTCTGCCTGCTCAGGAGGCAGGAGAAGCACAGGGGAGGGGATGACGTGAGGACACCTTCAGCATGAAAGCCACTGGCAAGGCTGCACTTGCCCCTGAAAATCCCTGCTATTGTCTGAAGCTCTCCTCAGCCCCAGTGGGATTTTCCTGCCTTGTTTCCTGAAATCCCCACCATGGTTTCCAGTGCTAACAAGGTGGGAAGGCAGTTTCTGTGGTAAATACAGGACGGTGGGACTTAGGAAGCTTCAGGAACTCCAGTTTCACTGCTCTTCCTCTTGCTAATGGCAATGGTGTTATGGTCTCCAGCAAGGTCATTTGAAGGTTATTTCCTGTCCCACTGTAAACCTCAGGAGCTCTTGGCCTGCCAGTGACTGCACTGCACAAAGGGATTGGTGTGTCCAGCTCCTCCCTGCATGAAACAGCCCCAGAGAGAGCTCTGCCCTCCCAGACCTGCTGCTTCCTAAGGCAAAGTGTCTGAGAGGAGAGGCTTCAAACACAGAACTCTCTGTTCCCAAACAGAACTGTCCCTGTGTCCCTGCAGGATGGCAAAGGCCCCCAGAGGCAAACCAGGGGTCTTTGGAAGTTCAGAGCATCTCCCACCTCTCCCTGGCAGGCTAGGTAGGGGTTAACCACACTTACCTCTTTATCAGCCTGGGCAGGAGCATCCACAACCTGAGTTTCTCCAGCAGGGCTCCCCTTTCCTCAGGAGTGCTCTGAGCAGCTCTCCCTTTCTCCCATGTTTTTACCACTTGCATCCACGTTTTCCAAGGTACCAAACACAAGTTCTGCACTGGGGCCACATTCCTGGGCCAGACTGCTCAGATGAGCCACCTGACACCTGGGAGGGAGCCAAAGTGCTTTCTGCAGAGCTGCTGGGCTGTTTCTCAGCAAATGTCCTGTCAGTAGCTGGATTGTTTGAATATCCAGGGAAATCGAGTGCAAACTGCAGATTGGCCAGGAGAGTCCCCAAGAAACAATTTTATCAAAACTTCTGGCAGAGCAAGTGCCTGGTTTGACAGAGCCTTTTCAGGGGTGGGCAGGGAGAGCAGGGGTTCAAGCAGCACCTTTGTTAGAGCAGAGCTGGAAGCTTGGCTTCACTCCTCACTTCCAGTGTGTGCCCCAGGCACAGGCTGCAGGAAGAGCCATCTTCATCAGGAGTGTGTCATTAAATTTTCACTGGGCAGGAGAAGGCTGCTGTGCATAGGGCAGAAGAGACCCATTCAGACAACTGAGCTGTGTCTTTCCAGGGTAACACAGGTCTGTCTTCAATGCTGTGGTTTCAAATCACATCTTCTCAGGATGGTTTGAGATGCTGCAGGTTTCACGCTGCTCATAAACCAAATTTTGGGGGAAGCCCTGTGTTTGGTTTTTTTTTTTCCTTTTCACAAACCAAGCTTGCATTTCCCATAAGCAGGGAGCACAAGTTTAAGATATTCCTGAGAATATCTTCACATTTCTGGCTTGAGTTTTCAGTGAGACATCATCAAATACCAGGTGGAACAACACACTCCAGGGTGGCCATCACTCCCCACCCTAAGAGAGAGACCTCCAGCCCAAGCAGCAGGACCAGTCCTGCTCAGGACCACTCCAGGAGTTACATGGTGTGATTTTTGGGATGTCTTGAGCAGGGCTGGGAGCTTGACTTCAGTGCTCCTGTGGGTCCCTTCCAGCCCAGGGTGTTCTGTGGTTGTGTGATGAGCAGCTGTGTTTGCAGTGTGGGGCATCAGAGCACCCAGCCTTGGAAAAATCAGGCTGCTCCCTGGCTGTTTGATAAGCTATTGTTAGCAGCAGTAATCCTGTGCTACAGGAGCTCTGAGGGATTAGGAAGGAAGAGCATTCTCTCTCTGTTGTGGGGATTGCACAGTAAATTTCCACAGGCCCTGAGGTGAGGGTTTCTCAGCTGCAGCACTCCTGGAATTGCTGCTGTAATTGTGGGCACTTTAAACAATACAGGAGTCAGGAAAAAGTTGTACCACAATCATGGGAGTGTAAACCCCAAAAATGGTTGGTTTTTTCCAGAACAGTGGTAGGGCTAAAATCTGCTTTTATAATAATTTTGTTGCTGTTGTTTGGATTTTGGGCAAGGACTGCTTTCCTAGGAGCACAGGGTGGCTGGATTCTTTAACAATGAGTTTCAGCATTGCCAGTCATTGTCAAACCTCAAAAGTATGAAATCAGATTAAATTTAAGAATTGAAAACACGTTGGATCCTATTTTGCCTAATCCATTCTGCCCTCACTTGTGTTCTCAAGCTTTTGTCTCCTTCAACTAACCTGAAAATAGAGAGGCTCAGATCACAGAAGTAGAGAAATAGAGAGCCTCCACAGTGGGTTTGTGGTGGGAAACCTTTGCCTGCACTTGCAGGTCCTTCCCTGTCCAGATCTCTGCTCATTATCCAGCCCCCTGCCCTCAGGCATCCCCTTCCCACTGGAAAGCCATAGCCAGCCAAAGCCACAGCCCCAGGCAGCCTTGGCCATGAGCTCTGCCATGCTGGGGCCTGCAGGGACATCTCCCTGTGCCTGGCTCCAAGGATTTGGGCTGTACTGGAAAGCCAGGCTTTGCCAAAGAGCAGGGTCTGGCCAGTCTGTCATCCTGAGTCCAGGCAAGGCTGAGTGTGCAGTGTCTTCACTTGGAAGCAAAACCCAGCAGGAAGGATGAGTTTGTTTGTTGGGTTTTTTCCCAGGTTTTGTTAAATTAAAGTAATTTAAACACTTCTGCCCATGGTAAGTAGCCAGGGTTGCTCTGTCTCCACAGAGGCACGAAGAAGAGCAGGTACTCAAGGAGCTACATCCTCCTTCATGCCATGGATCTTCTTCCCCATTCACATGGGTGTCAAGCACAGCCTTGTCCGAGTTTCCCCTTGGCAGCCTGACTGGAGCTGTTATCTGTAGTCTGTGCCACTCTTATTTTCCACAGGGCTCCAGCAGGAGATGGAGCAGTGACATGTGACAGACTGATTTAGGCCTGCTGAGAGGATGTTTACAGAACTGGGACACCAGTGACGTATTGCAGAGAAGCAGGATGTCTTTGCTCCTCTAACTCTGTGGCTCAGCAGAGCTTAACCTGTTTGCTCCTTCCATAAATGTCCCAAAGAGAACTTTGAGCATCTCCAGGAGCTTCCCACCAGTGTCCAGGCAGTGTTGTTGCTACCAGGGGTTATAGGAATGCTCTGTCCTGGGCCAGTGCCATGCCTGGTGGGATCATAATGGCAAAGAACCACATCCAGGCATTGGGGCAGGTGTAGCACAGCCTGATTTCCCATTTCTTTTGGGAGTTTCAGCAACAGCTGTAGGAATGGGTCTCTTCAGAGCCAGACTGCTCACAGCTGCAGCTGCTTCTGTCCCTTTCCTGGGCAGCAGTTCAGCCCCTCTGGTAAGAAATACACCTGGGCATCCTCATGCTGCATCCCAAGAGTCAGAAACTTTCCCCATGAGCATGTGCAGCTCCAGCCAGGGCTGATGGAAGCAGACAGAGAGGATGTGAGACAGCCAGTGAACCCAGAATAACTCTAGAAATTATTGGACTTTGCACTGAAAATTACCTGATTTTTCTGACCAGAGCCCAAATGAAGGCTCTGAACCATCAGGGTGTGGCCCCTGCCCTGTGCCATGCCCAGAGGTAGCAGCTCTGGCCTCAGCAAAGCACCAAGTAAGGGTTTGGAAGTCCCCAGAGTTGGTGCTGTGGCCAGGCCCTTGTCAGGTACTTTGTCCCTGTATGAGCAGGAAGGCTCTGAGGTCGAGGAGTGTCTCAGCACTCCCAGGCAGCTGCTGCTGTGCAGCAAAGGTCACATCCACAGCCTGTCAGCTCCAGGTGTCCCCAGCTCCACCCTCCTGTCCAGGGCCTGTCTGGATGTTCCCATGACATCCCTGCCTTGCAAACATTAACTCCAGATCATGTAGCCTGTACAGCTCCCTCCAACCCCCCAGGTCCAGCTGCTGCTGCGAGCAGCACAAGGTGGGAAGGAAGCAGCTGGTTCCCCTCTCAATCCCTGAGGTGTGTCTTGCTCCACTCAGACCCAGGCCACACCTGCCCTCTCTTAGACCTTGTTTCTTCCCAAGGGAATTTGCTGATGTGAATGCAGAAAAGGCAGGAAATGTAAAAATTCAAGACCTGCCAGTGAGAGGAACTCCCTTAACCTTTCCTATCTGAGCATCTCGGGAATCCAGCCAGGAGCTGCAGTCCAAGGCATGGCCCAGGGCAGTCAGGGATGACAAACACTCCTGAGCTGATCCAGGGCATGTGGCTCCCCAGCCAGCTCGGGCCTCAGTGCCAGGGGCCACTGCATACAAAGGAAGAGTTCCCTAAGAGACCTGTGATGTCTCATTTCTGCCTCTCACTGCTCCTCGGTCTGTTTGGAAGCAGCTCAAGGCACTGCAGGTTCAGCTCTGTCTCCATAGATGCTGGTACAAATCCTGCACATTTGCTGATGCCCAGCACCTGCCAGAAGCCTCTTCTCAGTCCCTGCTCCAACTCTCAGCCTGCACTGTGGGGCAAGAGAACACAAAATTTAACAGGTGTCCAAAATACTCCCCATCGTTACCTCCTGAGACTGTGGATGTTCTGTCATTCTGGAAATAGCTGGTAAGGTTTCAAAGCTCCCTGAAGAGCCAGCTGATCTCATGAATGCCACAGGTGAACGATGTGCTCAGCTCCTACTGTTTGAGCTGCACTGGTGACACCTTTGTTCGGGGACATGTGCTCATTAAACTGCTTCAGAGGAGCTCATTGGCTGTGAGTGCTGGAGGAGGGAGAGCACAAGGCTCTACCAGACACAAAATGATTACAAGCTGCTTACACAGGATGCCCATAAAAAGGTGAAAGGATGATAAAACAGGTCTGGGAGACACAGCAAGATGTCAGCTAATCCCCTTCCCACACAGTGGTGCTTCTGGCACTTACAACAGTGTCTGACCTGGATTTAAAATCCTCTCATACTGGAGTCACAAGATGTTCCCCAGGCAATTTCTCCAGCATTTGCCCTTCCTGGTGGTCAAAAGGTTTCCACTTGTGTTGAACTAAAACACCACTTTTTGTAGTTTATTTTCACTGCTTCCCTTCTTTTTGCTCGTGGACACTTGTTGCCTTCAGCTTTGTGCAGACTTCCTTCTTGAAATATGTCTCAGCAGCTGCAGAAGCTGTGCCTGCCCTTGTAAAACATCAAACCTGCAGGAGGCATGTAAATGGTTTCCCTCAGGCTCCACCTTTCAGGAGCACACACACATCCACATGCTGGCATTCTCCTCTGATAATTTTGGGAAGTTCTCTTGTTCCACCATGGAAAAGGAGCTCTGCCTGCCCCAGGCAACATGACCAGCTTTCCCCAAGGTGAAGTGGAAGATGAAGTGGAAATAAAGGGCCAGAGTCCAAGAGTGAAGTAGGGTGCAGTTCACCTCCTGTGTGAAGTGGCTGAAAGGCAGGGAAGCCCATGTGAGCAAGCCATGCCCAGCTCCAGTTATAAGAACTGGAGGCAAAAAAAGCACAAGGGATTCATTTGGTCCTGAGGTACCTGTCAGGCAGGTGAGCTGTGCCCCAAAAGTGCCTCATGCCCTGTGCTGAGCCTGGTCTACACAGCTCAGCCAGAGGGGACAGTGACAGCATCTCCACATCTCTGAACAGGGGGGAAAAGGACTCTGAAGCCAAGCTGGGAGGCTCCAGCACCAAAGCCCAAGCCTGGGCAGTAGAAGATCAGGGTTTTTTCATGTTGCAACTTGGAAAACATCCCTCTGCCCTTAATTTTTGCTCCTTGGTTTCTATTTCATTGTAACCTCTTTATGTGGAATCCAGTCACCAGGTCCCCACAATTTTCAATTGTCCTTAAACTGCAGAAAACAGAAAAATGGAATACAACAGAATAGAACAGAACAGGATGGAATATTTCATTGCAATGACCAGCCAGTCCAACAGCCCAACCATTTCAGGGCTGACCAAATCTAAAGTGTGGTATTAAAGGCACTGTCCTCCTGCATCCTCAACCCTGCCAGGCCTGGGGCACCCACCAGCCCACCAGCACCCAAGGAAGCCTGTTCAGTGTCTGACCACCCTCTCAACAAAGAAATGTTTCCTTATTTCAAACCCAAACCTGCAGGAGGATAACTGGTGCTCCAGACAGGCCTTTTGGGAGGAGAGTGGGTGAGGGTGCACTGGCAGGGCCAGCTGCACTGTGGAAGCACCAAGGTGCCAGCCAAGCTGCTGGGCACTGGAACTGGTGCCAGCACAAATCCAGACTGACTACTCTTTGAAAAGGCAAATAGCCCTGATGGGGAATTTTTAGGATACCCCTTGAGGGAAGTTAAACACACATTTGTTCTTACAGATAGAAGAGAAATTAAATGAGCACTGCATTGGGCAGAGTTCTGCTGCAGTGTGGGGTTCTGTGTGGAGTCTGGATTCCTTATCCACCCTTGCTCCAGCACCAATCCCTTGCAAAGAGTCATTTAGTCTCTGGCATTTCTGCTTCCAGACAGTTCAACCCCTCCTTGCATTTGGCCCTTTGCCCTCTGTGCCAGATCATTCCCTGGTCACAATTTTTCCCTGCTGAGCAGTTACAATTAGTATTTTCCCCATCCCAGATAAGGCCCTGGAACCAAGAATTAAGCCCATATGTGTGTAAAAGGGATCTGCAGTGATGTTCTCCTCTGAGACTACACTGATGGCCCAGGTGCAGCTCCTGCAGCAGAGACAACTCTCCAGGAATCCACCTCGTGGGGAATCATCTCCAGGTCCAAGCTGAGACCATGATCCAGCTGGAAAATTCCTTGGGTTCTGTGCCCCACCTCCTTGGCCACCCATGGTCTGGAGTTTATCCAACAGCCCCTGGGGCTGGATGTTCCCACCAGAACAGAGGATTAAAGCAGGAGTGCAGGGCAGGTGCTCACAGTGGGTGATGAGCACCAGAGCTGCTCTCAGGCCAGGCCCCAACAAGAGTGGCAAAGCCATGCCCTGAGCTACTGAGATCTGCCCCATTTCATTAACTGATGGCATGGCTTAACCCCATCCTGATCGGCAAGGAAAGCTTAAAAATGGGGATTAAGTGAAGTGTCTGAGGAAGCACATCCTGGACTCCAGCCAGGCAGAGTTGTACCTTTGAGAAAGGGAGCTCCCCCAGTTTAATGTCAGCAAGGCCTCTTTCAGGAGGCTCCCTCACTGCCCAAAATCCAGCAGAAAGTCCTGGCAGTCATGTGGACCAGAGCAGCTGTGGCTGCCCCATCCCTGGAAGTGCCCAAGGCCAGGTTGGACAGGGCTTGGAGCAAGCTGGGATAGTGGAAGGTGTCCCTGCCATGGCAAGGGTGAAACAAGATGAGATTTGAGGTCCCTTTGAATACAAATCATTCCATGATTTTATGATTCTCTGCCCTGGTGGTCCCTTCCCTCACACAAGGGAGGGACTGGTGGCAGCCCAGGAGGTGAGAAGGTGTTTGCCCTGCAGGCTCCAGGTGAAGGCTGCAGGTGCAGGGTGAGGAGCTCTGTGCAAGGCTGTTCCCGCCAAGCTCCTGGTCAGGCAGGAGCTGTCTTCTGTAAGGAACAGGAGGCTCTGGAGGGCAGGGAGTTGGTGCAGATGTGCAACCAGTGTTTGGGCTGTCAGAAAGGTGGGAATCAGACCTGGGGAGTGACCTGCAAGCCATGGGAAGGGAATGCACAGGGTCTGCCAAGAAGGTGAGTGGGACCAGCAGTCTGCCAGCACTGCTGCTGAGCCCTGCAGGGCAGCACCCCAGAATGAGCATTTAAAGAACAGATTTTGCAAATAGCCTGAGAGTCCAAATTACAGATCAACAAACACAGCCAGATGGACACTGCTGCCTTCTGGACATCTGCATCATTTATTGATGCTATCAGGGCTCAGCCACGCTGCCAAAACTGGAGGCACAGGCCCTTTGCCAAGGCTGTGCCCAGCACAGCCTCCTGCTCTGCCACAAGGACAGAACAAACTAACCCAGGCTCACATTGTGAGCAGGAGCCTGGCCCTGCTGCCCAGCCTTCCTGTGAAAACCTGCCCTGAAAGACAAGCATTAGGAAAACTCTGTCCTGCCAGTTGAACCATCTGTCCTGTTCCAGCTTATTCATGAGCCACATTCTTACCTTTGCTTGTGTAGTTTTTCAGCTCTGCTAGCTGGAAAAGCAGCTTCCCTTGAGCTTTATAATGACAACAATACTACCCTGGAAATCTGTCAGTGCAAACAACAGCCACATCCACAACCTTTCCATGTCTGTGTGAGAGAATTAAACATTTCCCAAACTGGCATGAGATCAAGCTGCCCAGACCCTCCCACAACCTTACTACCAAACTCTTGGAGCCTCCAGAACAGTGTGGTGGATCCAGCCTGTCTAACAGGGCTGGTGTCACTCCACAAGGAGCCCTGAACATGCCCAGGGGCCATTTGGAAGAGCTTCAGCTGGCCCTGCTGCCCACAGTGGCATGGGCTGTCCTGGCATCATCAACTCAGCCACTGCAGTGGGGCAGTGCAGGGTTTGGATCAGCCACACTGCAGGGTTTGGATTGGCCACACTGCAGGGTTTGGATTGGCCACAGTGCAGGGTTTGGATCAGCCTCAGTGCAGGGTTTGGATCAGCCACAGTGCAGGGTTTGGATCAGCCACAGTGCAGGGTTTGGATTGGCCACACTGCAGGGTTTGGATTGGCCACAGTGCAGGGTTTGGATCAGCCACAGTGCAGGGTTTGGATCAGCCACACTGCAGGGTTTGGATCAGCCTCAGTGCAGGGTTTGGATCGGCCACACTGCAGGGTTTGGATCAGCCACAGTGCAGGGTTTGGATCAGCCACAGTGCAGGGTTTGGATTGGCCACACTGCAGGGTTTGGATAAGCCACAGTGCAGGGTTTGGATCAGCCACAGTGCAGGGTTTGGATCAGCCACACTGCAGGGTTTGGATCAGCCACAGTGGCTCATCGTTCACCCTGATTTTACTGCACATTAAGGATGTTGCAGCAGCCAGGAATAACTGGAGCCTGCTGCCTTCAGAACCCCTCTGGAGTGGTTGCTGGAGGCACAGGGATCTCCAGTGCTTACACATCATTAGTGATCTCATACAGCTCCATGTGAAAAGGAAAAAAAACAACCAACAAAACCAAACCTAGCAATTTAAGCCTGTAGCACAAGGAAGAAGGCTGCCCCTGTGCAAATACAGCCAAAAGATCCCCAGACTGTGTTCCTGGAGGCACTGCAGAAGGTGGCTGAACATAAAACCTCTTCTTTCCCCCTTTTCAGTGTGGTCAGGATTAGCACAGCATTGAACATGTCAGTTAGGTCCAAAATTGTTGTCAGCACAAAAAAAATCACTTGCCCTGTGGACAAGGTTCCTGCACAATGAGGTGCTGTGCTGAGGGCACAGATCCAGCCAGCCCAAGCACAGGGAGTGAGCACAGGAGTTCCTCCTGCAAGGAACTCACTCCTGGATGAAGCACTCAGGAAGATTTGCCTCTCACCTGAGTGGAGATCTTGTTTACACCGATAAAAACGTGGCACCGAGTGTGCAGAGAGCCCCGGGGCGGTGCCAAGGTGTCCGCGCTCATCAGCAGCACATTCGAGCTGCACACAAGATGTGCTAACCTGACTGAGAGGGGAAAAGGGCAGCAGAGAACAGATGCCACCTGCCAGGGAGCCGAACCTGAGCCACCCTGCCCTGGGAGGGGGACTCTGGTGTCAGAGCAAAGCTCTGCTTGCAGGGGTGAAACACGGAGCACTTGACCTTTAGGTGACAGGTTGTGGAATGTCAGCTCGAATGACCTGTAGGGAGGGGGGTGGGTGTTATTAAAGTATAAGATACCACCCACAAGCAGGAAAATAATAAAATTCCTCCAGGGAGGGGGGAAAAAAGCCTGTGAATTGTCCCTCCCCGTGTTAGACTCCTTGGCTCAGTGCTTCAGGGATCCTCTATGGGAGACAAGAGCTTATCAGGGGGTACCTGCATTTCTCACAAGAGGTAAATTGCCTTTTAAATCCTCTCCATTGCTTTATAAGCGTCCTACTTAGGTCTAATGGTGTGCAAAAGTTTACAAAGCATTTTCCATGACCTGGAATGCTTGGCAGCTTGTGAGTAGAGCAAATAGCTTAGCTGGGATAATGGAGAGGAAATCCACTGAAGAGCTCAAGTCATTAAGATGTTTGCATTTGATGAGACAACCACTACCAAGGGCTGGAGCAGGAGAAATGAGCCAGTGGTGCTCGTCTGAGGTGCTGGGAGGCCTTTCTGCATCCATCACCCACCTCCCCAGCACCACCAGAGCTGCTGGCCCAAGTCTTCTCCCAGGGCAGCAGCTTGATTGCTTTCTGCCCAAAATCTTGGAAAGCTAAACACACAATGGAGTGATTCTACACAAGGAAATAAATGACAAATTAAATCCCACAGTGGCACATCTGCATCACTCCCAAAACTCAAGAAGGGCTGAGGCAGCAGTGCCTCACTGGAGCTCTCTTTGGGAAACATCACCAGCCTGAAGTTACAAGGTGGAGTCAAAAGTTCATTCCACATCTCCATTGCTGTAGCTTTCATTCATATTTTACAACTTTAGGGAAACTTTTTTTTTGCTTTATTGATGCCTCCTTTTTCCCAGGAGTAATTGGGCATCCAAGTGCCTGGGGAATGGGAGGACCACTGCAGGAGGACAAAGAGCTGGCACTATGAGCTCTGAGGGGTCAGGAGGAGGAGACAGCCTGCACACACAGGAGCTCTTGGGCTCTTTTGGGGTATGTCCATCCACTCCTTTCACACCTTGCAAAGGGAAGCTGAGACAATCAAAAACACCTCATGAGCATCAGAGGGAAAGGAGGATTTTGTCACTCAGCCTCAGGGACACAGACAAATGGAGGCACAAGGGACTGGGACTGCAGGTGAGTAAGAAAAGCTGTTTCACACTGATGGTTTCTGTGAGGAGGCCAGGAGTCAGAACCTTCAGGCAGTGTGGTGCAGGGCCTGTGTGCCTGCCCAGTTCTCAGCTCCACTCTGGCAGACCCTGTGATGCCATCAAGAATTCTGCCCACTTGTTCCAGGACCTTCCACCTCCCTCCTTCTCTGTCTCCTGCTATGTTGCTTTCTCACTGAAGACTCCAGTTCCTGGAGCACAAAAAGCCAGTGCTCAGCTGGGAGATGTTGCACTGGGCCTTGTGTTTTACCCAAACTGTCAGAACATCACTTGAGGGCTGACACTGGTGGTTTTATCTGAACTAATCCACATAAACTCCTTGCTTTTTCTCTCCAACTGCTGTGGCAACTCAGCATGTCCAGGTGGTATCTGGAAGGACAATGCCTGCCCTTCCAGGGCAGAGGGATGGTAAAGTCATCCCTAATTTGGCTCATTATCTGCTGAGTCCCTGGGTGTCATTTCAACAGCTCATGAGAAACAAATTACTTCAGAGCAATTTACTTTGCACACAGTTGCATGGAATTCCTTCCCAACCCTTTTTCCTTTATAGGAATCACAAAAATGCTGGATTTTTTATAACTAGATGAACACTGTGACAGCAGCAATTGTCTTCCATAAATGAATGCCAAGACAAATCAGATTAGACACAGGTACAGTGATGAAGTCTTCAAAATCCACTTTTCCACAGGATGTCCTCTTGCAATGTCTTCGCTTTCAGACGTGCCCCTCTGCTGACACAGCACAGGTGCTGTCCTAGAGTTATGGAGTTCCACTCCCGGCACCAAAACATGAAGTTTTCAGACAGGAAGCTGCTGGGATTCACATAAAACCGTGTTAGTAACAGTTTCATGGGCACTTGGAGGATGCTGGATTTGCATCCTCCTGCTCACCATTCATAAATACACACACAGGCGTCACTTTATTCTCATGGATTTTGGCAAGAGGCCCACTGAATTCAGCAGAGAGAAGTCCATTGACTTTGGTAGACTTTGCACATTGTGGGTGAGAACAGATGGAGGCTCTATTCACCAGTTGCCACTCGTTAGTTAAAGCTTATTATTGCTGAGGAGTTTTGTTAATGCGTTTACCAAGGGAGCACGATCCAAGTGCTGTAAGCACTGCTGAGTGCTGGACAGCAGCAGATGTGCCCTCCCAGCACGGGTGGAGTGAACAAAGGACACCCCTGCATTCAAAGGCCTTTCAAACTGCCCAAACTGGCCCACTCTCAGCCCTCAGAAGGCAGCAGGTCTGCAGCCACTTGATCACAGAGAAAAGGCATTTTCCAGCAGTGCCAGTGTGAGACAGCACAGACCTGGCACAGGACAAGCACATGTGAGCACAGCACAGCCCCTGTGCTGCCTCAGGAGGGTTTGGGCAGGAGCTACACTGAGCCTTCCCAAGTTACAGCTGCACAGAGTGGAAACCCTCCTTGCTTTGTGAGGTGATCCCATTTCCTGAGCACAGCCAGGGCAAGGGATGTCTTCTGGAGAAAAAGATCTCCCTGCACATGGCTCCTGCAGCTTTGGCCAAGAGCTTTCCTCCAGGGAAGTG
Organism: Notiomystis cincta; assembly: GCA_013398075.1. NCBI lineage: Eukaryota > Metazoa > Chordata > Aves > Passeriformes > Notiomystidae > Notiomystis > Notiomystis cincta. Next base: position 51,549 of record VZRX01021713.1, read on the forward strand.
TTTCTCAAAGCTGGGTCTTGTTTCCATGGGGCTCCACAGCTCCAGGCAGCAAAGAAGGGAAGGTGGGCACTGCCCAGGGGCTCGTGGGCAGGCAGTGCTCAGCAATCAGCTTTGGCAAAAGGGAGGAGAATTCACATTGCCCACGGAGCCACAGGGTTACAACAGCCTTTAAATCATACAAGGCCAGCAGGGCTTGAGTTGGGAGGGACCTTGAAATTCATCTCGTTCCACCCTCTGCCAGGGGACCACCAGGTCAGAGAATCATAAAATCATGGAATCATGGAATGATTTGTATTCAAAGGGACCTCAAATCTCATCTTATTCCACCCCTGCCATGGGCAGGGACACCTTCCACTGTCCCAGGGTGCTCCAAACCCATCCAGCCTGGCCTTGGACATTTCCAGGGATCCAGGGGCAGCCACAGCTTCTGTGGGCACCCTGTGCCAGGGCCTCACCACCCTCACAGGGAAATGTGCCAGGAGTTCAGGAAGTTCTAGCATTAATAAATCAGGGAAGCCAACAGCTGTCCCAAACAAGCTAGAAAGAGAAGATAAAAACCCATGTTGATTTTATGGGGTATGTCCAAAAGCACATTTGCATGGGTGTGAGCTCACATGATTTACCTACCATCAGAATCAGACCCTCCTTTTCATGCTAATTAGAGCAGTGGAGAAATCCCAAAATCCACTGGGAATTTCCCCTTGCTTACAAAAATGGCATTTTGTTCTGTTTGAAATAAAAATGTCTAAATAAAAATATTGTTTCTGCACTTGGAAAAAAAAAAAATCTGTCCCATAGGGCACCTCTTGTTGCCTGAATCTGACTAAATAAAATGGAGGAATGTTTTAAAAACCATTGGAGTCTGGCTGGGACAATGAAGAGCTGACTCCCCAGGCAGCTCCTCATGGGGCATGGATGAGCCAGTAAGAGCTTTTTCCAGTGGTCAAGCACTGGAGAGGGGCCCAGAGGGACCACAGAGGGTCTGTCCTTTAAGATTTGCCCAACTTGCCTCGACAGACCTGTGCCAGCAGGGCACTGAGAGCTGTCTGATCTGTGCTGTGATCTCACTCTCTGTACTCCAGTGGTGCTGGAGCACACCAGAACTGAAATCCTTGCATGGAATGATGCCAGAGCCCTGTGAGATGAACAACACCTGCTGCTTCTACACTTCTTTAAATGGTGCAGGGAAGAAAGTGAACATATTTGAGTTACAGAGGAACTGAACCTTCCAATCCCTGCTTTCTCTTTCTGCTTCAGGGCTTTTTGTTGACACTACAAGAACAGCATCTCTTGGGGCAGAAAATGGTTTGAAGGGCTTGTGTTGGGTTATTTTTTCTTCCATCTCACACACATCCTTCCCAGGCTGGACGTGGTGTTGTGTGGCTTCAGCCCTGGTTAGCGAGCACACTTCCAGGGGTGAGGGCATTTGGTGCAATAATTGAAACGTGGGTTTCTCAGGCAGACTGTAACTGAGCTCATCCCACAGCAAAACTTGTGTGTCTCAGGCAGGTCACCTTCACCTGGGGCAGGTTATGTTCACCTGGGCAGGTTATCTCCACCTGGGGCAGGTTACCTTCACCTGGGGCAGGCAATGTTCACCTGGGACAGATTATGTTCACCTGGAGCAGGTTACCTTCACCTGGAGCAGGTTACCTTCACCTGGGACAGGCTGTGTTCACCTGGGACAGGTTACCTTCACCTGGGGCAGGTTATCTCCACCTGGAGCAAGTTATCTCCACCTGGGGCAGGTTACCATCACCTGGGACAGGCTGTGTTCACCTGGGGCAGGTTATGTTCACCTGGAGCAGGTTATCTCCACCTGGGACAGGTTACCTTCACCTCAAGCCTCTCCAGCAGTGAGCTATTTTTACAGCCTCTCCTCTTTAACCATTTGGCTTGACCACGTAGCTGCTGCCTCCCCCCTGAGCTAACCCACACACCCTGCAGCCCACAGAACCAGTTACACACCTCGTGCTTCCCATGTGAGCCACCCTGCTGGTGATGGAAGTCTTTCTCTTGCTTTTTTGACATCTGTGGGCATGCCCAAAAGAGTTACTGAGAAAGGCATTGTTTTCCACCCAGGATAAACTCACATGCCCAAAAAAGGCCACTCCTTTGGTCTCTAAGGACACATCTGGCCCAGGCAGGACTCTCTCCATCACCTGTGCTCTTCTGCACCCAATGGAGCTGCTTAAAACACATGGTCTCCTTCCAAACAGCTCCTGAAATAAAGGCAGAGGGAAAAGTGATTCTTCTATATTTCAGTGCTGATTCTTCAAAAACAAAGCATACAAAAAATTCTTGACCCCAGTCCCACCAGTGAAACCAGCTCAGGCAGGGGAGGGCCACAAGATGCTTCTCTCCCAGAAGGCCTCATTGTGCCAAGCTCAAATCCAAGCAAACTGCCAGGTTTGGGTGGTTGGACATACTAAATAAACCCTGAAACTTTCTGCTACAAACAGTTACCCTAAAACACCAGGTACAATCAAACTCCTGCATTTTCAGGAGAAAACACTGCAAGCCAAGGCTGGCAGTTAAAGCCTGTGCAGGACTGGCCCTTGTCCCCACCTGCCCTCGTGCTCCTGCACAGGGGCAGCGTGGGCAGGGATGAACACAGCAGCTATTGACTGTCCCATCTCCTTCCCTCCTCTCCCCAAACACACCCATCTGTGAACCCAACCCAGACCCAGGGAGCACCACTGAGCCAGGAGAGAGGCTTTGCAGCTGTAACCAGCTGTGGAAGAGCAGCCTGGCTCTGTAGCTGGTATCAGTTAGTGTGTGCAGAGCCTAAAAATAGAGACCCTCTGCTCTCACAATGACTCAGAGATGCAGAAGGGAAACCCACAAGCTCAGTGCTTGGCTGTCCCCCGAGCTGGTTGAAAGTTTGCATCTAAAATTTTGTTTTGACACAAAACGGCTTTTTGAAAAAACAAATTAACAACAACAACAAAAAAATAAACCCAAATCTCCTCCTCTCTCACCACCAGAGCTGCTGGGAATTCTTCTCATTTGGTCTAAGTTTGGAAGAGGTCTTGGCCAGTAAAACATGCCATTGTGTAGTTTTCCAATGCTAGCTGGCAAACTCCCTGCAAGTATTTACTTGCCAAGCTCTTTCCTGGAGACCTTTGAGACCAGATAAAAAGGTGCAAGGTGTGTCACTCCTCTGGAACCCCCGTGTGGACACAGCTCCCCTTGCAGACAGCTCTGATTCCAGCTCAGGAAGAACACATCCACTCTTGCTGACTCCCACGAGGAGTGGATCCTTTAACTCCCTCTGTTTGTCCCACACTCTGGGGGCTCCACCAGGTTTTGGCTGTGCCATGGGTGATCATAGCCTGGAGGGGAAGCAGAACCAGGGTGCCATGGGCAGGTCCATTACTGCTCCAGCCCTATGAGAAGAACAGGTCCTTCCTCCCCTGTCTGTTTATCTGCCCCGTGGTCATTTTGGGGCTGTCATTCTGGAGATGTAACCCTCAGAGGTTTTCACAATTGCTGGACAGGGCCAGGAGCATCCTGCCCTGTCTTTGACATGGGAGGTTGGATTAGTGACCTCCAAGGGATCTTTCCAGTGTCTCTCTCAGGCTCTCATGCCTGGTGGAGTTGAGCAGGCACAGCTGAGCTCCTGAGGGCAGAGGAGCAGAGCAGAGCAGGGCAGCAGGCACCAGCACAGCCTGCTCTCCAAACCTCCTCTGCTCCCACTTGAGCCACAGCTGGACTGGTTTGGTCCTTCCCCATTGGGAGGGGAGGGGAGGAGAGGCAGCACTGACATTCCACACTGAGTCAGGCACCAGGACACCAAGCCCTGGCTCCAAGCAGGAGGCCACGAGCTCACACACCTGCAGGAGGCCTCAAAATGCTCCATTAAATCCCTGCACTGCCAAGGACCTCAGGGAAGAACTGAGAGGAACCACAGCAGGAGCCCAGCCCAGCCCAGCCCCTGTCTCATCCCTGTGAGGGGCAGTGGCACCAGAGCCAGTCTGGGCAGCCCTGGGCAGCCCTGGTCCCCCAGAAAGGGGACACAGGTGCACCCACAAGTGGAACACCTTCCCAGCTCCCTTGGGAACAGCAGCACATGGCCCTGCCTTGGATGCCTGCAAGGGCAGGGGGAGACAGTGAAAAGGGAATAACTGATAGTGATGAGCTGCCAGTAATTCCCACAGAGAGCTGGAAGGAGAAAGACCTCAGGAAGCCTCCCCCCTTCCCTGTGAGGATCAGCCCTACCTAAACTAATGGACCATCTGCCTGCTGGCCTGGCCTGTGACCCCAGCAGGGCAGCGAGGGGTGGGGGGAGCTCAGCCCTGAGCTCCCATGTTCAGCACTAGAGCTGAGATCTCTCCACTGTTCACTCCTGCTGGGCTGTTCCCTTTCCAGAAACCCATCCCCTCCCTACCCAGCCCTGGCTGCTGTCCCAGGGCAGGTGCTGGAGGCAGCACACTGTCCCTTGTCAGCACACACAGCCCGGAGTGTCCCCCAGGTGGTGGTCACTGCTCCCATGGCCTTGTCCTGCTGAGAACCACCTGGAGCTCCAGCAGGTCTGCCAGGAGGGAGATGGCCTGTCCTGAGCTCACCTGGGAGCTGACACTGCCACGGGCATCTGGCACTGAAGCAACAGCACGTGGTGAGCCCAGCGGAGGCTGGGGAGCAGCTGCAGGACCATGGCCACCCTTCAGCTCACTGTGTCTGCTCAGGACAGGGTCCAGCCCACACTGACATTGCTTTGTGACTCTGAGGAAACCCAGGGTGGATTTCTGCCACAGGAACAACCAAATTACCAATTAAATCATTGAACCAGACAATTATTTCGTGATCAATTCAGACCTAGCCACTTTTATATTCCCATTTTCTCACCAGCAAAGTGTTGTGTTTAAGATTAGCCAGGAACATTTTGTTCCAGCTGAAACAGAATTTCTGCTTTTGTTATGGCCTCTGTACCAAAGTGAAATCCTTGGCCCTTGGAGGGTTGGGACATTTCTGAGACCCAGGGCTCAGGCTCCTGGAGGATTTGGGGGATTGGGGCTGATTCTGCCTCCATGGGTGACTCTCTCCTACACAACCTTTGGACATCTCTGGGCCCCTCACAAACCACTGTGGACTGACCCTCACAAGCAGCAGCAAGACCCCTGCCCCGACCCCAGGATGGCAGAAGGTTCTCACTCTCCATGGGCCACTAAATATTTCATTATTCTTCCCAGAGAAAACAGGCAATTTTCCACCCCCGGCTCTGCACACCCACAGCAGGACAAAGGCACCTCACAGCTCCACATGTGGGAGTCCAGCCCCAAACATCTTGTTCAGACCAAAAGGTCTTGTCCAGTTTCCTGTGACTGTCAGTGGCATTTCCAGGAATGCCACACTCACTGAGAGAAAAGTCACTTTCTGTTAATAATGATACTTGAGTTGGTGGAGAACACTGGGAATTTCTCCCTCATGAGATCGAGTGGTATTTTGTTTTGATCTGAATCATGATTTTCTTTTAATTTTAGTCTGAAATTTTTGGAATTGATGGCTCTGTTACTTTCTCAACCTCTTGTCTGTTTTTCCTTTGAGCTGCCAACCCCCAAGGTACCCTGGTTAAGCTGTGGAAATTTGTCAATACAGGGCAGGATTTGGACTGTCAGTTGCACTTAAATGCAACAATTTTACAAATAACCAGAATAGATGTGTGAGGATCTGCTCTGAAATAGGGCACTGGGACAGAGAGAAAAGTACAGTGTGCCCAAAGTGCTCATGATGAATAACAGAGCAGAAATGTCACTGCTCCTACACACCAGCCCATCATTAAATACTTCCACTTTAGTGAAATGGCAAAAAAGCAGCTGATGCTTCAGCACAGTACAATCCAAATTCTATCCACATCTGCCTTACAGTGTCAGATTCGTGCAGGAAGCAGAAGTGTTCCTGTGATTTTATCATCTCTGTCTAGAACACGCTTGTGAAAGGTGAGAACACAATGCCAGCACAGTGCAAGGTTTCTGAGGCATCTGAGTTCATTTTAATAGTGATATCATTGTTAAAATGAGATATAATGATCTTTAGTTCACTTAAAAAAAACAACAACTGAATCAAAGGAGTTTCTGGGCACTTGCTCAGAAATTTATTCTTCCTGGACCTTAAAATAACCCTTCCAACTCAGTCCTTTCAGACCACAGAAGAGCATTGCTGTGTGAATTTTTAATGCCCCTTTGGTAGCACTCAAGGGGTTTAATTCTGCCACCACTGTTTATCTAAATTCACACAAAGAAATTATGATTTCCAGCTCTAAATAATGCCCAGTGAACAGTGAAAAATAGAAGAATTGAAAAATCTGCTTATTTTTAGGAGGAGCTGATCCAAATTTCCCAGCTGCAGGAAAAGGAATCTGAGAAGAGCAGCATCAGGGAGAGAAGTCCTTCTCTCACTCTGAGAGACCAAAGGGGCTGTTCTGCCTCTGCCACCTTCTCCTCTGGCTGAGGGTGGGACCAGGCCCTCCTGGGGCCAGCAATGTCCTTTTTGAAGGGTTTAAGTCAGGCTCTCACCTTGGCATGAGGAGAGCTCTCCTCCACCTGAACCAGGTGGCTGAGAGGTCACAGTGGGACACAGAATTTGTGCAGAAACACTCATTCCCAACGAGCTGCTCCAGAGCTTTGGCCAGGTGGGTGCCCTGGGTCTCCGAGCTCAGATCTCCCTCCCCGTGGTGCTCCTGGCACTGCCACAGCCATGGGCAGCCCTGGGGGCTTTAGCTCCACCTGCAGTGCCAGGAAGGTGTGCTCAGAGTCAGAGAAGTGGCTCTGCCACGTTGGTAACCAACAGGAGCACCCTGGGGACTGACTCCACATCTTGCACTCCCAGGGGATACCTCCCTGCCTCCAGCAGCCCTTCAGGTGTCCTCCACCTACCTGGCCTGTCTGTCAAACCCAGACCAATTTCAGGCTTTGCAGATCCCCAGCACCAGGGGAGACCTTGGATTCACAGTCCCACAGGAGCATAGATCCAGCTCAGGAAAAGCCAGGGGGGTCCTGCTGAGCATTCACCACCTCAAACCATCGTTTGTCTCCTTCCTAGGATCCCTCATGGGAGACAGGAACACCTATAGAAAATCCTGGGATTAGTTTAGGAGCCATGGAGGTTTTTATCTACAGCAATCAAGTGGGTTAGGGAGGTATTTTGGCTTTGTAGGCAGAGTTCATGGACTGTGCTGCCAGTCATGGTGCCTGTGCCTCACAACAAATGTGGACAAATTAGAACTGGGATTCTTGGATTTCTTTGAAAACTTGCAGCTTTCCAGAAAATCCTGCATTCTTTATCCAGAAGCAAACATAACTGGAGGTGGGAAGCTCTGACTCCTGCTGAGTGGTAAATGACCTGACTCCTTCTGGTGACTCAGTAGTCCCACACACACCAGGAAGGATGGCCAGCCCTGAATTCCCTCCTGTGCTTGGCTGCCCTGCTAAGCCCACTGAGCTGGAAAAGATTCACTTGGAAAGCTTCTGAGTGCTGCTCATCCAGCACTGAGCAGTGGTGCTGGTCCCCCTGCTCTGCTCTTTCCATCTCAGTGCCACAGCCCGAGAGGAAATGGGGTTACATCAGCCCAGAGGAGCTGAGATGATGCAGCTGGTGGCCAAGCCAGCCTGGCTGAGCTGCACAAGTGGCAGTGGCATTTGGCCACATCCAATGGTCACAGTCTGGCACAGAATCCCACTGGCTCTGCCATTTCCAAGACCTTCACTTCCATCCATAGGCAGCTCCTATATTTAGTAATTATGTTGGTGGCAAAGGCCCAGCCATCCAGGATGTTGATTCAGACACCCAGACACTCAGCCACTTCCTGTTTGGATGCACTAAAATTATTTGCATCATTTAAAAAGTGATGTTGGTTAAGGGAAACAAAGTGTTATTGTCAGAGGAGGCTGAGCTGGGTTAAGTGCCTGTGCACAATGGAAAAAAAAGCAGAACAAAACGCCTCCATGTCCCAACAGCAGCACACTCAGAGTGTCCTGGGAGCCACTTCCACCCCTCCTGCAGCCCACTGGCACTGCTATTGCTACAGCAGTGCTGAAAAGCACTGGGATCCCCTGCCCAGCCTCCTCCCAGGGTGACCCAGTATCATCTGTACCTAAATCTCAGGACCCAGGAGCTGTCTGGTCTGGAAGAGGCAATAGGAAGGACCTGCCTTCCCTGCCACCCAAGCACTTAGAGCTACAGACAAACTTTTCCACTGTCACACAGCCTTTGCAACCTTGGGCATAAATGTGGCAGCCAAGATCTTCACAGACTTCTGGTGGCTCGAGGTCCAGGCCGTGGATCTCCACCCTGGGGCTTTGTGGGTGGTGGCTGTGGCTCAGCTCTGTCACCTCTGTGCTTCTTGTCTTGCCAGGGATGCCTGGAGAGGCTGACCTAGACCAGAGGCTGGACAGAGTTGGAGGATAAAGGGCAGGGATTTATTGGAGTCCTTCACAGGGCACACCTTGGGCAGTGCAGGAGTCTCACAGAGACCACACCCAGGATGGATGATGGTCACACTTTTTTTTGACAGATATAAGTTTAGTCTATTTGCATATCAGGGGTTAATTAATTGTCCAATTACAGCTTCAGGGAGTGGAGTCCCATTCCCTGAGTTTGTCCCCCCCATTTCACTGTTGTTTACATTTTTGGGGTCCATGAAAACAAGGTGGCCTTGGGTTTCAGGCCTGGAGAGAAATTGTTTATTTGAAAAAAACACAAGAACAGGAGCTGACAGGCTGTGGAGTTTTAGAGTTCTACACTAAAGCAGTGCTGATCTGGAAAATAAAAAACTTAAGGCATCACCTTAAGGGCAGACAGGACCTACCTTGGGCCAGCTGCTGCTGGGTGAGGGTGATGGGGGGACCCCAGTCCAGCTCTGCCTGGGTCTGTGGTTGCCCTCCCAGGGTGACAGAGCCTGGCTGTGCCCCAGGGCCACCTGCTCTGGTCTCACCTGGGGCTCAGCCAGGACCCTCCAGGAGCTGCAGGTACCTGGGGGCATCCTCTGCCCCCTCAGCCTCTCATCCCAGCCTGTGCCTGCAGCCTCTGCAGCTTCTCCACTTCCAGAGGAGAGCCAAGAAACAATTTGCAAAACATTTTCAGGGGAGCCTTGCAAGTGATTCCTTCTGCACTGCCTGCAGGCCCTGCATGTCTGATAAAACCCAACTGCTCCTCACAAGCTCCCAGACACACAACACCCCCAGACACTCACATGAAGGGAGTTGTCCTGGATGTTTCACATCCCACCTCCAAAATATGATCAATTTAGCCTTTCTCCTGTTTTTTTAAAGCCTTACTAAGCTATTCCCAATGTCTAGGAAGGCTGATGACTCAATAGGTTTTTCCACACAGAGTCTGGACAAGCAATCTCTTGGCAGGGATTGTTTATGACTTAGCTGCAGATGGATTTACCTATCCTGCCTTCTTTTTAGCAGAGATGTAATTAGTCAGTGGCCCAGGAACTCTAAAAGTGGGTGAGTATCTTAGTGCCTTGACTTTCACACCCACCTTCAAAACACACAGCTGGGCACCTAAAGGTGAAGGTGACTCTGTTCCAATGTCCTTTTGAAAATCTTTTGTCAAAGTGCATCTTCCAAGCACGAATTAGGTGAGTGCACTGTTTAAGCCAAGGAATAAAAGGCAAATTACAAATCAGAAACCTCAAGCAGTAGGTTCTGAGTCACCCTCAGTCAATGACAGCAGCTCTGCAATCAGCATTTAGGTCATAACTGTGTTGCTATTGTATGTCCAGGAATATCATCTGGCACCCACAGCAGTAGCTGTGTTGAGTCAGCAAGGCAAACAGGAGTCAAATATAGTTAAAATCTTATTTTTGTTACTGGATTTAGCAACTGTTTCTGACTATCTGTCATGACAGAGCAAACCTGCAAAGTCACATCCCTGGATTTCTCAGAAGAAAGTTGCAGTTTGATGGTTGCAAAGTGTTTTAAACCTCAGGTCAAAAGTTCCCAGGTCTGAATACACTTTTTGATTTTAGCATCTGATAGCAAAGTGTCAGGTAAGGATTGATCATAACAGAAATTACCAATGTGAGAAGCCAAGGATGTCTCTCCAACAGGAGACCTGGAGCAGGGTGCACAGTCCCTGTGTTTCCCCTGCACCTTCAGCTGGCAGCAAACACCATTTTTCAGCAATCCCAGGCAAGCCTGGTGCAAGCCAGGGGTGCTGGTGGAAGGAAGGATCCTGAGCCAGCCCCCAAGGCCAGGTGAGCACTGCCTGCTCTCCCCAGGCCCAGCCAGGAGCCAGCTCTCCCCAAATCCCAGCACCCTCAGGTCTGGCCCTGAGAGCTCAGCAAGGTGCAGGGTCCAAACTCACACTCCCAGAGCCACCCCAAGCTGCCTGCCCTGAGTGCTGCCTGCACATTTCTCTCTGTGTTGATCCTGTCCTTGAGGAAGGTGAGACCTTGTGTTTTCAGCTTCATCTGCTTTGCCTTCTCCCAGCACACACCAGACCTGAGAGCTTGCAAGCTGACCACACTGCTGTATGAAGATAAGGCTTTGATTACAGAGCTGAAAAGAAAGTTAAAAACATGGGGAAATACAAATACAAGGACACAAGGTGAGGGTAGGGCCAAGATTGTTGCTGGCTGCTGCCCAGCCTGTAACTCAGCTGCCATGCACCTGGGGACTGTCTGCAAGAGCAGGATCCTTGAACACCACCCCACTTTTCCCATCACATCTCTTTTATTAATTTCCAGTCTCCCTGCCCTTGCAGACCTCCTGACTTCTGTGCTGAGTTCATTCCTTCAGGTTTAAAACACCTTCTCACTGCCTGCAGGATGCTCACACTATTTTGTGCCTCTCAGGGAGACTGCCTGGCTCTCAACTCACCTCCTGTTTCCTCCAGAGTTCTTATCTGTGCCCACACAGCTGCATCAGGGCAGCCACCCCAGCCAAAAGCCTTTTGTCAAACAGCTTCCCCCTCCTCCTGCTGCTCTGGGGGCTGCACTGCCACCCTGGGTGCTGACACATTCACTCCCCAGCAGGTTCAGGGGGAAGGAGCTGGGTGTATTCCTGTGAATTTTGAGCACTGGCTTTGCAGAGCTCCTGGGCTCAGGGCAACCCAGCAAAAACAGCACAGAGGAGCCAACCAGGCTTCCCAAGCTCCCACCAGGCTGGAGCAGCTCGGGCTGAACCAGCTGGGGTTGGACAGGACTTGGGAGGTGTTGTCTGTGCATATCACAGGCACTGGTGGAGCTGTTTGTTGAAAGAATTTGCAAACGACTGTAATTGACTAAGAAATGGAGGAATTGTGCAATGTGCTGATTACAGAGAAAGGGTTATTAATCCTCCAGACAGGCCTGGTAAAGGCCCTGTCAAAACATTAGGGAGGATGGTGTGAGGAAGGAAAAGGGCATGTTGTGCTGTGCCACCACACCTGGCTGCCAGCTCTGCTGCAGGAGGGATTCCACTGGTCCAGCATCTGCTTTGATCCAGATGTGCCCTGGGGACCACTGGTTTGGGATTCACCTCCCTGTCACTGAGGGTCCCATTGCAAGCCATGCTGGAGTTCAACTCACCTGCTGAGCCTGCTAAGAGCAGGGTTCAATCTGATATTGAGACATTTATGATGTGCCTTTATCAGTCAGTGGAGTTTAGGGGAAGCTGGAGGTGCCAAATTCAGGGTGAACTGATCTTTTCTCACATCTCTGAATTGATCAGCACTCCCAGGAACCTCCTGGCTGATGGGAGACACTCACCCTGACCCCTGGATGTGGGTGTGACACAGCCTGAGTCTGATCCCAGATGTCCTGGAGAGGAAAGCACCTTCCCAGCCTGTGTCTCTCTGCCATTTTGACTTTCCCAGACCCTAAGATCTGCTGTTGTCAGCGAAGCTCCTGTTCTCACAAGCTCAGGGCAGAGGTCCAGGCTGGCTGCTGCCTCCCCCTGAGCCTTCTGGCTGTTGGACACCCTTCCTTTGGCCAATCTCAGACAGGAGCAGGGATGCTCAGCTGGAGCCCAGACAGGGCAGTCCTCATCACCCCCTCTGCCAGAAGGACTTTGTGCTCCAGGGTCACACAGCACTGGCTGCTCCCAGGGGCCAAATGGCACCTGAAGGCAAAAGGAGAACCCAGACCCACCCTGGTGGGGTTGAACTGAGTGGCTGAGGCATCTCCAAGCCTCAGCACATCTTGGCTCTGACAAGCACTGGGCATTACCCTCCACTGAGCAGAGCCCTGCAAGCAGCAGAGCAGGGGCAGATAAACTGGCCCCAGCCTGCCTGGTTAATCTGTGCTCAGGTCCTTTATCCTGTCTGCCTATATTTAACCTCCCTCCCAGCCACCTGCAGCCACGGGGGGGGGGAGGGCAGAGGGGATGTGCAAGGAGCAGCTCAGCTGGGAGGTGAGGACGTGAGAGCAGTCCTGGGCACACCTGGGCACACAGGGGGGACCATGGCCTCTCCTCCCCAGCACCAGGCTGGTTTGGGTGGCATTGGAGGGTCTGGGATGCCACCACAGACAAGGTAGAGTTGGCATTTGGGACAGAGCAGGATGGAGGTGGAATGGGAGATGCAGAGCACAGGGGAAAGGAGACACTGGTAGGGTAAAAAATCCAGCAAACAGGAGGTTTGTCTGCCCATGGAGAGGCTGGGAGTGACAGTTTGGATAGAAATAGAGGTTGTGAAGACATGGCAGGGAAAATTGAGGGAATTTCTCCCATTCTGGCACTGGAGGGCAGGACAGAGGGCCACAGGGGCCAGGCTGGGCAGAGTGCACAGCTGAGGGGAGATGGAGGAGGCACAGGGGGGATGTGTCTCCAGGCTGCTCAGGGGAGGAACTGGGCTCCTGCAGCACAAAATGAGTCAAATCTTCCTCACCTTTGCAGGCACTGCAGGGTCCAGTGCAGACCAGTCTGAATCCTCCCACCTCAGTCCCCACCAGAGGCCTCATGGACCTGGGAGTGTGGGGTGGCTGAGCCTGCTGAGAAACAGCTGGGAGAAAACCTCTGCTCACAGGGTGCTTCGTGCTGGAGGGAAGAGGAGAGGAGAGGAGAGGAGAGGAGAGGAGAGGGGCAGCTGCCCTTGTGCTGCTCCCAGAGCTGTGTGCACATGCTGCATTACTCAGGGGTTAAAATCAGGGGCTGGATAGGGAGATACCTCTCTCCTTTCCCAGGCAAACACCTCTTCACTGAATTAGTCTTGCATTCCTTTCTGGTTAGCCCTTCTCTGGCAGTACAACNGGGAGGGGAGGGGAGGGGAGCCAGTTCTCCATGCTGCCAGGATGGAATTTTGGGAAATTCCCTTTCATCCTCACAGACATGTTTTCTATTATTTCTATGTATTTCTATTTCTATTCTATTTAAATACTGATCTTTCTACTTTGAATGTGCTCTGTGCCCACTTAGCCTGCTCCTCTGATTGAGCTGAGACAAAATGCTCAAGGCTCATCTCTTAATATGCTTAAAAAACCCCAAAGCCATGGTGTCCCTTCCCCTGGGTCTGTCCCTTCTCCAGCCCATCCTGCAGCCCCAGGGAAAGGCACCTCACTGCTATCTGAGAGCTCTTGTCACAACAGACCATGGTGGCAGCAGGGCCAGCCCCACCAAATCCTCTTTTCTTGCACCAGGATTCATGCAGGGTTTGTGCTGCTGGTTTAAATTAATTTCCAAAGTCCTGGTAGCACCAGGGGGGCTGGCTGTGCTCATTTTGACAACCCTATTTAAAGTAAAGAAGGTTTAAACTACAAACTACCCCCACAACATAGGTAAAAACACAGAAAATCCACAAAAAAACCCCACAAATTAACAAAAAATAGGCATTCAGATTCTTTGGAAATTAAAAAGTTGAAATTTTCAGTATAAGAATTACTCCCTGGATTACTTTTCTGGTGCAGGCAGGCATCTCCCCTCAGACAATAATAATAAATTCATGGGTATTAGATTCAAAAGAAAAGAGCCCATTAAAGTAAGCAAAATAAATCAAAATTCTATAACCAAACACCTTGCACCATCTCCAAAACTTTTTCATCATCCATTGCTTTTTCTACTAGCTACAGAATTGTGAGACTCTTGCAAAAAAATCCTCCTGTCCACTCAAATCTACATTTTTGTCTTTGCTTCAATCAAATATTTGACAAGTGGGAACAACACAGGTTCACAAGTGGTCAGTGAAGATTGTGCTTGCTGCAGTGATTTATTTTAAAGCCATTTCACATGAGGCATCCCACATCCTCTCCACCCTTAGGGGAAATTTACATTTGCCCTTCCTCAGCCCTTTCTCCTGCTTGCAAACCCTCCAGCCTGATGGGATGCAGTTGGTCTTTGTATTAAGGTAAACTGGAACAAAATCCTATTTAGCTCAGGGACACTCAGAGCTTCTAGTGGCAAGGGCTTATTTCCAGGGGGATTTGTGGAGTTTGACACAGAGAGGAGTTCAGCTGGAGAGACCAGGAATGTGCTCAGGCAAAGAGGGAAGCAGCAGCTGAGTGTCCTGATTCCTGCTGGGAGGTGAACCAGGGTGGGCACGGGGCACACAGACCCTGCTCCTGTGGGGCTTCTGTGCTCCCTTTTCTGGGGAGAAGGAGACTGGGAGGAACTGGGAGAGCTCTGGTGGGAGGGGTCAGGACAGCTGAGTCTTCTTCCCAGAGAAACTGGGGATGGGGGAAACCCAGGAGGACAGGAACACCCAGGGCTTCTGCACCAGCAGCTGAGCCTTGGGTGTGCACAGCAGGCACTGAGCCCAGGAAAAGTGGGAGTAACAAGGGAAGCAGTGGCAGTGCTGGCTGCCCCCTGCCCCAGCAGTGCTGGGTAGGTCTGGTCTCCGGAGCAAAGCCATGGTACAGACTCTGAGAGCTCCCAAACCACCTTGGCAGCTGCTGGGCCTCTCCAAATGCTCCCAGCCAGTGCCACAGCCTGGTCAAAGAGGATTGGAACATCCCCTGCTCCAAAAGAGGAAGATCTGCCCTGGCCTGGCCATCCCATCCCAAGGTGGAATGTTTGATCTGGTAATTCCTGGGTATGGCTGTAGATTTTTGAAGAACTACTGATGATCTCTCAGAGAGACACCCCTAATCACCAGTGTGATGGTGAATATGGGTCAGTGGTGGTTCACCACAGCTCAGACACCTCACAGAAACCATAGGGCAAGCGAGGAAGCCAAACTCTGCATTCACCTAAACTGGGGCCTCCTCTGCAGCAATGAGCACTGTGCTCCCCAGGCTGGGGCTACAAGAGATCCCTGGGCTGGAAGCTGAGCCAGGCTGCCTCTGGTCTGGACAGGGAGGATGAAATGCATTCATGGACCCAAAACACACCACTGGCCTCTGGCTGGGCTGGGTTTGCTTTTGGGGGAAGCAAAGTTCATGAACAGCATTCTCTTCTGGCTCCCCAGGCAGGGTGAGGTGGTCCAGCATCACCCAGGGAGGAGGCACTGCACAGCAGGGGATGCAGGGTGGATCAGGATCATTGTCCCTGGGGAGATGGGCAGAGGGACTTTTATCAGAGCCACATTCCAGGGGACATCCCAGGACTGTCTGGTGCCTGTGCAGCCAGTGAGGACAAACCCCACCAGGACAAACCACACCACTGGTCAGCATCACTGTGACCACACTGTGCTCTGCAGACAGAGGGAGGCAAATCATTTCATCCAAGTGCTCAGAAAGATGCTCTGCCCCATCAGGAAAAGGGACAGGACAGCTCCAGTTGACTGCATCAGCCCCACCTCCCCACCCCACACATGCTGCATTCACACTCTCACCCCCTCCCCTCTTAAGGATGTCTGGGGAAAGGGGAAGGTTGGTTATTTCTGACAGCCCAGTCCTTTTTCTTGCCTTTCAAAGAACCCATCACCACCAGCTGCCTCCAACTAGGCAGAGCTGGCCATGGGTCTCTGCCATTTATGCTGAGTGACAAATGGCTTTGCTGACCCCAGTGCTTCAGAGCTTACAGCTCCTGATCCAGTCAGGACAGTCCAGGCAGTCCCAGGCCAGCTGTTCTGCTCAGCCCAGAGGCCAAAACTCTTAGACAGGCATCTTGGGAGCTGAGAGACAAAATGCCTTTGTGGTCCTGTCCTTCTGCCACGACCAGAGGAGGTCAGGGAGGGTCCCAAGCCAGCACAGGTTCTGCTCCCTGCCATGGTGCTCAGGAAGCAGGAAAGTCAGGCTGACCCATGAGTGAGTGCTGGGAGAGGGTTAAGCAAGAGGTGCTGATGGCATCTGTCCAGGAGCCAGCAGGTAAGTCAAGAATTTCCCCAGTACATGCCTCAACCTTGGAGCAGAGCGAGCCAAAGTGTTGTAACACCTCCTGCAAGCTCAGAAGACACATTAAAGGAGTTCACAGTATGGAAGCACTTCTAGGCCTGTTGCATAATCCAGATAAGTAGATAAGTCTGTAATATTTGCACAACATCGTGTCCCTTCCTTGGCCTTGTTACTGGTCTCGTTTTGCAGGACTTAATTCAGGGGATCTGATGGATTGAGGACACCTTTCAGGTCATCGATTCCTTGGGAGGTGGCTGTGACTCAGCTCCAGCACTGTGACACTGTGAGCATTAAAGGGACAGGGACACCCTGCTGGCACCTGTATTTGTGCTTGGCATCTGTCCCAAAGGCATTTTGGAAATGGCACTGTGGCACCTCTTGGGAAGCTTTCTGTGGGAAGACACTGGTAGTGCAAAACCACCATGGGAAAGGAGAAGGTGTCCTGCCCAAGATGAAATAACCTTTACATAAACACACAGACACACACAGCTTGGGCATATTCACAATTTACTCGACCCAGAGGGTGCAGGATCTGGGAGTTGAACAGTGTCAGGACTCAGGTGCCAGGGAAAGAGGTGGGTCCTTCCATATCCTAAACATGAAGCATCTCTTCTACCTGCCCTGTTCCCACCTCAGCCTGATCCACCTGCCACAGGCACAGCCTGATCCTGGAGAAAAGTTCTGTCCTTCAGCTGCAGGAGCATGCACAGATGGAGAAAGAGGTGGGACCCTGCTGAGTACAGACATGGTCCAGAGCCTGCTGGGATCTGTCTTGCCTCAGTACCTCCCCTCTCAGGATTTACCAGGCAGCCCGAGGCCAGGGCAGGGTAGCATCTACCCAGCAAATGAATGGCATCACCTGGTACTTATCTCTGGGTGCAGGGAGGATGCAGCCAGCAGGCTCCAGGACATGCCCTGAGCACAAAGGCACAGAGCTGAGCAATCAGGGCTGTTATCTGGGCACTGGCACAGTCCTACAGCAAGACAAGCTGGGCCAAATGCCAGTGCCAGCCTTGCCTCCAGGAGCTTTCTGCAAGTCAGTCCCACTCCCCACACTGGAAGGGACTGGGAGGGCAGAGCAGGAGGTTCAGGGCTCGGTGGGACCCTGCTCACAACTGCCCAACCCTCATTGTGCAGGAGCCTGAGGAGCAGACAGAGCTGGGTGGGCAAAATTCCTGACCCGAGGAGCCAAGCCTGGTTTCAGGTCACACCAAATGGATTTCACCTGCCAAGTGAAAATCTCCCCCATTTCTCAGTTCAGAGCCTGAGATGTTTTGTTCCTGAGTGCAGATGTTCTTCTTCAGGAGAGAGCACATTGCTCCTCAAATTCTTTTAAGACAAACAGATTCCCTGTGCCTGTGGTTATCCAAAAGCCATCAGCCCCACCCTCACACCCGGGAGGGTCCCAGACCTTGCTGTGCCCCCACTCCTCTGCTCAGCTCATGCTGTTTCAGCAGTGCAGTTTTCCTCTCTCTCAGGGGTTTCTTTGGTTTATTCCCAGGCCACAGCCCTTTGTCAAAGTCCATTCAGAAATTCTCCCTGGAGTGCTCCTGGCCACAGGGTGGGACCTGCAGGGAAACCAGCAGGATCACGGGGTGGGGAGTGACAGGACAGGGACAGCAGGGACATTGTCCCCAAGCTCCCAGCCCTGCTGGGGTGAGCCACCCCACACTACTGACACAGCACCAAGGGATGCCTGGCCCAGGGGAAGGGTTTTCCTTGCTGTGCTCCCTGCCTGTAAAACCACCACTCCTGCCCTTCCTTCCATATCCTAAACATGAAGCATCTCTTCTACCTGCCCTGCTGCCCACCTCAGCCTGATCCACCTGCCACAGGCACAGCCTGATCCTGGAGAAAAGTTCTGTCCTCTTCAGCTGCAGGAGCATGCACAGATGGAGAGAGGAAACAACAGAGCTGCCTCATGGTGTGGGTGCAGAGAGCTCCTTATCTTCCCCAAAATCTCTTCCTGGGGCAGTGCCAAGCAGCCAGGCAAAGACTAGACAGGAAGAAAGGAAGGAGTTGGCATAAGTGATGGTAAAAGACTTTCCACTCGTTGCTTTTCCTTCTTAGTAGGGATTGTAGTGCAATTACAAGGTTGCAAAACCCATGCTTGGGATTTTTTTTAAAATGCTAATTCTGGATATCCAATCTTGACCTGGGCAGGGGGCCACACTGAAATAATAAAAACCCATTTGTTTTCCTGAGGGGGAAACTACAGGCTTGTTTGTTTTCCTTCCACATCAGAAAGGCAGATCTTGTACATCTAACTTTCTCAATTCTTGGATGAAAAAGAGCAGGTGGTTTTGTAGCACCAGATGCACCAAAAAAACACAGTCCTATTGCCTGAGTTGTGACAAAATGGTCAAACATGTCACTTGTTTGCTTCAGTCAGTAACTAAATAAACAGCTGGGAGAAAAGCTTGGTCCTCTAAGTTTCACTGCTCATCAGTGAGGGTCAGATGAAGCTCATTTTCTGCATGTGAGGCCCCTAACAAGTCCTACAGGAAACCCAAGAAATGTCAAATGTTACCTTCCTGGCAAATCAAATGTGAAAAACAAGGAAGTCATCCTAAGCAGGCTTTTTAAGGAAACAGAAAATGGGCCCAGCCCATTTATTTTTCCTCAGCAGCTCTCTCTGAGGTCATTCTGCTCCTGTAAGCTACATCTCAGTTTGGCTGATGGGAGAATTGAATATTCTGTGGCTTTAGTTGTGTGTGGGTCTGTGTTCATCCAGAGCAGAGCAGAGCCTTGGAGGAAGAGTGATGAACCTGGCTGTGGCCAGCTGTGGTGGGCAACTGAGCATTAATCTCAACCCCCTGGTCCTGGCCTCATCCAAACCCAAAAGACAGAGTGTCTGAGACTGGACCCAGTTAAAAAACCCCAAACCCTCTGTGTTCAGAGGAGCCAGTGTGGCAGAGGGGTGCAGAGCTGGGTGTCCAGGTTAGCTGGCCACATTGTCTCCCCTGCTGGCCACCTTCCTTTTCAAAGCCTCCAGTGTGCCAAGATGCTTTGTGCTAATTAAAGCTGTGGCAGTCCCATCCCAGATGAGAAAAAGCCCAGAGGGACTGTCTGAGTCCCCCCTGCACCACAAAGGAGCCAAGACAAGATGGGCATGGAGGTCATGGAGCAAGTGCAGGAATCTCCAAGGCTGGTCCCTGTCTCAGGGGTTACTTGAACTCCTGTGGTCACAAGAGAGCTGCACTGCTGCCCAGAGGTGCCCAGTGAGGGAGGGATGGACTGTGTCCTGCACTGCCTCTGTGGGGAGGCTCCCAGGAACCCAGGGAGAGCCACACTTTGCCAAAAGAGCCTCGTGAGCTGGGTGATGTGCAGGACACGGGGTGGCTGTGCTCTGCCTTTGCCACCCTCCTGACTCCTGCAGGGCTGTCTCACTTTCTCCTGTTGCTACTCAGCAGGAGCAGTTGTGAGGACCAAATGCAGGGTTCCTGCAGTTGGAGAGGCTGCTGGGAGGGACAGGCAGTGGCAAAACTGCCTCACCACTGAGCTCAGCCCCGAGGGAACAGAGAGCAGCAGCAGGAGCACCACAGGCACCACCTTTCCCTGTGGAAAGGTTTGGATCCCACAGGAGCAGAGTCCTGCTTGCTGCCCAGGATGATCAGGCACAACCAGTGAGTGGCCAAAGAGAGGGCAAAGATGCAATACAGGATAGGGCAGGAAGGAGGGTGCTCTGCCATCCCACAGCCAACACCAAGGCCTGTTCTCAGACCCACAGGGAAAGCTGCACCTCTTCCATCTGGGAGCATGGCCATGTCAGCCAAGCCAAGGCTGGAGCTGTAGAGGCACAGCCCCCACAAGGCCACAGGAGACACTGGGAGCTGCCTGCAGAAGCCCAGTGACATCCTCCTGCCACACTGCTGAGTGAAGGCTTAAGCTCTTCAGACTCTCCCCTCAGCAGCAGCAGCTCCCAGTCTGCCCAGGTGCCCTCTCACACGTGCAGGGCACCATCCAGCTCTCCAAGTATTCCCTTGGACAAGAGCAGAGCTGCTGGGATCCTGTACCACCAAGAGGAGTGGCTGGGCCATTCCCAGCCAGCTGGGGATGCTGGGCTGGCTGGGAGCTGGTCCCAGGAGGGTCCTGCCCTGAGCAGGCAGGATGTGTCCTGGGAAATGTCTCACCCAGCTGGAAGTGGCACTACCCAGCCAGGCCATGGCCCCAGAGCTGTCCCCCTGTGTCACTGGGGCAAGCAGGAGCACTCACACACAGGGAGCATCAGGCTCTGCTCCAAAGCAGCAGCAACACTCTCTACTTCAGCAGTCTCCTCATGAACAGCAACCTGAGAGTCATCCCAAGAGTCTGCACTGAACCTGGCCACCTGAAATGTGTTGTTGCAAACAGGCATGAGAAGAAATTGCAATTTCTGTGAGGCCAGAGCCTCACCCAAAATAATTAATTTTTTTTTAAATTATCCATTGTCCTAAAAAACTAAACCATTCAACACATTTTATTTAGACCTTTCTGATAATTTATACTTTTAAAAGTTTCTTTAAAAGGCTGGAAGAGATAAAATATTTATAAATTATTCAAATGAAATGTTTATGTTAATTCAAAGCAAACCAAATCTTTCTTTAAATGGCCTCTTCCATGAAATTTTCATCAATTTGCCCTAATTGGAGTAAAAATGGTTTCAGATACTCATGAACTACGGGATGGGAAGTGAGAGCTAGTGAAAATCAGCTGATAATTGCTAGTCTAAATCACTTGGCAAGTCCTTGTGAAAAAACAAGTCAGCAAAAGGAATGAAGATGGGCAAGGTAAGGAAAGGCACAGCACAGGATTCAAAAGGCTCACCGGTGGATTCTGGCCTGCAGAGGCTTTGGTGACTCACAGGATTTCCTTGTCTCCTCTTTTTGGCTCATGCAAATTCAGTTTGTGGTGTTTCCCGTGCCCAGCAGGGTTTGTTCTCTGGAAGCCCTGGCTCTGCAGGGGCTGAGGAGGCTCTGAGGAAGTTTGGGAAGCCAGGGCAGGAGAGGGAGAGCTGTGAGCAGGGATCTCCCTCACTCCTGTCCCTCCCGTGTCCCTGGGCAGCACAGGGTGCTCGTGGGGCAGAGGGGGCCCTGATGGTGCCAGGAGTCCCCTCACTGAAGGACCACGCTGGTGGCATCTCCACTGTCCCCACTTCCCTGCTCCTGCTGCTGGCTCTGCCTCCTTCTCCTTGGATCCCCCTTGCTCACCCCTTCCCGTGGCATTTTCCACTCATTCTGCCTTCACCTCACAGGTCAGGGGCGAATTGTTTCAAAGGAAAAACAAGCCAGAGCAACTCATTTGGACTAACATTTCCCAGATTTCCCAGAAATGCAGGTAACTCCCCCCATCCACTGCAGGGACACTCGAGAGGTTCCCCTGGCAAGGTTACCTGGTCTGAGACACCGTGGCTGCTGCCTTGGTTTTGATATCTCTGGCAGGGGAACTCCCCCTCCTGACTGCTGGGACCCCTCCAGCTCTGTTCTGCAGCCCAGATTTTCCAGCAGGAGAGCTGTCCCCCGGAGCAGTGTCTGTGCCAGGCAGGAGGAGCCCTGCACGGGGTGCCCTTGTCTGCCTTAATTCAAAACAAAGCAGAGAGGAAACTCCAGTGGGTGTCAGCTCTTCAGCTACAGCTCCCACACTGGAATTCCACAGGGAGATTTTAAACAGTCCCAGGTGTTGACCCAGGGCAAAGGAGGCAGTGGTCAGCTGGGGATGGACAGACAAATTCTGTGCCCTGATGCTGAGCAGTCACAGGTCTGACACTGGCTGAGACCCTCATCCTCCAAATCCTGTCCTTCCAAGTAAAATAAACCCCAGCAAGAGTTTAGAAGGCACCTGACAGCACCTCCAGGTAAAAAAGCCAGACCACAGCTGGGACAGTGGCTGAGAACAATGAATTTTGGTTAATGGTTGGATGCAGTGATCCCGAAGGTCTTTTCCAAGCTAAGTGATTGTGTATTCTCTGATGTGCAGAGCCCACAGGAGTTTGTTCCTGTGCACTCCTGGTTCCAGTATTTTTCAGTTAGTTCTGTCTACAGAGGGGGTGAAACTGCAGAGACACCTGAGCACTGCATTCCGTGTAAAAATGAAACTAATTAACCACATGTTTTTAATCAGAGGGTAATAACAGCAGGTGAAAACAAAGCAGTTTGCACCTCCTTTGAGACTAAGGAACCAAACTGGCAGCACTGACACCTGAGAGTCCCAGAGATGCTGGCTGGCATCCAGGGATCCCCAGCTCAGGGGATGCAGATGTGGACAAGCTCTTCAGGACACAACACCAGGTCCAGCACCAAGTGATCCTGGATCATTCCCAGCTTGTTGATGCTCACAAAGTCCTCTGGTTTCACCAGGAGAGGCAGGGGGCTGTGCCTTACCCACCACCCTCATCTCACCCTGCCTGGTCTGGGACCTGCTGCTGCCTGGGACCCTCTGGACCATTCCTGGGTGGAGATGGAGAACTTCAACCACTGAGAACCTGAGGTCAAAAGTGTAAAATACCTGGATTTGACATCATCCTCCCTGGGATAAACTATCCCTGCTGATCACAGTGCCCCTCACTGCACCTGCTGATGGGATGGGTTTGACTTTCTCCTTCCTTTCTCTCCCTGGGGAAGGAATTTTTGTCTTGCTCAGCAAAGAGAATGCTCAGCTCTCCTAGGCCAGTAAATCTCAGAACTGCACAGTGAAAAGGAAAGGGGAAGACCAAGCCAGGAAGTGGCAAATTATTTTCCTGTGTCTCTGCAAGTCATCAACAGACAGAGGGGAACGTCAGTGGCCAGCACAGGTCAGTCTCCGTCAGCTGGAGAGCATCCACACATTCCAGGGAGGCAGGAGTCAAACCAGGCTGCCCAGAGCAGAGCAGAGCAGCTGTTCAGCATCCAGCAAACCAGGCCAGGCCCTGTGCTGGGACACAGGTGACCTCAGAAGGTGATGCTGCTCTCAGCAGCTTGTGACTGTCAGTGGAGCACCCCTGGCACAAAGCAAAGCCAGCAGCACCCTTGGTGCACCAGCACCCCTGGGAGCTGCTGGCTGGGCACTGATGGGGTGTTGGGTGGAAGGCAGGGTCCCTCTCGTGTCTGAGGGGTGTGGACAGTGGGGCTGAGAGGGCTGAGCTGAGCTGCTGCCTGCAGGGCCCAGCTGATCAGAGAAGAGCCAGCTGTACCAGCAAGAACACCCATGGCAAGCTAGGGCCCAGCACTTTGGGATGCTGTCCATGGGATGGAGAAGATTCTGACAGTCACAGAAGGATGTTGATGCCACACTTTCAAAAAAAAGCTGCATTTCAAAAGCCCCTAGCACTCATCAGGATTCATCTCCCCTCCACTGGCAGAGAGGGACTGCCTGGCTCAGTGCAACTGAGCAGTGCTGCTACAACCCTTGCCCTTTCCCGTACTTCAAGCATTGCACAGGACACAAAATATTAAACAAAAACATAATAAAGGGAACATTTTCATCACAGGAAGAGGACAGTGAGGGCACATCTGGTACCAAATATTTTTCTGTGCCTGCTGTGTCACTACAAGTTGGGGCAGGTGCATTTAGAAAAACAGAGCCCATATTTATGCACTCTTTAAACTGTCATTGAGCTGTGTTTAGGACCCAGCAGGAAACTGAAACTTCTTTTTGTGATGTGGAGGCTACCAATGTGTAAATAAACCACATATTATCTGCTTAGTAACATCAGAGCTGGGCACTCCAGGCAAGTCTGGGTTAAACAGTCCAAGCAGCAATATCCATATAATTACTGCAACATTTGCTGATGTCAAGATGCAGAGGTCTCTCAAGATGAGGGCTGTCTCAGAGTAAAGAGGGCACAGAGGTGCCCTGGGGTGCAGGGAGATGCACCAGTTACCCCAGCAGAGACATCAAAGGGGGGTAGCAGGGATGTTCCCTGCAAACCCCAGCCTGCTGCACCCCAACAGTGAGAGCAGAGTGATGTGCAGGTGGATTGGCCTGGTGGGACATCCCCAGAGCCCCCAGGGAGACCCCAGCCCCCAGAGGAGACCCCAGCCTTGTGCTGGCAGAAGGGTCAGGCACACAGCTACGTTCTGCCTTACCCATGCAAATACATTGTTTTATTACAGGAAGCCCCAGCCACAAACCATTTAATCTACTGCCCACAGGGTACCAGTTAATGCCTCTGACCTGAGCACCCATGGGAAAAGTCTGCAACCTGCTAAGCTTCCTGAGGGGCTGGTGGCTGGGATTGTGGCTGCCCAGAGCCAGCCCAGCACTGCAGAGCTGGCACTGGGGGCTGGGGAAGGGCCAGGCTGTGCTCAGGTGTGAGCACTGCAAAGCCTGTGGGTGCTGGTCCTTGGTGCACCCTGCCTGCACCTGGGCTCTTATCCAAACCATGTGTGTCCCACAGTCAGACTGCAGCAGCATCCACAGGGCCAGAGCTGCCACCTGGCTCCTGGAGGAACACAAATGCCAACAGCCACAACGAGAAATGGCCCTGGAAGTCACTGCAGAATGCAGGAGTTGCACTTGCAGCAGGAAACTCAATCCAGGATCATCTCAAGAGGGGAATGTGGTTTTTATTTTCGGCAAAGGTGATCCAGCTCACCCTCCATCTCCCCCAGGGTTTCCCTCACTGTCCTTTCATGCTCACATACAAGAGCTGAGTCTCCAGGCAGCCCAGCCAGGACCACTTGAGGTGACAGAGGAAATGAGGGACAGCAGCTCCCAGTGGATTCTCCTCAGGTGGCTGCTGTGCCCTGGTTCTCAGGCATGCCCCTCAAACCCTGTGGGAACAGACCTGATTGTCATCTTTGCCTCTTCACTCCGTCCTGCCTGTGAGTCATGAGGAGCAGCTGATTTACTCAGCTGGTCGGGCTCCTTTGGGGTGTGATCTCTGCTTTGTTTCAGGCTGTCCTTTGTTGTCCTGAGCAACTCAGGCCAGTTGCTGTGCTCTCATGACCTGCTGATGAGGCAGATCAGCACATGCCATTCCTTTCACCCTCCCTCTCTGGCTGTTTCTCCTGCTGCTTTCACACCCGGACATCATCTCCACTCAGGGCAATTGTAAGTTTTTGTTACGAATCTCCACAGCCTGAGCTGGATTCCAAATTGCTGACACAACGTTACAGAAACTCCTAAAATCACAGCAGGTTTGGGGTTCTCATGGTTTCACACATGGACAGCTACAAGGCACTCCCCTCTTGCCAGCTCCTTGGAAAGCCTCAGCAGCAGCATTAAAAGCTGGATTTAGCCTTTCATTCTCTCTGCAGAAGGATGGGGGTCACTGAGTGCATCACAGAACTGTCTTGTTTGCCAGGACATTTCCTTTGAAATCACTCTTAGCACCAGTTCAGCAGATTCCTGAAATAGTCCCACATTTTCTTTGCTGAATTGTGTTGGAGCCCTGCAGCTTTGAAATTGGATCTCCTTCATGTTTGGTTGGATACAGGCATGGACAGAGAAGATCTGGTTTGTTTAAAAAGGATGAGATCTGAGACAAGTCTTACATCCAGGACAGGCTCTGAAAGCTCATATACAGCCTTGATTAATGGGGCTCTTGCTGTGTCACATCTCTCCTCTCTGATATCACAGAATCATGGAAAACCAGGTTAGAAGGACCTCAAGGATCATCTGGTCCAGCCTTTCTTGGCAAAAACAAGGTCTAGACAGGATGGCCCAACTGTCCAGTTGAATCTTGAAAGACTCCAGCACAGGGGAATTCACCACTTCCCTCCATGGAGATTATTTTCATGGGGAAAACTCCTCCTCCTGTGTCTCGTCAGAATGTCCCCAAGAGTAACTTGCACCTATTGCCCCTCATCTTTGCCACCTGACTCCTGGAAAGAAGGGAATCTCCATCTTCTTTGTAGCCACCCTGTAAGTTCTGTAAGAAAAGGTGGAAAGGTCCCTCCTCAGCTTTGTTTTCTCAAGGCTGAGCAAATCCAGCTCAACTTCCCAGCCCTTGGGTCATCTCTGTGGCCTGACAAATGCAGAGTGGAGTGGGCAAAGACTCCTCCACCTCTCAGTGATGCCTCTGTCAATGCAGCCCAGTCTCCCTCTGGGTCTTGGCCACTCAAATGGTCACTCTCAACCCACTGGTCACTCTCACTGAGCTTGGTGTCCACCAGCACCTCCAGGGCCCCTTCCAGAGCTGCTTCCCAGCTGGGTCAGCCCCAGCCTGTGCTGCACTCCTGGATTTTGTTTCCTCAGGTGCAAAACTCTACATTTGTCTTTGCAGAGTTTCCTTTGAGCCCATTCTTCCAGCCCATCTGGGTCTTCCTGCAGAGTGATAAAATACCATGTTTAGGATTATTCCAACCAAGCTCTTAAGGGTTTCTACACACAAGGCCAAAAGTAGAAGACCCAGATGGATCAAGGAGCATCAAACCTCAGGTAATCACCCAGCCACATGGGTAAGCACTTCCAAAAATGACCAAGAAAATATGAAGCTGCAAAAAAAAGGAGAGAGAGACCAGAACAGGTTGAGGGAGACCACAAAGGCTGCCAGGTCACAAAGGAATCTGAAGAAAGTACCATGCTGGAGCCCCTTTCCCAAGTTTTCCTGCTGGAGAGGAGCTCCAAGACCAGTCACTCATCCCTCAGCAGCCAGCACTGCTCAGACACTGCTGGTCCCTGTGCTCCCTCCTGGCCTGAACCCTGTAAGGGGCTCCAGAGCCCACAGGAAGCCAAGGCTGTTCTGGTCTGGGAGGTGAAAGGAAGATGCCCTGGGGCCTGGACACGCAGGCAGGGCTGGAATACCTGTCTGGAACATCCCTGAGCAGTACCAGGAGCACTGAGGGGCCCCACAGTCCTGTGGACTCTGCTGTGACAAGGAGAGGATAAGAGGGATATAAAAAAAAGGTAAATGGCCTTAGGCTGAAGGAGGGTAGAATTAGATTTGATATTGGGAAGAAATTCTTCCCTGGGAGGGTGGGGAGGCCCTGGCACAGGGTGCCCAGAGAGGCTGTGGCTGCCCCTGGATCCCTGGAAGTGTCCAAGGCCAGGCTGGACAGGACTTGGAGCAGCCTGGGACAATGGAAGGTGTCCCTGCCATGGCAGGGGGTGGAGTGAGATGATTTTTAAGGTCCCTCCACCCCAAACCAGTCTGGGATTCTGTGATTTTAACATGTGAGAAGAGGATAGGTTGGAATATCAGAGAGCTGTCCTACAGGAGGCACCAGGAGACTGAGGCTCATGGAAGGACATCACAGTCCTCCCCTGCAGCTTTTTAAGGGCAGAAGAGCAACAGCCATCACAGCTGCCCCATCAGAAGAGCAGAGAGCAGCTCAGAGCTGCAGACAAGGCACCCTCCACCCTCTGGGTCCTCAGGGCTGGCACAGAGCTCAGGGGGTCTTTGATCTTCCTCTCAGCCTGTGAGAGGAGACACAGGGCTCCCAAACTCTGGGGAAGGTGGTGGATCTCCAGGGCTGGTGTCCCCAAATTAACCAAGGGGATACTTAATGCAAGTTCTCCTCTGAACCTGAGCTGGCACAGTGCTCTTGTAGCCCAGCCAAGGCAGCTCTGCTGGCCTGGGCAGCACGGGGACCCTGCTGAGCCATCAGCCACCCAGAGCCTGAGCAGCTCCCACACCTCCAGACTGAGCCACAGCTGCCAGAGCTGGTCCAGCAAGCCAGCCTGGGTTGCAAATCCACAGCTGACAGGACAAGCCCAGAGCAGACAGGACGGCATTCCTGGGCTGCAAGCAGAGCCTCTGGCACCCTCCATGAGCTGTTCTCAGAGAGATTATGCTTGCAAATGAACTCAGAGGGCTGGGACTCCCAAAACAGCCCCTGTGCAGCCAAGGGACCATGCCCTGCTCCACTCCCAGCGTTTGGAGACTTCAAAGGGGGCTGTCACAACCAGGAAGATCCCACCCTGGCCACAGCCATGTGAGGGAGCTCACCAGGACAGCTCTCCTTCCCTGCCAAGGAGCTTTGCTCCCTGCCTCGTGTCAGGTGCTCACACAGCTCCTTGCAAGAGCAGTCACCTTGATTTTTTTTTTATTAAAGATTTTCCTATTTAATTTAGAAGTTCTCCTGCTCCCATAGAACTTAGAGAAATGGGTCTCCTTATCAGCAGGCATGAGCTGATAGCACATGAACTCTGGCAGCTCTTCCAGGAGGGTGTGTGCAAGGTGATTTCAGCCATAAACCCATTGTGGGTGGGATTTTTTTTTACCCTTCTCATTCTCCAGTTAGAAAGTTGCACTGATTTACAGATTCTCTGTGCCCCCATGGGTTTATATCTGCTGGGGGATATTTGACTGTAAAAGCAACATGCTCAGGAGGGGTGTCCTCTGCAGGGTGCATCCAATGACTTCAACTTCAGACAGGCAGCCCAGCATGATTCTGCAATGTTCCTCACAGTCCCCAGGCACTGAGCCTGACCTGTGCTGTGAGGGGGGCACAAGGATGGGGAGCCCACCCTGGCAGGGATGTGGAGATGCAGGGTGAGCTGTGCTGCCCTGGGTGCTGCCAGGGAGCAGAGCAGGGCAGGGCCAGGGGAGGCCAGGAAGGCACCAAAGAGCCTTTTTGGGGACAGAGGGGTTAGAGGAGGGGCTGTGCCGAGCAGCAGGAGGGGCTGGGGCTGTTTCCTGCAGAGCAGGAGCTGCAGCAGGGCCGTGGCCACCCGGACACCCCCTCTCCCCGGCAGGAGGATGCCTTTGTGCACACTTTATGCATAATAGATCCTCCGAGGAAAGAGATACTGTCTCCTTGCTCCAAATACAATTTCAATTAGATGAATAGCAGCGTAATCCCATAGAGGCACTCAGCTGGGAACTGACCATGTGAGAGGCAGCCAGCCCTCCCCCAGCCGAGCGGTGAAAGGGGATCCCCCCCTCAACCTGCTGCCGAGGGGGCCCCGAACCCTCCAACAGGGACCATCTGCTCCTGCAGCAGCCCCTCCTCCAGCAGCCCCCAGCCAAGAAAGGGCCCGGGCTGCCGGTGCCTTCGGGAACAAAGGCAGCACTGAGGGAGCCCTGCCTTCAGCCCCCCGGGACAGAGGAAGAGGAGGGAGGGAGAGCCCCAGTGGCTCCCTGGGGGACCCCCCGTGCTGTGGCCCTTTGGGCAGGCAGAACTGGAGGGAATGCTCCAGGAGAAGATGGGGCACTGGAATGGGGAGAAAATATTGTCCCACTGCGCCAGATGATGCCAACACAGGGGAAGAGGAGGAGGGAAGGAGGACAGATCACAGGGACATCCAAACTCTCCTTTTCCTCCTGATCTGCCCCTGGCTCATCCCAGGGCAGGGACTTGCTCCTCCTGCCATGCTGGCCAAAGGGCAGAGCTGCTGCCCCATCTGCCAGCGATGAGACAGCGGCAGTGCCAGCACAGGGCTGAGCACTAAGAGTATCCCCAGAGATCTCCGGGCTCTCACAGGGAATTTCCTCTTGCATCGAAATTTTCAGGCTTGTCCCTTAGTGCCAGAGAGGTAATTTGGGGAAAGTCTTGAGAAACCTACGTTGTGCAACTGGGAGTTTAAAGAGATTTTCAACCCACAAGGCAACTGACACCACTTTTGTCAGCAACTCTTACCAAAGCCCTCTGTAACAGCAACCCCTTCCCAGGCAGGAATGTGCTTCACTCGCTGCTCCTGCGCTCAGCCCGCTGGTACCAAACCCCCAGACCCTTGGCTTTGTGGTGTCCCACACATCCCAACACCCTCCAGAACAAATCTGCCTGTCAGGGGCACCCTGCATCTCCCTGCCTCGGGACAGATGGGAGAGCAGCTCCACGAAGGAACATCCTCCAGCAGAAGGGGCAGCCTGGCAGGCTCTGCAGGGCAGCAGAGAGTCATTTTCTCGCTAAAGTCAACAGCTCAGAGCCTGAATACACACAGCTGGGCACAAAGTGGCTGGAGATCACATCTGCTGAATAAGAAGTGGCCATTGTTATGCTTTGTCACCCGTTTCAGAGCAGATAGCACTTTAAAGCCATTTGGTGTTGCACTCTGAATAGTTAAAAAGGTCAGGCTCTGAGCATGGGCAGTGCGGTGTTTTCCTAGCGCCGGAGCGTGATGAGAATATTCCCAGGTGCGAATATTTGCCTGAACATCCGCTGCCTTCCCACTCCCCCCAGCTCGGGAGGGGAGAGCTTTGATCTCTTCCCCAGCTGAGACCTGGAGCACGTTGTGCTTTCCCTGTCCCCACTCACCCTCTCCACAACCTGTTGCTGTGGAGCAGGACTAAAACCGGGACTAAAGCCGGGACTAAAGCCGGGACCAAAGCCGGTGACTCTGAGCCACACCCCGCAGGAGTCGGGCGCGGGGGGACCCGGGGGTCCAGCACAGCCTGACCCTGCAGTCAATGCCCAAATCGATCTGAGATGCAGCAGAACATGCTCACAAAAGGCCGGCTCCTGGTTGCCAGTGAGAGGGGCGCTGCTTTATCCCACATTTTGTGTCCCAGGATGCTGCTGGAAGCACAGCAGGCGCCCACAGCCAGCCCGGCGTGTGCCCCACCACGCTGCACCACAGCGCAATCACAAACCCAGACATAAATCGTGGTTAACCTTTGCTCTCTCTCCTCTGTTTGTCCAGAGGCTACAGAAATATTGCACAAGACACGTGATAGCCAGAGAAACAAAAATAACCTTTATTAAAGTGTCCCAGAGTGGGAGGGGTGGGGAAGTTTTTGGTGAGCCGACGCTTCTCACAGCAAGGGAATGAATTTGGGACAATAATGCAGAGCAGGTAGTCCTTTATCAGCAGGTAAAGGTGTGTGTTGGGATCTCAAAAGGGGCAGACACACCCCCTCGTGACTCACCTGCAGCAGGGCTTTTTACTCTGGCTCTGACTTTGACGTCTTTGCTAAAGCAAAACAACTTCTTTCCCATCAGCTCAGCTCCTTCCAGCTACCCCGACTTTAAACTCCTGCTAATTCCTTTTTTCCTGCCCTCTATCACTGCTGCCAAGCAAAGTTGAACATGTCCTAATGCCTCTGAATGACGCAGAAGAAGAGAACCTGATTTTGCAAAACCAACTGAAAAACAAACACCTTGATTTGCCCAGCACAGAACTGGCTGTGAGATGTTTGAGTCTACCTGCAGAGAGAGATATCACCCAGCTGTGCCTGTATTTGTGATGCTAAAACTGGAGTCATAAAGGCTGATAATCACAGGGAAGAACATTCCTGTAGGCTGAAACCCATGAAAGCACCAGAAAAGGTGGCAGAAAAGCCCAGTGAATACCCAGGCAGAGTTTATAGAGAGGAATCATCTGTACCAGAGCATGCAAATACAGCCTCATGCAGCTTTTGTATTCACTTGCCACAAACCTGCGACTGAATGAGTTTTACCAGCACAAATGTTGGAGGAAAGTGAAGTTCAAAGCTGCATGCATGAGTAACCATGGAAACAGAATTTTAAATTTGCACATGCGAGTATTTGTATCCAAAGTACTTTGTAGGCTCGGCCAATGCGGGAAGAGGGACACGAGCGTGTCACAGGGGCCAATCGTGGCTCAGAAACACAGCTTGAATTTCAAATATCACCTCCTTGCAGCAAACCTCCCTCCGTCCCGAGTGGAGAAAAAAGGAATGTGAAAAAACCTGCCTGGAGTTGCCATCTGCTCGTGAATATTCCACAATTAGCAGGGACGGGATTCATTGGATACATTATTCATTGTGGATTATTCGCCCAGATCTAACAGCAACAGTGCAACGGGTATTTAAATATTGTGATGAGGGGAAGGTGTGTGTGGCTGTCCCCATGAATGAATATGGATGTGCTCCTCTCCTGCAGGAATCTCTGGGAACAATAAATGTGTGGTAAATACCTTGTCCTCTTCACCGAGAGAAAACCTACAACTCTGTGATGAACTCCATTTATTTTTAATCCCTGTTCATTTGTCCTCTGCCCCAACCCCTCCTCCCTCAACTGGGCTGCTCATGCCCCAAAATCAAGTGCCATTTCAGCAACAAAGGCTGTTTCCCCTGTGGAAGAGGTTTGGGTTTTCCCGTTTCCACCCCAGCCTTCCAGCGTGACCCAAGTCAGGCTGTGAAAATCACAAAAAGAGAACAAAACAAAAACCTCCAAGTGCAACACTCGTGGCCTTCCCAGGAAATCTTGCACTTTGCAGTGGCCACAGCACAGGTGGGTTTTAGGCAGGTTCAGCTTTCATGGCCCAAACAATCCATGGCCAACAGGGCTGGATTGACCCTTGCAGACCTGTGTGTCAAACCATGGCAAATCAGAGGCACCCCAAAAAACTCCTGAGCTGAAAGTGATGACCAGCAGGCACAGAAAAGAACAACTTAGGGAAGGGGGGAAGGTTTGGAGGTCTGTGAGTGAGGCTGAAGTAGCACAGAGCCAAAACAACCAGGCTGTGTTAAGCGGAAACAAAACCAAGAAAGAGGAAAAACGATAAGAAAANTACAAATCTAATGAAAGAGTCCAAAGTAGCACAGGATGGGGTTATGCAATTTCAATTTGTCCAGCTCTGCTCACAGACAAACACTCCCTGCAGCAGCAGGGACTTGTGCAAGTGAGGGTTGTGAAATCCCCGTGCTCTGCCAGCTGTTGCCCAACGCTGCTGGGTAGCTCAGCTGTGCTCAGGGATAATCCAGGCTCCTGCCAACACCTCAGCAAGGCTCTGGCACCCTGCACACCTCGAGGCTGGGCAGGGGCAGCAGCACTGCAGCCCTCTGGCCCTGCTGGGCTGTCCTGGGGATGGTGCAGCCATCCTGCAGGGAGAGGAGGCCAAGGGCAGGCAGGACAACCTTCCTGCTCTTATCAGCAGCCACTCCCAGGCTGCTGCTGCTGAAGTGTCTGATGGGCCAGGGTTCCCCATGCAGGATGTCTGCAGATACCACACACAGGCAGAGGTGACTCTCCAGGTGATTATTTCCTTCTCCATTTCCATAAAATTGTCTCCTGTGAAATGGCAGAATGTGAGAAACTCCCATCCAAAAGCACTTGTAAGGCCCAGGACTGTGTCCTCAAAGCTGGCAAATCTTCCTTGGGGTGCACAGACACATCAGGGATAATTTTTTGATCCCAGAGGTTTGAGGTAGGGGGTAAATCAGTGCACAGACATCCAGGTTGAAGACCTTGAACAGGATCTACTGAACCCACACAGGCCAGATAAGGATCTGGAGAAGCTCCTCTGAAGGTAAGCATGTAAAAATCATCACTGTGGGCTCCAGGAGCCAAAGCACTGTCTGGGAGTTCCCATGGGAGGGCTGCTGGGTCTGGCATTTAGTTAAACCTTGCTTAAATTCTCATGATTGTTGACTGGAAAGGTAATTCCCAGCTGGAAGAGCAGCTTTGGTATGATTGTGCCATGTTTGGAGTCTAAAACCATGGAGGTTTCCTCTGTCATCTCTGCTCTGCAGGGTTTGATTTAGGTGCAAGCTGCACAGATGTGCTCCCTCACCATGCTCTGCAGGGATTAGGCAATTAAACAGTGATTTGGCAAATAGTTTACTTGCTAAAAAATGTGATTTATTGAGGTTTAACTTGCAGCATAAATTTGGTTGAAAGTCATTTTTATTATCTGGACTTGCAGTGCCTGAGGGAAGGGACAGTCCCCTTTCACCCACACATCCAGGGATCCAGCCAGCCAAGGTCAGGGGGGCTGAGCCCCATTTCACTGCCACTTCCCTTCCTTCTTCAGCTACAAAATCCACATGGCAGGGCTCATTCATTCCATTCAATAATCACTGCCTTAGTGAGCTTCAAACACAGACCAAGACCTGCCCACCTCTTACCCTAGGAGGAATTCCTGCTCTTGCTCAGAGCTGGATAAAGAGCTGCAGTTGGATTTCATACATTTGCAGATGTTGCTTCATTTGTCCCAGGCCTGCAATGCTCCAGAGCCCCTTTGGAATGAGCCAGGACCAGAGAAGGATGAGATTTTAAAAAGAAAAGGAAGAGAAGAGATGGTTTTTGGAGAGACCTTATAGCACCTTCCAGGACCCAAAGGGACTACAAGGAAGTAACTTTGGACAAGGGCCTGGAGTGACAAGACAAGGGAAAATGGCTTCAAACTGGCAGGGGACAGATATAAATCTGATATTGGGAAAACAGTCTTTACCATGAGGGTGGTGAGACTGGAATCCATTACCCAGAGAAGCTGTGGCTGCCCCAGGATCTCTGGAAGTGTCCAAGGCCAGGCTGGACAGGGCTTGGAGCAGTCTGGGACAGTGGAAGGTGTCCCTGCCATGGCAGGGTTTGGAACAAGATGAGCTTTGAGGTCCCTTCCAACCCAAACCAATCCATGGCTCAGTGCCAGTGCAGCATCAGACCCACCCCAACGAGCCTGGACCCACAACAGAGAGCCCTGGAGAGGGGAGATGGACACACAGCACATGGAGAGAGAGAGGTAGCAGGTACCCAGAGGGA
The DNA here is from genome assembly GCA_013398075.1 of Notiomystis cincta. Classification (NCBI taxonomy): domain Eukaryota; kingdom Metazoa; phylum Chordata; class Aves; order Passeriformes; family Notiomystidae; genus Notiomystis; species Notiomystis cincta. Next base: position 86,031 of record VZRX01021713.1, read on the forward strand.
GCAGCTCCACATCCTGCTCCTCTTCCTCTCAGTGCTGAGGTCTGCCCAGGTGCAGCTGCCACTCTTTTGCCTCTCTTTGCTGACCAGCCAGATAAAACCTCAGATGATCTAAAAACAGTCTAGGAGAAGCTCTCCAACACAAGGGTGGAAGCCACCAAACCCCTCACCCCTCAGCATCATCCTGCTCTGCATAAGCTACAGCCACAGAGCTGCAGTTCAGGGAATCACTCCATCACTTTGTGCCCCTCTTGGACAAAATCTTTGAGCACACCCATGATGGTAAAGAGTTTGGGAAAAAACAGGAAGAATGATGAGAAAAGAAACATATTCCAAAGAACTTTAGGGGAAAAGAGGAAAGGGTGTGAGGGTGGGAGTGATGGGTTCTCTAAGTGCCACTTTCAAAGCTAGTTTAGGCCATGCCAGGGGGTGGTCAGCTGTGAGTTCCTGTCTGAGACCTGTTCATCTCAATAAGTTTCCACTAGAAATAGAGTTGGGCCAAAATAGAAATTTGTTGTTGGAATGTGTCAATTTAGATCCTATTTTCTATGGGAAAAAAAAAAGTCAAAATGAATCAGTACATTTTTCTCTTCTCATTTCAGTGAGGTAGAAAGTTTGATTTGACCATGATTTGTTGCATTTGAACCTTCAAAGCTAAATAACCTCTTGCACAAGAATAAAATACATGCATCAGCATTAGATATCCACTATGCAAACCTTGCTGCAATGAGCCACCAGTACCAAATTACTGAGTCCTGCATTCCCCTACACTTTGCAAAGACTTTTTTCCTTGGTGAAACCTTCCAAGTTGTGCACTGAGGTGAACTCATGTGGATTTCCTTGTGGCTGAAGCAACCTTGTCTAATAGGATCTATCCTAAAACCCCCCCAAAGTGCATTTGGGACTGGATCTCTTGATGAGCCTCCAGAATGAGCAGCATTTGCAGGACTTGCCTGTGATTCAATCACTCCCCAAAGGTAACAAGGCACAGACCCAGCACATAAGAAAGTGTTTACCCTTAAGGATCCATCCTGTTCCAGTGCAGACTGAACCAGACTGGTACACAAATCACAGCTAATATCCTCAGAACTCTCATGAGAGTATTTAAATCTAGAACTGAGATTTGACTTCGGGGGGAAAGCCTTTCCAAGCCTTGGGAAGAAAAGGGTTAAACCCTTTTTAAACCCTTAAATCCTTCTGTCTTGTAGGAGACTTGTAGGAGACCCTTTCCTTTGCTCTTTGATCCAGTTCCTCACCCATCCATGCTGAATCCAGCATTTCTGGGCCTCTCAGGGCTGTTCCTATGGGAAGTGCAGAGGATTCTGCCCCAGGTTTGGCTCCTGTTGCTGTTCCCAGACCTCCCCTGCCTCAGACACAACCTGACCTGTCCTCCCACACCCACAGGAATTGCTGGGACTGTCCTGTCCCAAGCACATGCCCTTTGGGACTAAAGCTGTCTTTTCACTTGTGCCTGTGCAGCACCTAGCACAATGACCTGGTAATTATAACAGGAGCTAAATTACTGCTAAAATTAGGTGCTTATTAACATTATCGCCTCTGGGCACCACCACAACACTTAATAATGCTGCAGTCTAAGAGGAACCCAGGACCCATCATAATCTTCATGAAAAACTGTCCTTAGGGACAGAATTTCTGTACCAGGTCTCAGTTTTCCATTAGGTCACATTTTACTCATGGAAAAAATATTCAGCTGCCTGAGGATTTCAGTTCAGCTCAATGATTTCAGCTGCAAAATGAAGGCATGAATATGCTGTCACCTCTAAACTTTACTTTGGGCTGTAAGCTCTGAGTCACAGGCCTCGAGGACGGTTTTTGGGGGTTCAGGGACTTGCACTCTGGCAGTCCCACACACCCAGCACTGCAGCACAATCAGCAGCCCAGGGCCAGAGCCAAGCTGTGTTTTCTCCTCTCTAATTCCCACAGCCTCTCCCCTGTGGCCAGGATTCCTCGTGGGGTCAGGACTGAGTTACTGAAGATGAAATGTGGTCCAGGGCGAGTCCCTCAGGGAAGGCTGAGAAGAGGGCAAAGGCAGCTTGTTCAGGTGCCAGGGTGAGCTCAGCATGTCAGGGGGTGGGGGACAAGGAGGAAAGGCTCGGGGGACAAGGAGGAAAGGCTTGGGGGGGATAAGGAGGAAAGTTTGTGGGGAACAAGGAGGAAGGGTTGGGAGGACAAGGAGGAAAGGCTTGGGGGACAAGGAGTAAGGGTTGTGAGGGACAAGGAGAAAGGGTTATGTGGGACAAGGAGGAAGGGCTTAGGGGGGACAAGGAGGAAGAGCTGTGGGGGACAAGGAAGGAAAAGCTTGGAGGACAAGGAGGAAGGGTTTGGGGGACAAGGAAGGAAAAGCTTGGAGGACAAGGAAGGAAAAGCTTGGAGGACAAGGAGGAAGGGCTCTGGGACACTTCTCGGGTGCCCGGCGAGCACACGGACATCCCAGCCGGGCTGTCTCCCCCTCGGAGATGCAGAGCCAGGACGAGAGCAGAGCTCTGGCACAGAGCTGCTCTGAAGACAGCCCCGCACCCCCCCCGGCAGCTCTGTCCGTGCCAGGTGAAGGAGGACAGGGCTTGCACAGCCCCAGAGCCCCAGAGCCCCACAGCCCCGGCGGGAGAGGAGCCCCGCTAAGGCCCCGCTGTGGCCCTGCTATCGCCCCCACACCTTCCCTGCGCTGATCAAGGCTGCCAAGGAGGGACCGAGCGGCTCCTCCCCGCTCCGTCCCTCCCGCACACCCCCACGAGCACTCATATTATCTGTATCAAGCACATTTTTATGTAAATGCCCCAAGCATCCCTTTCAGAGGGACAATGCTCCCAGACTAAGCCCCTGAATGGCTCCGGCACATTTCCCGTGCCTCAGCTGCTCCCCAGACAAACAGAAGTGTGGCTCCCCACAAAGGGCTATGGAAATGCCGAGCTCAGGAGAGCTCAGGGGAGGGGGCAAGCAGGGGCCAAAGCTATTTCAATGACAGAAGAAAAGCTCCGGTATCTCGATGAGTCAAGGAAGGGACAGGCTCCGCAGATGGGTAAATGGAGCTACACGAGGCAGACGGCTCAGCCTCCCAACAATGCCTCAGCTCCGGCCCGGGCTGTTGCTGCACTTACAGCCTGGGATCTCTCCATGGAAACAGCCTCCGGAGCAGGGGAGGTGCAGGGAAAGCCAGGAGACACCCAGGACCATCACACGGTGTCCCCAGCCTCTGCACAGGCTGCAGGGAACAGCCCAAGGGACAAGAGAAGGGGCAGTACCCCACACTCCACCCTCATCCCACCCTACCTGGGGCCTCCCTTCGTTCCTGCTGTGCTGAGGCTCTTCTTCCCCTCAAGGGCTGGTGGCACATCCAGCAGCTCTGCCTGCTCCAGGGTCCTCACTCCAGAAACAAGAGGAATAGATCAGCAGGGCACTCACCTTCAATGAGAATCAGGTTTGGAAAGCATCCCCGGACCCCTCTCAGCCCACACTGGAGGCTGGAGTGCCCAGGAGGTGGTTCCCCAACACCCACCCAAGCAGAGGGACTTTCTAGGTTTTCTCTGCAGCGGTTTTGCAGCAAACCAGGTGTTTTAACACACTGCATCCCTCACAGGTTGAACAACTTCATCAGAATCCCAATCAAAGGGTGTACCAGAGATGTGGCTTGCCTTGGCCTTCCCTTGTGCTCCATCCTGTGCTCAGTAAAGCCTCTCTGGGGACAAGCCAGGACCACCAGAGGGTCCTCCTCTCTCTTTTGGAGGGCCCAGAGGAGCTGAAGCTGTTGCAGGAATGCTGCAGGTCTGAGACAGCAAAGAAAACCCCGTGGGGAACTGGGTGTTTGTCTGTGGGGAGGGTCAGGGGGGAGCTGAGGACAGACAGATGGACAGACGTGGGTTTGGCATTTCACCACCTCACACACTGGCTGGGGCAGAGCCCTGCAGACAGGAATATGAGACCAGCAAGTGGAAGGGTTTGGGGCAGCCCAGGTGTCTCACTCCAATGTCACCTGACTGTCACAGGGTCAGCTCTGCTGATGGAGAGCAGCAACACCAGACCTCACCTGGCAAAATCTTCTCCCTCTGCTGTCCCACACCCCAGTCACTCACATCAACTGCTCAAGAGGCTGCTGAGAAAAACTGGGCAGGCTTTGGCAGGGATGAGGGGCCAACACAGCATGGCTTTCCCAGCATCACACAAACCAGAGAAAGCTGGACAAGAAGGTCAGGATCCACGTGGAAAGCCCTGGGCAGTGTTTCCAGCTGCTTCTCATGCACAGAAATCTGGGCAGCACATGGCCTTACTTCTGCTGCCAGCCAAGCCATGCACTCAGTGTTATTAGTGTCCCTCTGCAAAATCAGGCCAAGGGCACACAGCCATCCTTTCATTGATTGTTCCACTCTGCTGTGATAATTCACAACTAAACTGGAAGGAAGTTGCAGTGAGGGGCAGGGAGAGCTGTGGGACATCCACTGGACCTGGCCCCCGTGTGACAGGAGGGTCCCAGCTGGACACAGGGCCAGGGGAAGGGCAGCCAGTGCCAGCCCTGGGGCTGCAGTGTCCATGGGACTGTGGGGACACTGTGCCTCTGCCATGCAGCTTCCTCCTGCACCTCTGGCTGGCTGAGCTAGGCCAGCCTCCCCCTCCTCCAGCTCCTGCAACATTACCTGTTCCAGCCAACCTTGCAGCATCCACCTGCCCCATCACTGGGACAGAGCAGGAGAGACAGGGCAGCCCTGGGTGTGGGAAGGAGACGCCAGGGAGGGATCTGGAGTGGGGCTGATGGAGAGGATCATGTGGCATGAGGCTGTGGCAGCCTGGACCTCTGGGTCCTGCTGGTGCCAGGCCAGCTCTAGGGCTAAAACAAGCTTTGTGACTGAAATTTGCCTTCCCCCTCTCTCCCTCCAACCTCAGAGCTCTCTGGTGTCCCCCAGTGCAGGCCCTTGTCCCACCCACCAGGCTGGGAGCTGCAAGCCCAAGCAAAGAGCAGCTGAGGTTTGGGTCAGCTCAGCAGCTCTGCCCCGGAATGTGGGCTTTGCAACAAACAATTATGATAATTGCCAGTGACAAAAACAGGCAGAAAGTGTTTGTGTCATGGCAACACAGGAAATGAACCCTGAGCAGGGCCTGTGTCCATCAGGCACCGCTGCCAGTGCAGCTCATGCTCTCTCTGGTTGGTGCCCTGTCTTCTCTAAGAGGCTCTGTCCCCCACCATGCACCCCCCAGGAGCCAAACCAGTGGGAATTACACGATCCCAGAGCCGTCCTGACCTGGAGCTTGTGCTCAGTCAGGGATCCCTGCAGTGCTCAGCCCCACAGAAGTGCCCCAATCCTCCAAAATGAGGTGCACCAGGTGACTTCACAGGGAAGAGGCACCTTGCAAGCTCCCCTGGGGGTTATTCCCCACCTGATGAACACTGGCCTCTCCCTCCAGCTCTGGCCCCTCTCCCAGCCTGGGTGCTGGAGCTGGGCTGTGTCCATCCAATTCAGATTGTGGTGTCCAGATGAGAAATCCACTCCCTGCCAGGTCTCCTGCCAAGGGAGGGTGGCAGAGCCAGCCCTGCAGGACACCAACACACAGACATGTAACTCCCTGGTGCCTGCCTTCCCAACTGCTCTGCTCCCCTTTCTCCTCACTCCTGCTCATCTTTTTGCATAGTTTAGTCATGAGTGATAAGAATTCCCTCCAATTTCCCATTATAAAAAGAGATAATATCTGGACTGAGGCCAGGGAAATAAAACTTCAGCTCCACAGGACAGTGACTCAGCAGAGTATAACCAAGGTTATAATTGAAGCTGCACTTACTCATTCATTTGTGTGTGCTGGCACTGCTCATGAACACCAAACCACGTGTGTCAAATTACAGACCAGGGAGAGGGCAAACCTGGCTGTTGCTGTGCCAAAGACCTGCAGCCCTCCCATCCTCAGATTCCAGCCATGCTCCACGATCTGCAGGGCTCACCCAGCCAGGGAATGCACCTGGGCAAGCTTCCTCCTCCTCCTCCTCCACCTCCTCCTCAGCATCCTCAGCATCCTCCTCAGCATCCTCCCCGTGCTGCAGGAGCACCCAGGCCTGTGTGGTTTGCAAGTTGGACTCTTGTCACCACAGGTGTGCTCAGAGGACAGGGATGTTGTATAAGAGGAAATGGGTGGCACCTGCAGCATTTTTGCTGCCACAATGATGTGAGGGGAGCAGGCAGCACAGGTGGTCCCTGAGATCCCAGGCTGGCAGGTAGCAAAGGTGGTGTCCCCTGTCTTGTTTGAGCTCCAGTCACAGAGTCCAAATATTTTCATTTCCCTCTATTCTCTGTTGAATTTGGGAGAAGCTGGGCAAGCAGCTCTGCAGCTGGCTGCTGTTCCCTGGCTCCCACAGCCCTGGGGAGTGCCTGAATTGCAGGTGGAGGTAACAGGGGCCACGTGTGGAGCAAGGGGAGGAACAGTGACTCGAGGCACCCTTGCTCGTGGGTCTGGCTGTGATGCCAGGAGAAGGAGCAATTGGTAACCACTCTGCTAAATATGAATTAAAATAGAACAATACAATTAGGACCAATTACATGGTTATCTAGAAACGGATTTTGTCAGATTAGCGTGGTGCTTCTTGAGGAGATTAAAAGATTGGATGATAATGGAAAAGAGCTTTTAGCTGAATTTCTGACAGAGGTGTCTGGGGTGGTGCCACTGAAATGCTCTCAGGGACCAAGTGCAGAAGCCTCTTTGTGCTCCATGAATGGGTGATGCCAGATCTGGGATAACCATTTTTGCTGTTTTCTGACCCAAGTCTCAGCTTTTCATTTCATTTGTTACCTGTTTCCTGAAAAAAAGTCAAACCAGGAGTGTTTCCCAGGAGGAGTGTAGGGCTCTGCATGAGTTCCTGGTGTCACAACTCCCCAGGAGCCCTGCACTGGCTCCTCACTCCTCAGAGAACAGCCACACTTCGGGCTAGCAGGAGGTGTGGAGCAGGGAACCTTTAATGGAGATATAAAACAGATTCTTCTTGTGGTGACTGAGAGTAAAGCCTCATATGATGAGCCATAAATGGAGAAAAACCCCAAATACAGTCAGGATAAAATACTGCCTGGACCCTGGCCTGTGCCAGCCTGGGCTGCAACCACAGTACCCCAACCTTTGGGGTGACAGTGGGACCCCCTGAGTGACTGGGGGCTGTGGGTGCAGTGTCCAGAGGTGGCCCAGTGCCCCTGGGGTGGGCCCTGGGTGCTGCAGGGAGATCTCAGCAAGGCTCAGAGAGGCTCAGCAGGGACACAGTGGGAGGCTCCAGCTTTTCGCAGTTTATCCATATGTTAAATGCTGCACATGATGGTTTTTCTCACTGCCCTGGGTCTCTCCAACAGTGAAGACACTGTGGGATATTGGCAGACACTGGGAGAATCTGTCTCGAGCCAGGCAGCAGCACGGACCAGGGAATTCTCAGCTCAAAGCAGCAGTGAGAGGGAAGCAGCAGAGATGTGGCCCACAGCCTGGTGCCTCTCTGCAAGCATCCCATGCACCCAGCAGCCACCACCAGCCCCAAGGCCAGGTTTGGCACTCCAGAGGTCCCTCTGCAGCCTTTCAGCAGAGGGATTGCCAGTGCCAGGGCATGTTTGGAAGGCTCTGAAAACCTGCTGCAGCAAGAGCCTAGAGGAAAAGTGGCAAATGGCACAAGAGGAATCATCAGACAAACCTCCTCCCAAGGTGATGCTGAAGGGAGGAGTTTCTGGAGCAGCTCTCCTTCACTCCTGGGCTGTGGCACCCTGTCCCACCCTGCAGTGGCTCTGGGGGCAGAACCTCGAGGGGCTGGAGAAGTGCCTGGGCAGTGGGGCAGAGCTGTGCTGGGGCAGAGCTGTGCAGTCAGGTGGGCACTGCAGAGCCTCTGGAATGGCTCCTGATGGAGCACACGTGGCTCTGCACAGGTGAGGAGCCCGGGGAACACCAGGCATGTGCAAGGCTCTCCCTGGCAGCAGGACAAAGCAGAGGGAGGCCTGGCAGAGCTGACAGGATTGCTGTCCTGCTGTTCACCTGCCAGCAGGGAGAACAGCACAGAATGAAGCCCAGAACATGAGAAGCAGGTGAGGGAAACCAGTGCATGACTGGGAGAGGTCTCTGGTGGGCAGGTGCAAGGAACTCTGTCCATGGAAGGACTTGAAGGTGAAGAAAAGTAGCTTTTACCTGTCAGAGCAGGTGTGAAGGTGTGGAGAAGGATGTGAGAGAGGAATTAGGCAGGAAAGCAGCAGGACAGCAGGGTCCTTCACACAGTGAGCTGGGTAAAACAGGCAGGACAGGTGACTGAGAGTACCTGAGCACCCCACATGGTGCAGGTCAAGAGGAAGTGATGTTTGCCTGGAGCTGGAAATGATTGCCCCAAATCCCTGGTCAAGGCCATTGGGACAGGTGCAGTTTCCTCCCAGGGACAGAAGGAATTGAGCACACTGCATCCCATTAGTTGCTTACAGCTAAGAGGCCTTATGGGGTGAGAGATGAATTTCAAGGTCCCTTTCAACCCAAACTATTCCCTGTTCTCTGATTTCTATGATTCTTCTCCATAGGCACTGCACAAATGGCACCCAAATCCACCACCCAGGGCACTGCCTGACCCCAAATGGAACTCATCCACTATCCAAAGCCTTGTCTGACTCCAAATGGCACCCAGCCACTACCCAGGGCACTGCCTGACCCCAAATGGCACCCAAATCCACTGCCCAGGGCACTGCCTGACCCCAAATGGCACCCAGCCACTATCCAAAGCATTGTCTGACCCCAAAAAGCACCCATGCACTGCCCAGGGCACTACCTGACCCCAGGCCATCCTTCCTGTGGTACCTGGGCTCCAGTGATGGCTTCAGCAGCTCAGGGGCAGCAGGGAGTGCATGGCAGCACCTTTCCTTGTGCCCCTCCTGGACTGGGTGTGCTGGAGAGATGCAAACAGCAAAGCCACAGGATCCAGCTCTGGTTCTTCTGCTCCTTCTGCCTTCAGCATGAACCAGAGGCACCACAGCATCAGCACAGAGCTGGGGGCTGCCAGCACAGCCCTTGCTGGAGCAGCTGTGGGAGTGGAGCCTTTCCCTTTGCCCCAGGATGAGCTCACAGCACCCCACAGATCCCCTCCATCCTCACAGACCTGCTCTGACCTCACCCACAGGAGTGTGCACACACTGGGGTCACCAGGAGCAATCCTTCCCACCTCAGTGTCTGCAGCATCTCCTGCAAACTCCTCTTTTATATTCTGGGTTTTATTCTTTTATATTCTTCATGGTTTTCTTCAGCACACACACCTGGCCACACACACTCAGCCAAGCCAGCAAACACCCCATGAACCTGCCAGCTGAAACACTGGCAAAGCAGCTGCAGCCCTGTGTGGACTCAGAAAGCAACTTCTGGTACCTACAACCACAAAAGGGGCAAAAGCCTTGGCCTGGGAATGCAAAGATGTATAAATTAAATTTAATAAGGCAGTTAAACTGCTGTGTGTCCAGTGAAGTATGATCCAGCTCCTCTCACCCATTTATTGAGGTTACTCTGTGTAATAAATTCAGAAAGAGTGGCAGTGTCTGTATTTGGGGTTAGATTGATAACTGTGCATACAGAGACATGATGCTGCCCATGAGCATTCTGGAGATTTTATACAGTTGCCATCAGCATGAATTAATCAACTTCCCTGCACCCTGGCAGAGGGGACCTGCTCTCAGGTGTTGAAGCAAACTGCACCAGGTGAATGGGAAGGAGAGATTTAAAGGGAAGCATTTTCTGCAGTGTTTCAGAGTCACCCAGGTCTGGGTGAGAGACTTACATCTGACCATATCTGACTGCTTAGGGTTTGCATTGTGAATAAGAAACCTGCAAATGCTGGTACCCTGGAAGCAAAAAATTATTTAAAGAAACCTCAGTTAAATCAGCTCCTGAGGGGAACAGGAAATATCAAGTTCAAACTGAAAAGTTAAGTTTATCTTCAGCACTACCAAAAAGCTTAGATACAAAATGGAAATTAATTTCAAAAGAAACCACAATACAGTAAATGTAATTTATTACACTGGGTTTTTTTCACAAATACATTTAATTGTCAATACTTAAGTAAATACATTTTGTGGAGAAGTGCCAGATGAATTAATTCCCTTTAAGATCTTTATGTTCCTCCAGCCTCCTGATTTGCTCTCATAGATGTGGACTGAACCTGTATCACTTCTTTTTGTAATGAAATAGGATTTCATCCCCACTACTTTGGGTATGACTCCTGTGCCTTTGTCCTCTCTGGCAGCTCCTGCAGACACTCACCCACTGTGCAGTTCCCTGGCAAGGCACTTGCATGGCCATGAGTGCTCACACGTCTTCACAGCAAGCCATGAAGAGCTGGGGGACACTCCTGGCCTGAGGAGAATGTTTTGGGAAGGCTGCTGGGCTTCTGTTGGCTTTCCTGATGACTACAAGGGTCTGGAAAGCCCAAGGGTCACCCAGTTGATCAGCTCAGGAAATTAACCCAGGGGTCTGAGAGCATCCAGGGGTTGGTAGGAAGGGCTGGAGCTCTTTGTCCTCCTTGCTGTCACCAACCCTGCAGCTTTTCCTCCTCAAGCCCTGTAAAAGCCCAGAGCCCAGAACCTCACCCTGCAGCCCAGCCCACATCTCTGTCCCCACCCTGGGGGCTGCACAGCCAGGACCTGCTGCTGCACTGCTGCTGCACTGCTGCTGCACTGCTGCTCCCTGCTGCTGCACTGCTGCTGCACTGCTGCT
>VZRX01021715.1:0-42745 GCA_013398075.1 Notiomystis cincta
CCCAGCCCCGGCCCCAGCCGCAGCCCCAGCGTGCGGCCGCTCGGCCGCGGGGCCCCAGCCCGGCGGGCTGAAAGCTCCCAATAAACACGGCCCTCCAGGCCCCGTGTGCGCGCTCTGTGGGCCCGGCCGCCTTGGGCTCGCTGTCCCCCTGCGTAAGCGGCGTTTGGAGAACGCGTAAATCAAGTATATAACGGAGAGCGCGTTTCTTGACAGGAGATGCGTGATAAACTTGGAGCAGATATCTGCGCTTTTAGTTCTGCATTTACCAGGGTTTGCATCTGGGTGTCTTCTTAGCAATAGAGGTCGCATTTTAGCCAGGAATTAAGGGCAATTTTTCGCTGTTTTGGCAGGGACAGTCATTTAGCTTTTTCTCTCTTGAAAAGATTTCTGTTCATAATTTTCTGCAAAAGTAGGCGCAACAACCTGACCAGTTTGAAATTTTGGTTTTGTTTTTTTGTTGCTGTCCACTGCTTTAAAGGGACGTAAAAGTCCTTTTAATACTGTTGTGTTACAACCCCAGCTGGCAGCAAAGCACCACACAGCTCAGCGGGGTGGGGAGAAGTGAATGGGAAGGGTAAAAATGAGAAAACTTGTGGGCTGAGGTAAGAGCAGTTTAATAATTGGAATGAGAATAAACTGCGATGAAGAGAGCAAAGAGAAGTAGCTCCCGAGAAAAACAAGTGAGGCAAATGAATACAACTGCTCACCACGAAGTGACTGATGCCCGGGCAGTGGCTCCCTGGCCAACTTTTCCTCCTGGTTTCCACTGCTGAGGGTCTGGAGTAGCCTCTGGGTCAGTTAAGGTCAGCTGTCCTGGCTGGGTCCCCTCCCAGTGCCTTCTGCACCCTCAGCCTCCTCACGGGTGGGGTGGGGTGGGGCAGAAAACGCCTTGACTCTGTGCAAGCCCTGCTCAGCAATCAGGAAAGCATCCCTGTGTTATTAACACTGTCTGCAGCACAAATCTAAAACACAGCCCTCATACCAGCTACTGTGAAGAAAATTAACTCTACCCCAGCCCAAACTAGCACAAAGACATTGCATTTCTTTTGAAAAATTGAAGCTATTTCATCATTTGCTGACAATAATAAATATTGATCCTCTCTTTTTTAGATCCTTTGCATATTTTACAATTAAAGACAGACTTCCCCAGATCCTCACAAGAGTTATTGATACCCTGCATCGACATAAAAACGAATTTTTTGAAGAACATGGTGAGGTAAGAGTAAGGTTCCTTGATGTTTATCCTCCCCTCTAGCCCTTGAGACCCTTTCTCTGCCTTGTTTTTACTGGTGCCTTATGCAATCATTACTTGTTTGTCTCAATCCTTCCATCTGTTTTTTTTTTTCTTAAATAATTTCTTTCTAGTAACTGTTTTTGATTAGTTCTGTAACACGCCTTTCTGTGTAACCTTTTCCTTCTGATCTGTCACTTGTGCAGCCGCATCACTTAGTTGGGTTTTTGTGTTGATGCAGTGTTTGATGCACAGTAACATCTCCTGAACATGACTGTTTCAACACTCTCTTTACCTCTAGTAAGCAAAAAGTCCAATCTAAAAAGAAGTTCCATGTGGAATTGATTTTAGGATCTTGGATCTGAAATGAATTTTATTCCCCAAAATGTATTATTTTGAATCAAGCTGTCATTTGTCAGGGACTCTCATTTGGCAATTAAAACACCACACACATTCCGTGAAGAGTTGATCTGTGTCTCTGCAGGAATAAATGTACAGAGTAGGAACTTTGTTCTCCACTTTTCCAGAAGGGTGTTGAAGCAGAGAAGAGAGCTATATCCTTCCTCTCCAAACTGCGGAATGAGCTGCAGACAGACAAGCCAGTGACCCCTTTGGAAGATGAGCTGCCTGATGCTGTGCTGTGGAACCAGTACCTGGACTACCAACGAAATTTACCGAATGGAAATGGAGAGCCAAGCTGGTTTCAGTCCCCTTGGCTGTACGTGGAGTGTTACATGTATCGAAGAATCCATGCAGCGTTAGCACAGAAGTTAGTATCTACTGGCTTGGTATAGTGCTTGGCAAAACATTGCTCTTTCCCATTTTTATTTTGGGAAAAAGAAAGACAGCTGAGGAGTAAGATAGAGGAAAATCTTAAACTTTTACCATATTTCTTTTTCCTTATCTTGCCCCTCAGATTTAAAATTAATACCTTTACTTCTTACATTCAGCAGAATGTGAAGCTTATTCATTTTTTTATCAGTTGGTGAGTTGCTTCAGTTTTGGTGAGTTGCTCTACATGAAGACCTTTAAGCTTGACTGTATGGCCTGACCTTGCAGACTAATGTGAATTGAGATACAAAAATCATGTAGCATTTCTAAAAGATTTGTTGGTCTAGAATTTTGTCTTAAGCCTTAAACACAGAATATGAGAGCCACAAACCTGTTGGGAATTCTAACTTGTTTTGCTGCTTGCAGTCTGAAGTTACCATTTGAGAGCTGTTTCTTCCAGCAGTAGACCCATCTTAAGCAGCCCCTGTTGTTCATTCTACACCATCTTCTTAGTTACAGCAGTGCTTGCAGACCATGTGTTGCATCGAACTTTGGGAGCTGATACTGGTTAAAAATAACTGGGTAGGAAAAACTTGTTGTGCTGGTACCATGGAGATGTGCCAGTACAGCGTCATGGGGTAGGAATGAACAGTTTGAGATCCCGTTGCTGCCAAAAAGCTTTGAAGGCTCCACGAGTGCGGGATTTCCCCTTAGAGTTGTGGAGATTCAAGCACAGAAATGGGACTCAGTTTGTACTGCTGTGTTGTGCAATTTGAACTCTTGTACCAAAAGCTTCAAACATGAGGTCAGTCTGCTGGATTGCACTTTAAGAGCTGGGCAGATACTTTTCATTAGTTAAGTTTTAAGTTTCTTGATCTCCATTATTTAGTTGCTCTTAAGCATATGCTTGGATGGAAGTTCAATCATTTGTCAAAAGGTCTTTGTGCAAATATGTCTCATAATAGATTGGTCTATAATTTTTATCTATTGCAACATTCTCATTTGTCATGGTAATTTTCCAAAATACTAATAAGGACTTCCATAGGAATAACTTCTTATCACTGGAAGAGAATTTGGTATGGAAGTGTAGTTTAGCACATACAGACACCTTTAAAATTGGGCCAGCAGTTCTCAGTGTTAGTTCACTTGTATGCTACAGTTTTAATTCTCTTGTCTGAAGACTGGAGTTCAAAATGCTGACTGTATGTGCAGTTCCCAGAATTGGTGTGACTGAATACTTGTTCACTGTCAGAATATATTGGTGTATAAAGATGCCTTGCATAGTGTCTGTTTTAGCAAGATGCAATATTGGGCTGTTACTGAGATGTGTGAAATTCTAATGACAAATTAGAAGTGGAAAATCTAACTAGGGCCTGTAGTACAGTTCAGAAAAGCTGATCTTTAAACTTCCTTTGCATGTGCTGTCATGAAAAATGTGGGAGTTATGTCAATACATTTATTCTTCTCTTTTTAGCCCACCTATTGACAATTTTGACGTGTTCAAGGAAGGAAAGGCTCAAAATTTCTTTGAATCCCAAGAAGCTGTTATTGCCTTATGCACTTACTTTCAGGAACTTCTTAAGAACATCAAGGATCTAGATGAAAAGCAACTTCAGGAGGAACTTTTTAAACTATTGCAGGTAAACTGGTAGTGCTTAACACAAGAATTTAAAATATCTCTCCCATGAAACAAACAAAAATTTGAGGTTATAAAGAATCTGAATGTCATATGGAAATTAAAATATAGATCTTTTGTTTGTAAAATTGTGATGAAATTCTGGTAGCCCTACTGTTTTGTTCCTATTCTGAAAATATTTCTGTTTTGGTTACTTATGTTAACTGTAATGCTTTTCTATTAACTGCTGACCTTTCATTTTGTGTATGAAAACCCAGCAATTCTTCCTTTAAAACCAGTATCTCTCAAACATTTTAAGTCAGCTTCCAGATGACCTTTTTGATATTTATCTATAATTTCTTAAAACTTAATTTTAATTGGCACTTTAAATGTTTTTAGACTTCTTTGGAGAAAAAATAGAAGTCAGTCTGGGTCAGAAGTGCTTTAAAAGCTTTATAACAGCATTATTCTTTGAATATAGTGCCTTTGGGCACTATAATTGCAAATTACAAATTTAAAATTTGTAATTACAAATTACAAAAAACCAAAAGATTACACATAAGTCCATTAGCTGGCAACAGTGCACACCAAGTATTGGATGAAGCTCTACAAAGGGCTCATTAGCGAGTACTTAAAAGATATATACTTAAAATACTTATTTGGCTGCATGTAATAAAAAAAAAAGAAGCTGCTTTTATTACTCCTTTTTCTGTGTTACCACTGCTAATTTTTGGAATTGCAGTATGGAGAATATTTCTTATTTTGAGCTTTGTGATCGGTTTGTTAATGTTGATCTAAATCTTCCATCTTTGCCACTTCTGATGCCTTGTAAATACAGAGCATTGTTTGGTTCCTTCCACAAAATCTCATCTGTGTTGAGATACTTGTACAAGAACTTGAGTTTTCTTAAAGCTTGGAAGAATATGTGGGGTTAGAACCTTTATTATCTAAACCAGAAACAAGGAAACAAAATCTTCCATGTATGTGAAGCTGAGAAAGTAACTCAGTGAGACTTAGTAAATGTTTTGGGTTTTTTTTTTCTTCCTTCTAGGTGTCATTGTGGGGCAATAAGTGTGACCTTTCCTTTTCAGCTGGTGAAGACAGCTCTCAGAAAACCAGTCCCTTGCAATCCCTGGAAAACATGGTACCTTACATCTTAGTGAATGATATGGAAAAAGTTTGGTCACTACTTGTCAATGCCAAAAAAAATAGAACAGAAGGAAGTAATGTTAGAGTTGACATAATCCTGGATAATGCTGGATTTGAACTTGTAAGTGATCTTGTGTTGGCTGATTTCTTGTTATCATCAAAGCTAGCTGATGAAGTCTATTTTCATGGAAAAAGTATTCCATGGTATGTATCAGATACCACAAAGCATGATTTTAACTGGACTATTAAACAACTGGGGTCAGCTAATCATATGTGGATGTCTAGATGTGGGATAAACTGGGAGGGCAATTTGAAGAAGGGAGTTTGGGTTTTCTGTGACCACATGTTTTGGACTTTACCACATGACTTTTCCAGTATGAGTGAAGTTGCTCCTGACTTGTATGCTGAGCTACAGAAGTCAAACTTGCTTCTTTTCAAAGGTGATCTAAACTATAGAAAGTTGACAGGAGATAGGAAATGGGAATACAGTGTCCCATTTCATCAAGCCTTGAGTAAGTTTCATCCTGCGCCTCTCTGTAGTCTGAGAACACTGAAATCTGACACTCAGGTTGGCCTAAAACCTGGACAAGGTGAGCAGATTCAGGCTTCTGAACCTGACTGGATGGTAAGTGGAAAATATGGGATAGTTCAGTTTGATGCTGGCCTCTAGGTAAATGATTCATAATATTCTGAAAGAGAGATTTAGTCTGAGTTTAATTACTTTCTCTGTTCCATGCTTGGCTTCAGTAAAGATTCTTTTTTGTTTGCACTTTTTCCTCCCAAGTGATTTGTTGTTATTATCCCAAGAAAGACTTTAATGTTGTGCAAAAATTTATAAACTGTATATATAAATGAATCTGCTTTTCAATACATTTTGTTTTCCTAATGTCCAATGTCAGCAGATCTTTAAGATGAATAATTTAGTTGTCCAGAATATTTTTTCCTCATCAGTGGGTATGAGTTTAATGAGTGAAAGCTTAACAAGTGAAAAATTTGCTTCAATTTCCCCAATGCTACATTAGCATGAATTTACTTATTTCAGAATAATTTGTGCTCCACTTCATTTCATGCATTGCATGAATTTTAGAGATTTCAGAAATTAATTACAGAGAGATTCTTTTGATGTTTTGAGTGTAGTTTGCGTTACATTACATAAGTGATAAGTTACTGGGTGACAGCTTGTAAACATTCATGTAGAATTGAAAATTGAATTTCAATTTTAAAGCACAAGTGAATGTTGCTAGCCAGTTTGCCTGTGGGAGAATTGTCCCATCTGGTAGGAAGATTAGTGGGAGAAAGGACAATCTCATTTTAAGAATATTAAAGATACTGTTTATTTACAAAGCTCTACCAAAAAGAAGCACACAGAAAAGCCTCCCCAAACAAAAATTTAATGAAACCCAAGCAATTACATTAACTGGATTTTAGATTTAATGCAGACTTGATTTGCAGGTGGCCTGTCAGCAGTGTGTGTATGAGGTTCAAGCACTGCTGCTTCCTTCTGTTGTGGTAATTCTCTTTATTTTTCAAACATATTCAGGGAGTTTTGTTTGGTTGTTTTTCAAGAAGGATGCCTTAACTTTCAGAGAGGATATACAACCCCAACTGCACTGAGAAGTACAGGCTAGAGAAACATATGCCATACTGATTTCTGTTAACTGGAGTTGTTAGGTGCCCATTTCTACTCTTCTACCCTGGTCTCAAAAGCTGCTGCTTGTAATGTTCATACAATAAAGATCTATACAGTGGATAAATATGGTCCTAATGCTGATGACTTTGATTACTTATGTTTATTCTCTTCTTAAATCTGAAAGAGTATTTTAATGTTCCAAGGTCGAATATTCAAAAACAAAGATGCAAGGAATTTTATGAGGCAGTTGTAAAGAGGATTATAATTTTGAGACCTGGGTTTACTGCTCTTATCTCCTTTGTATCTTTGGCTTAGTATTCCTACAGGGCACCTTTCCAACCTTAGGCACCTGACTGAACTGCAGAAATTCGAAATCTAGTCAAGAAAGCTGAAGGTCAGACTGCTGAAGGTTTCTCTGACTGCAGAGAGCTCAGCAGCACTCCAGCTTTAGTGCTTTGATCAAATATGTAAACGACATGATGAATCTGTGCACTGGAGCCTCAGTGTCTCATCTTGAAAATGCTGTTAACTTGTTTCAAATGCATTTTGAAGCAACAACTTTGGGTCAAGAACTGAGAGATGGAAGTCATCTGTAAGGTGCTGACTTAATTTGCCTGAGAGGTTTAACAGTGTATAGTGGAGTCAAAGAGAAAGTCACTGTTGAGGCCACCCTTGATGAATAGATTTGCCTCTTACAGAGTCCTTACACATGCTGAGAAACTTGATTTCCCTTTTTACTGGTTGTTACTGTCCCTGTGCCCAGATTGCTTTCAGGCTTTTGCTTCTGGGAACTCACAATGCAGATCGGGGAAAATGAATTGTATGAAGTTAGGATAAATACAATCCTACAAAATACAAGATCAGTTAGGAGATGCAGTGGCATTTGCTCAGTGTTACTGAATGATGAAGATTACTACAAGACATGTAATTCTTAGCTTAGCATGAGAATGCTAATTTATGACATGATGTCATGCTGAAAAAAATAGTTCTATTCTCCAGTTGATGAAAAGTGCACTTTTCATCTTTTGCCCCTCACAAAGAGAAGTTTATATGGGAATACACAGTGTGACTACATGGCTATGTAAGGAATGCACAGCCATAACTCCCAAATGTTTGACTTCTACAGCTGTAATTGCAAAGCATTGTCTCTAGGCAGAACTGAATATGCAGCATACTTTTGTGTTTGTTAGTTGGCTATATTTTTATAAAATTTTTTGGTTGTATGAAAAAAAGAAAACATCAGTGTTGCTGTAATGCAGTGTTACAGTCTCCCATGACACAACAAAGTTGTGAAGACATATTCCAATGAGGCACAGTGCTCTGCTGATGGGTTTGCTACAGTTTACTTAAAAATAGGAAATGCTTTTGTAGTTACTCAGTGTTAATTACTTTTTGTAATACAGCTTCATGACATGGCAGCACGAACCTATTACATTTAGGTGGAATTTAAAAACAACCAAAGCATGTGTTAGAACAATAGCATGTGCTGTAATATAACTTTTTTTTTCTTAAGTACTCAAGAAAGTTCCTTCTGTACATCTGTGTTACAACTGACTGCCCAAAATGCTTCTACTCAGGAGCTACTGATTTGTACGTGCACATTTGTGAGATTTTCATTTCATATGCCATTTGAATATTTATGGCAGAAGGCAAAGAAAGGCATTTTCAGTAATTCTGAGGACCACAACAAAAAATGTTTCTTATTTTTTATTTTTGTCTTCAACCTTTTGAACAACTGTATTTGTAAGTTTTTGAGGATGGTGACTTTCATTGTTGATGAAATAGGAGGAAAGTAATGTCACTGGCACAGTGAAAGGCAGTACACACATCTGTCTGAATACTTGATGTGTTATCATGTAAGATATCTACAATAATTTCTTATGTATATAAAGTTTCATATGATAATTTGTTTGATGTGGAAAATAAGTTGATTGTATGCCTAGAAGATTGTAAGAATATGGAAATAAATTATATAATTTTGTGCAAGTCAGTCACTGTTATTTCAGTTGCTGGGGAAGCCAACTTATAATAATTCAGGTCTTAGTTCCTGAATTTGTTTTCTTTGAAACAGATTTTATGCATAAACCTGTAAATTTATTCAATGAGATTTTGAAAGATACAGATACAAGAGATAGGTATCATAAAATGTCCTCCTGTAACAAGACAGAGCAATAAGAAGGAATTTTCTAACTTTTACTCTAATTATATTCCCATTAAAATTTCAAAATCATAGAAAACACTGAGATTCTCTTAAAATGTGTCTGGTAATTACTTACTAAGGTCGTTGCAGCTGATGGTGTCATTTCCAGAATCACTTGTAGAACTGATAAGTGCTCCATGTGTTCTTAGCAAAAATGGAAATATTTTGGTGTTACTCTTGCTGTAACTAAAATATTTCCAGAACACTTTGGTTTACACACCTTGCTGATGTCCCATAAACCATAACTGTTGTTGATGAAATCTTTAAAGTTCATTGTGTTATTTGCATTCATGGTTAACAACTTGTTCCATGTGAACATTTATCTCCTGTGCTGTCAGACAACATAGGAAAAAAGTTTACTCTGTTGCATGAAAATTACTCTATGAAATGGTTTTAATCTAAAAAGAAACCCTTAATTGTGTCTAAAATAAAAATTCCAAAATGGAATCTTGTACTGAACTGTTGGGTTTTTTTAACTGGAGTTTGTTTGCTTACCAGCTTTCTGTTTACCCAAAATTACAGAACAAAAGCTTGTAATTATTTTTATTTAAAGCAAAATATAAGTTGAAATTCACCTAACACTTATCTAAGGATTTTAAAATAAAACTGAAGATGTGCTGGTTAAAGTGGTCTTTTTCTCTCTTTTCCATATGCTAGTGGCAGAACACACATGAGGAAAAATGTCCTATACCATGGACTGTTTTATGGTTTTTTGTTTGCTTCTGTTTTGGTTTTTGTTTTTTTTTTTCCTAAAAAAGGTTTTGAAAACTTCTGTACATTTTTATTCTTGCTGATGCACTTTGATTTCTAACAGCCCTTGAAAGAAAAAATCCACTTACATGTATTTTTACATGAATTAAGAATTAGTTTATGGATTAATCCACATTCTGCCTTCAGCTTTGCAGTTGTGAATTCTGCAGACATGTTGTGAGAAGGATTTTTATTTACAGTGCTTTTTTGAGGTTTAGTACATCTGGCTTTGTTTCCACTGTGAAAAAAATATAAAATGTCCTCTTATGATAACAGTGAATAAACATATTCAGTACTTGTGTGCTGCTTCTGTTGTATCACTTTTCAGTAAGTTACATAATCATAATCTTTCAAATTCCCTGTGAAGAAAAATTTTCATCCTTGTAGAAATTTATTTTTCCTGGGATTCTACTTACTTCTTCCAAGTCTAATGAAGTAAAAGATTAAAAGCTAAGGTAAGATATATCAAGCTATATACTATGGGCTTTTTTATTTGCTTTCTTAATGTTAACTAATTGGTTAGTCTCCTACTACCATGTTAATGCTGATGCTTTCCAAGTGACTCTAATTGATGAAACATTTCATGCAGTTGCATTTGGAATAGGTTTCTTATCTCCCACTTCCCAAAAAAATACCCTTATAATTGTCATAGATCAGGAAGTGCACTGAGTTCTGGTCTTAGATGGTTTGTCTACACACATAAGTGTTAATTTTAGTCTAGGATCTGTTTAAAAGGCAGAACCATTCATGAAGAAGGATTAGGGTCCAGGAGTGCTCCCTGAAATTAGCTGAAGGGTCTTTCCACCTGCTTTGCCTTCTGTCCAGTGGCTCTTGTGTTACTGCATAGTGGTCCTGTTTCCACTCAATATGTGTGCCCCGTGCTAAGGTGAGGGAATCAGGGCACAGGTAAATTCCTCCAGACAGAGAAGGGCCTACAGCTTGCAGTGAGGGCCAAGTATCTTTATTTTTCTGTAGTTGGTTGTATTCTTGTTTTCAGGTAATCCCGAATTAGAGCTATGCTTGGGTGCCTTTGTCATGTATTGGATAGGCAGCTCTTACTGCATCCATCATGTTAGATTGGCCCTTGAGAGTTTTGCTGCTACTTTGCTGGATTGTGATGGAAACATTAGCAGGAGCTAGTTTGGGGCAAATCAGGCAGTTTTCATACAAATGTGGAAACCTAAGATCCACGTACAGAGAATTTGCAAAATAACTGCATGAGTTGTGTTTAGACTTTCAAGGACTCTGTATCTGGTTTAACTTCCTCAAACTGAAAATGACCTAATACATCATCAGCAGCTTTCACCTACACAGATTCCTACTTCTTTCCCAAGCCTGTTTAGTTCCCCTAAATGCATATTGCACCCACTTTGTCCATGGAGAAAGCCCAGGGTTGTAAAACCAGGTTATTTCTTTCAGAAGATTGTTGACCCCATGACATGCATATCATGGGGACATCATCACATGACTTTTGGCTTTGAAATGATTTTTACACATTCATTCTCAGTTAGACACCTGCAGAATATCAGCTGGTAAATTTCTGAGTGTACTAGGTACTGGAATTGGGATTTCATAGCACAGATTAATTTTATCATCTTTTTCATGGAAGGGAAAGTTTGTAGTAATTTTTAAATTATTTTTTCTTTCATATGTTTACATACAATTCAAGAGATTTGCATCATTCTTTGCTCAGAAAGGCTGAGAACATCCTTTACATGTATTTTATTAAACACAACTTGAATTTGATTAATGAAAATGACTTCTTGAAATGATATAGAATTAAAAATCCCAAAATAACCCTTCCCAAATTCTTATTTCCTGTCCCTCTCAACGAGAAAGAAACATGCAATTATTTTGAGAACTCTGCTTTAAAATACTAGCAAACAAGGGTAAAGCCTTTTAAAGTGTGAGCATTGTCTAATAAAGTAGTTTTTTCTCAGTCAAACGGCTTGAAGAGTTAAATGACATTTCTACTTTTTTTTGTTTGGTTTATTTTTTTATTTGTTTGTTGTTACTCTTGATACAATTCATCAGAATAAAGTGTGGGGTTTTTTAAGGGCAAATAACTTGATTTGCGGTAAGATAGAGCTGTATAAGCATTCTGTCCCCGTCACCAAGGGTGGAGGAGCAGCTGAAGTGTACCTCGCGAACCAGCCGTGGCACTGCAGGACCAGCGATGGGCAAGTGTGCTCGAGCACGTGCTCGGGAAAGTCAGGACAAAGTTGCACAAGTTTTTAATCCTGCATCTGCACGCCGCTCCAGCAGTAGGAGGGATTAGGCTGTAATCGAATGCTGGACGAATCCAGATGGTATTTTTGTTCAAATTTACAGTGGATAGTAAAACAGGTGACGGATTTCCTCTGGGTTTGTGTAAGACCCCCAGTACAGATTTAACCCGTTAAAAATACTTAATAGATTGGAATTGCAGAATGAGGTTACCGTGGAGCAGCATTTTGCCCCTTGCGGTGGTAGCAGCCTTGTCCCTTCTCTGCACCCCCATCCGCTCTGTCAGCACTGGATAATTTTGTTCCAGAGGTGCACCGCTGGGTTTCACTCTTCTGCTGCAACACCAGCATTTCCGTACAGTGAGAACAATGGTTTTGTCACTCATTTTTGTACCCCTGTGCCATCCTGTGCGGGTGCTAGCTCACCCTTCACCCGTGAGGGTGAGCTGGAAGGGTGCTCCAAGGAGCTGTCGTCACCCCACAGCACCCTGTCTTTCCCCTGCACCCCCAGCGCCGTGCGGGGGTCTCCATTTCCTCTGACCTGTTCCCAGCACTCCTTCCGCACATTAAGCGATTTTTCTCCTTGCCTTTATGGTTTTAGTGGCGGATTCCATCTGAGGGGTGGCATCGCGCACCTCTGTGCTTTAAGCGATGCAGCATTTTAATCAGGGTGATGATCCACGCCTGCAAACCCTCTGCTCGGGGTCTTCTGTGTCCTCGGCAACAGCACTGAGACGGCACCAGGCACACAGAGACAAGGACAAACCAAATTAGTACTATCCCCAGCTTTTCCGTTTTCTTCTCTAGAAAACGTGAGTAAATCAGCATTCCGGAGAGAGGTGAAGTACTTTCTGACTTGTGAGTATAGAAATGGTGCACGATGGCACCGTCCCCAGAGACTGATTAAAGCTCACGGGGTCTTCAGAAAAAAAGATGTGCAGCCCCCATACACCCGCAGGTCTAATTTTCTTTTACTGCAGCCTTCTTCAGTTCCTCTCTTCTCATGTTTGTCCACTTTACGTGGATGAAAGGTGAGGAGGAAAAGGAGGAGGTGCTCTTTCAGCAGTTTAGCAGACATCAAGGCAGGCTGCTTTCTCCTGCCTGCGGGGGTGCTGTTTTCCTTCTGGGGGGAGAGAGAGAGAGAGCCTGGCTGGGTAACAGGAGCCGCTGTTCCAGCGCCGTCTGCTCCGCTCGCCTCTTCTGACTCCTTCTGAGGGAAAACGTGAGCAGATTTTCTCAGGTAGTGTTTCTTTGAAGTGAAAACAAACAGAAACAACAAACCCCGGCGTTCCTGTGAGCGTGCCCTGGTGAAGACGGTTCACTTGCAGCCACTGTCCCCCCTTCCCCAGGCAGGGCCCGCCCGGGCCTTGCCGCAGGACGCGTTGCCAGGGGCACGGCTGTGGCCGTGAGGGCTCCGGGGCTGGCGGGGAGCGGCGCACGGGACGCGGTAACCGAGGGACGGGGCAGGGCCGACAGGGCCGGGGGGTGGCTTGGGGTGTTTTTTTGGCAGTTCCCCTATTAGGGAATAAAGCCTTAACTTTGAAAAGATGCCCCCCTTCCTTCCCCGCTTTCTGTCGGTGTTGCTGTAGAGGCTGACAGAGGGTGGCTGTAACCCCCCCTTTGCAAGTCGTCTTTGCAATATTCAATTGAATCTCGCCTTTAAACGAGAGGGTGTCCCCCAAAAAACCCAACCAAACAAAAAAATCAACAACAACAACAACAAAACCCCACGAACCAAACCAAAAAACAGCAAACAAACAAAATTAAACCCAACCAACGCTGCCAAACAAACAGAAAACCCCAACCCCAAAACGTTCTGCAGGTGCAGAGCTGTACCCGGTGGTCCCTGCGTGGTGCAGTTGAAGCCCCATGAACTTCAGCTGATCATTATAGCTTATCTTTACGAGTTCAAGGCCGAAAAGATTGTTCTTACTGAGTGTTGCAGAAGGGAGTAGCTTTCACAGAGCAGGAATTTAGAGTTATCTAAGAATTCTTCTTTGCATCTCTTCCTCCTTTGGAACTCGTTTGCTGGCTTTGATGTGAGTTTAAGGGAGACACTTGAGGATATTGCTTAGAAAGATCAAACCCTTGTGCTAAAGATATAATAGGAACCTTGTAACACTTTTGTGTTTCAAAGGATAAACAATTTATATGTATGAACAATTCATCATCTCCTGAATAGTTGAACATCAATTTTGTAATGAGGCCATATTGTTCTGAGACAAAAAAATACAGAATTTTGGTAGTTTGTGGTGACAAAGCCAACTGCCATTATATTAAATACAACTGTTATGACCCAATTACAAAATTTTCACTAGCATTGCTTAGTGACAGAGTTGACAACAACCTGCTCCACATTTTAACAAACCCGAAGTGAAATAGTTTGTGAGTGTTGATTTTTGGGACTCAAAAACATGCTAGAAATTACATGTTTATAAAATACGAGTTAAAACTGGTAAACCAAACTACAACATTAATCAGTCTTTAATTGTGTATACACCAACATACTCAAGTATTTCTAAAATATTTGCATTTTTTTAACTGCAGTATAGTAGGCATTGTAGGAAAATTGCAGCTATTGGCAATGCATGATGATCTGTTTTTTAAATCTATCATTTAAGTTGTTCTGTTACAGAAGTTATTTAACTCTATTTAGCACTGATAAAGTAAAACCAGTAGAACAAATTGTTTGCACAAATCCCTGCATAAGCACTTAATTTTGTCTAAGCAATTACTCTTTTTATTATTTAGGGAATAAACACAGCAGCTCCCTGTTAATCATTTTGGAAAAGCTGTGAGAGAAAGTGTCAGGGGAGTTCCAAATTCCTTAATTTGTCCATACAGACAGAGGATGAAGTAAAGCAGAAAGCATGTTAAGTAATGTTTAGACTGAGTGATGTGCCTCTATAATTGCCTTTAGATGACTGCTGCCTTTCATCACATTAAATGCATTTATTATATTTAGATGCATATTCACCTCATCCTAACAGAAAAACAAAAGATGAAAATGCTTTAACTGCTGCTGTAGTAGTAGACTAAAGGGTAAGACTAAAATTTTGATTGTAATGAAGCTTTCATTTGGGCCCATTAATCAAGCTTGAAATTGGCCTCTTCAGCAGATGAACAGGAGGAGTGATTTTTATCTTTTCAGTAATACCTTTCAATGATTACTGCAAAGGGAGGAGGGTAGAGCTGAGCAGTACCCTTCTGAAAGGAATTTAGAAAATCTCTTTCTTAATTTATTTGAGCTGCTGAGAACACAACTTAGTTTTACATGTTTCTGGAACATTACACTAATGCAGAAAAACTCCATAGGTATATAACAATAAGAAAAAAAGTACTGCAAGCAATGAATTGGGTCTAGTTACAAGGAGAAATGACAAAGGAGAAATAGGACTTCACTGAGTGGATAGTGTTGAAAAGCATTTGGGTGTTTCTGGCACTTTATAATGTACAAGAGCAAGTGACAGAAGTGAAATAGTTGTGAAATATTACTTGCAAATTTTGATTTATGTTAATATTTAATTATCAATACATGTTGAGATCCCTGATGGGCAAACTGGGCAAAGTATTATCTGTAAAGAAGGCCCAAAATATACATACAAACTGGTTAATTTGTGAACCCTTTTTTTCCTCCCACTGAAGTGACTCCAGTGGGGGGGTCGGCCTATTCCATCGAACCACTGGCAGGACAAGAGGACACAGTCTTAGGCTGTGCCAGGGGAGCTCTTAGTTTGGGCATTAGGAGGAATTTCTTCACAGAAAGGGTGGTTAGACATTGGAATGGACTGTCCATGGAGGTGGTGGAGTCACTGTCCCTGGAGGTGTTTAAGGAAAGTCTGGACGTGACACTCAGTGCCACGATCGGTTTGACATGGTAGTGTTTGGTCACAGGTCGGACTTGATGTTCTCAGAAGTCCTTTCCAGCCTCATCAATTGTGTGATTTGTTTTAGTCTGTTTTTATATGTGTCAACAAAATCTGAGTCACTGTGGAATAGCATCTGAACCTTCCCATGCTCACTGTTGTGTGTACCTGCAGTGGCTTTCCTGAGGTGATGTGCATGCTGGCTGGCTGGCTGCTGCTACCAAGAAAAATCTGCAGTGGCCAAGTGTGGAAATTTTTCAACTACCCATCCTTTCCAGGATTTAATGTTGGATGTCATCTTCTTTCTGATTGCAGCAGATAATAATTAACTCTGATGCTGCATTGTATTTTCAGAAGTTAGAACAATTTTGTGTATAATTTATATATAATTGCACATATACACTCGGGAATATTCATTTGTCTTAAGGAAAAACAGTGGAGATTTGGGCTATCTCATTTTGTTTGTTTTCAGAATATGAACAGTTATGACACTGGGATTTATAAAAATTATTGAACAGCCTACTGAGTCCAACCACTGTACCAAATCCTGTACAAATATGTAGGTCAAAAGGTCCCACTGATTACCTTAACAAATGAAGGGAGAAAAAAAAAGTATTTCAGTTAAGATAGATCCTGTGTTATCACTCAGATCCTCTTTTCTTTTTTAAATGTATCAGTATAGAAGACATGCAGAACAAAAGGAGAGGTGAAATAAAGACTTGGAGCACCTGAAAAGGAAGCAATGACTGCATGGAGGCCGACTGTGTAGTTGAACTGGTAAATGTAACCTGGAAAAGTCAATGTGAAGGTGCCTGTTTTGGTTAGATGTGTATTTGAATGCTGTGGAGACAATCACAGAGCTCATAGGCCACTGGAGAAACTTTCCCATGATGTTCTGCTTTCATGCCCACCTTTGCTTATGGTAACCTATGATACAGTTTAGTAAAGCATATCTGTAAAAAAATAATATAATATGCCATCATATTACAAATCTATTTAATTTTCAACCTTTCTTCCCTCTTCCCTCCATTTGTTCTGTAGAAGCAAAGGAAGAATGAAGTCAGCAAAGGTTCATGAGCCATCATTTTTGGTATGTCAACCCAATGTGTTTAGGTACTTTGGGAATGGGAAGAAACTCACGACCCTGCTCTGAGTACAGTCTATGACAGAGTTTTGACAAGTCACTCAGGGTAGTGATGGGTGCTTAAATGCCTACTGGGGGTTCCTGTTTCAATAAAGATTTAAAAAAATTATATGTTTTGGGAAAGGGGTCGGGCAATGGCAGTGGTAGTGGCATTTAGCAGCATTCAAATAAGAAACACAGCAGGAAATAAAAGAAAAGCTGCCAAAAGCAAAGTGGGAGTGAGTGACTTCAACAGTTGGCTGATTTCAAAGTACATGGATAGGTATAAAACTACTGAATGTTGTTGTAGTTTTGTTTATTCTGAGTCAAATGAAGTTGCCAATGAAAGGCTGGATTCCAGGGAGATAAAGGCAGTTATTTGGTAAAAAAGTCAAAACAAAAATAGTCAACAATAACAACAATTACCATATATTGTTGGTCTTCTGAAGAACATTGTTTATCCATAAAACTGAAGGTCCAAGTAGATATTGCTCTTAAGTGTTGTAAATATAGGCTTGGCTTCTGTTTAGCATATGAAGTCAGATGAAAGCTTCATTTTCTTACAGGTAAGTGGAAAGAGATCAAATTAATTAATAATGTGAGTGGGAGAAACACCCAAAATCTAGGTTATTTAGAGCTGGTAGAGTGTTAATATATTAAGACTTCTGTTTACTCTCTCTTATGCTTTTAACACTTTATTAATTCTGTTTTCCTAACAAAAATCAGTATAGATTACATAGTAGTCATGAAACATTAGAAATCTGAATTTTTCCACAGATAGAAAAGTGCCACATCTGCATTACAAATTTTACCCCTATAGCAAAGTCATGCCAACTCAATTGAGTTGTCTGATAGGTCTTAATAAAGATCAAACATGTTACTGGCTGATGGCATACCACAGAAACAGAAAACATTTAATTTTAGAGCATGCATGTTTCCTGTTAAAAGTATGATGTTAATACCAACTTTCCTAGTCTGGTGCCACCATGATTAGTTTTATATTTACTGAGGCACTGGAGGATGCAGAGATCTGCCTCTGTAAATCTCACTGAGACTGCAGATGATTTGAACAGTAATTCCCATTGACTTTCACACCTGGCTTCATTTAGACTTCTTTTAAATCCTTCTGGATGTGTAGTTGCATCTTTAAAGTGCTTGTCATTTAAAAATCTAATTTGCATGAAAAACAGATTTTGGAAGTTTCAGGTCTAAAGCTATTGACTGTTGTTGCTGAGTGGGGGCTTCTTTTCTTCAGCTATGCTCTGAAATGTATTTATTTCATCAGTTTTGAGATGTACTCCTCCTTTCTGTAAAGTCCTAAGTTATGTTTGTTTAGGGAAGAAAAGGAAAAACCCACATTGATGCAGTACTACAAATACAATAACATACACAAACAGCATACACAGTGTTACTGTTTGCAATCTCCATCCATGGTTTTGGAGCCCTGGTGCACTACAGAAGGAGAAAAATTCCCTCTACATTAAAGAATTTCATGTGGTTGTACATGTGAAACAAGCAGAGTGAAGCAGAAGTAAGACAAAAGTACTGAGGAGATGGCACATGCTTTCCCTTCCTCCCTCAGAACAGTGATAAAGGGTTGAGAAAATTAGCAGCCCTTTTATCTCCAAGACTGTGTGCTGTGTTCTGTGTGGCCGTGAGTTTTCTGCATGTGTCAGTCTGGCTCGATGAGAGTGGCAACTCCTTTGTGCAAGAGCACAGCTGAGTGTCTTTGAAGGAGGTGAATGCAATTAAACTTGATGGGTCTAATCTAGTGTCAACCAGCACAGGGAAGAAAGATTAAAGAATAGAGCTGGCGATATTATAGCAACTAATCCAAGGTGATTTATCTTCTGCTGCAGTCTAAACTAGTAGTTTGTCCTTGTTCCTCAGGGATTTCTCAATGTGTTGCATGGTAAAGGCTTATTTTATTAGATGCTCACATATTTGGAAAGGTCTTTAGTTTTTTTTTCTGTTTAGAATGGGTAGGGGGTTAACTTGTGATTTATCTCAGCCTGGAATCTGATGCTGATGTAGCAAAGCATAAAGATGTCTGTCTCCACTGCAATACCTATTCCCAACAGCAGTCACCATCTGGGGGTGTTTTGCATTTTGTAATTCATACCCAAATGTACCAGGATTGCAGTTTTTCAGTCCTGTGTGAGGGCTGATGGAATACAAATCTCATGTCCAGTTCTCTGCCATGTGGGCTCCCAGCACAACCTAAACTTAGTTCTGCTCTGAAGAGGTTCCATTTCATCATTTTATAGTTACTATTGACTGAAAAAAAAAAAAATTCTGTCTAATGAAACTCCATCGAGACTTCAGGTCTGAATTTTCATCTTGAAAGACTTATGTAATAAAGGCCAAGAAATCCAGCACATTGCTGCTCTAGTGTAGAAGAGCAGAACACCACAAAAAGGAGAAAGCCTGCTATAGAATCTGAAGGGCACAGCTAAAAGGGTTGTACAAGTGGCATGAAGGAGACTGTACTAGAAAGACAGAGGCAGTGCTTGCCATAGAGTCAGGACCTGAAAAAGAATGAAAGGAAGTCAGTATGGTGATTGCTGGGGATGAGAAAGCCTCAGTCAGGAAGCTGAAGTTGTATCCAAGTGATGGAGTTCAAAAGGATCTCTAACCTTGAAAGGTTAGAAGTAAAAAAGCAAATGGCAAGCCAGAAAGTGACTTGGAGGAGCAGATACAAGTGTCTGAGTAGGCATGGGCTCTTCAACCTGGCAGAGAGACTGTGGAGGCAAGATATGATAGAAATCTGAAAAATCATGAGGGGCACAGAGAAGGTTGGTAGTCACTGCTTTTTTCCCAGCATTTCTTCTGAAATAAAAATGAGGGGATGTGCAGTATAATTGTCTAAAACCCAAATTGGTTCTTTGCATAAGAGACACCTGAGTTGAAAGTTTATACCAGTTGAAAGAGTGACTGGAAAATTTGTAGAAAAGGGACCTTTTGAATGTTACTAAATATATAGAAACTGCTGGAAATTGCCAGAGCTGAAAACAGTGGGAGGTCATGGGATTGTTGAGGGGGACTATCTTACTTTAGCACTGGTGTTGATGGCTCAACTTGCAGGTGAAAATGGTGACTTGTAGTAAAATGTCTGTTTAACCTATTTTTCAGTAAGTGTGTGTTACTCTGGCAATAACATTTGGAGTAACACCCTTGAGCAGCCTCATCAAACAAAAGAGCACGGAAGCGAAAATGTTCAAAAAATGTGATGTCTACTGCTTTTGTCTTCATTCTGTCTTCACAGGAGTCTCGTGGTCAGGTTTGTTTGGATATTCCTGTCACTAGAGAGCAGATGAATCGCTATCGAGCTGCAGCCGAAACTGCTCACAGCGAACTCGCAGCACTTGCTGTGAAGTATGACTGTGCCCAGGCAGAGGTACATTTAAAATAATTTCAAATCCTTCTCCAAACCTGAGGATATTTTGCAGTCACTTTATGTAGAGAATAGAAAGCTTGCAGAAAGTCCGAAACTTGCTTTTGCTACAGAACCTTTGGTGGTTTTTTTAAATATAGTTGTTTTTAGAATGTCTGCGTGATTTTTACTTCCTTCTGTATTCAAGAACTGATCATAAGTTTGTATTTGAAAGATTTGAAGCAGTGTAGCTTTTTATCATCATCTAAGTGCAATCTTTTTATATTAAATGTGAAAATTAGTTAGATTGTGGTTGTATAAAAGTTCAGAAAGATATCCTCCTCTTGTTGCTGGTGAGTTGAGATCTACCTGCCCATCTTTACTCACTTCTCCCTTTTATTCAAGTTATAAGCGCTAGATTTGCTCTGCTTTCGTCACTGGTGAAATTGTGTTTGTGCTAATGAGGTTGATTGTAGCTAGAGATGCTGAAGAACACATACATACACTTTTCTACTCTTCCTGCTGTGTAGATGGTGTTTCTCAGGAGGGGAATTATTACAGGATAATTTTTAGAGCTGCATTATTTCCACAAGTAATTTTTTTAGCATATAACTGATTAAAACTGATTTGATTGAAGTCAGCAATGTGGCAGTGGTCAGTTTTAAAGTGGAGTAAAAGTTGCCTTTAGAAGACACGAAATGCTTGCATTTATTCACATACAAAACCACAGGCATAAGTGTCCATTGGCTGAGGTTTAATTTGATCAGTTGATCCCAAAGTTACTGCAGGGTTCTCCTACATTTAAAATTTATCCGGAACTGGTGTTTTAAATTTACATTTTAAGAAGTCATACAGAATCTAATGTTGTCATATGAAGAATTTATTACTGGAAATGTTGAATGGCTTTATTGCCAGTGTCTGACTGATTTATAGATTTTTCAAGACTGTGCTTGCAAAAGCATATTCAAGAAAGCAGCTGTTCATGCTCTTGTTAATAAAGACCTTCATGACCCAGCTGAGGTCAGAGCCTTGTTCTGCTGAGTGCTCTGTAAAACTCACGATATGGGATTATTCTTGCTTTTTCTGCTATTGGAACTGACCACAAAGACAATGGACAGAGGAAAAAATATCGGATGGGCAGTTGAACCACAGAGAAATGTTAAGGTTATGAACACTCTAAGATCCCATAGCTTGGTCCAGCTGCCAAGCCAAGCAATGCTATTGTTCCTTCAGCTGCTCATTTCCTTCCCCACACTGCCCCACCCCTCGTGCTGGCACAGATGTATTTGTAGTTTTTATGGTGCACTGTTGTGTCCATGCAATTGAAAAATAATTCCTTTCCTTCTGAGCTGCTTTTTAGCCACATCAGTTTCCCAATCTTATTTCACCTTGTAGCCATGTCAGTGCTGCTTCTAGCACAAAGGGGAGGGTGGAGTGTGGAAATGAGGCCCATGAACCCGTGAAAAAGCCAAGCTGCTTGTGTCACAGCCAGTGCTGCTCCAGAGTGTCTGATGAACCAGCGCTTGCATGTGGAGCATGAGATTTTTGAAGGCTCTGCCGCTGCTGCTGCTGCTGCTGCTGCAAGGGTGATCCTCCTGCCAGACTTCTCAGCTTTAGCCTTCGCTCTGTGATGTGGCCAGCTCCACTTCCTCTTTCTCCTCTGTGAGAAAAAAAGTGAACTATTTTCTATCAGTCGTTGTTTAAGTTGTTTGTGGGGGAGTCAAACACACAGAGCTGGTGTGAGGGAGAGGACAGGAGTGCGTGGCTGGAAAGAAGAGAAGCAGGACCTCCCTTTTCCAAGGATTTGCTGTCCTGTTGGCTCGCTGGCCTCTCAAATTTCTCTGAGTATCTTGGGTTTGGTCACACTGAGAGTCCAACAGAGATGTGGGTTTCCCATTCTCCTGGATTACAGTTTAATGTCTTAAATATTTTTTGCCTTAAAATGTTTGCCACAATTTAGAAGTTCTGTCACTCATCATAAAGAGCAGTTAACTTGGCTTAATTATTTGCCTGTTAATTTTATGATAGGACAGAAGTCCTTCAGATTGCATCTTGCTGCTTTTAATTGGAATTGTCAGAAAGCTGAAACATGCCTTAACACTTCTTGTGACAAAAGAGTCCACTTTAAATTACTTGTTCCTAATAACAAAAAAATAATATGAAAATTTTGTTTGCCTGGTGAGTTCTCCCTCAAGCTTGGTCTTCTAGAGAAGCTTCTAGCAGAAATATTTCAATGGAAAATGATATTTTTAACAAAAAGAGTGAGGAAAATCTACTGAACTCCATGAACTCTTGCTCTAGCATCATCCTAGTAAGAGGTCTTTAACATTTGAGAGTGATTTCCCTCCTCCTACCCTTCCTTAAAAGGCTCTGTTGCTGTTTTGGTGTAAATATAGCTACATTTAATTGGATTATCATACCCAAAAATAACCATTTGCGTAAGATTAGAAGAGGGTGCCTACCACACAATGCTTCAAAAGTTTATTTGCCTCTGAATAGGCCAAATCATCAAAAGGCTCCACATTCATACAGCAGGATACTTTGCTGTTACAACTCCCTGCAGCTATAGATTATCTGTGGAACTGAGCACCAGGTTTGGAAGCAGGCAGGCAAAAAAGAGGCAATAGTGGTATTAATAATTTTACTGTAATGCAGATACATAAGAGACATGAATTAAGGTTGTGCAGGTGAACTTAAGTTAGACTTTTCCTATATTCTGAATTAGTAAATAAACTTCCTGTAAGATACTATCTTGAAAAGTTGTACTGTGTTACCCAACAGCAGCTTTTGTTTTTGCAAACATCTTCTATTACTTTTTCCTGATAATATGAAAGTGAAGGTGTGTCCCTCTACTGAGTCTTGTAGTGATAGAGATGTGTTTCTTGTCACAATACTAATCTTGTTATACAGTCATGTTATTTCAGGCTGGGCAAACTATTCTTCATTAATTTTCTCCTTTTCTATCTGTAGCTTCTTAAACTCAGGTCAAGCATGATCTCTAAAGAAGCTTCTTTTCAAGAGCTGAAGGCTGAAGCTGAAAGCTGTAAGGAAAGCAGTGCTAGACAGGTGTCTCACCTCGTGTCTTTGCAAACACGAATCCAGGAGATGGAAGAAGAGCTGTGTGTGCTCGCTGCTTCTAAAAACCAGGCTGAGCTGACAGCTCAGGTGGCACACAAGGAAAATTTGGAGCTGCAGGAAGAGCTTCATGAGAGAAATGCCAAACTTAAGTAAGAGTCATAAGGGAGAAAAGAAATAATTTTTAGGGGGGGATGATGGAATGGTACAGTTGTCAACACAGAAGAATAAGTTGGTGGATAGACTTCATTGCAGTTCTGAATTTTGTTACAGTGCCTTGCACAACTGTTGTACCTGAGTGTGGAAGGTGTTGAAATTGGAATTTTGGTTTGAGTTGTTACTCCATACGTGGAGGCTTGCATGTTTTGTACTTTGAAGGTGAAATGCATTAAACTTATAAAAGATAAGTATCCTTTAATTGTACTGATCTTGGCATAGTGTATCAGAGCACTGATCTGCCAGCCCTACATAATTGCTCATGTTTCGGGTCTGTAAGATGGAGACTTGTAGCAAAATTGATTGGTATGAAAATATTCTGAACTCTTAATTCCAAAATCAGTGTCAGTCATATTAATAGGCACCTAAAATTTTATAATAGATTTTTCTGGCCATTATCAGGCTTATATTTGTGACTCTATCAATACTCTCTAGTTAAGAGCAAGGTGAGTGTTTATCAGACACCTGTATTTCCCAGATCAGTGTTTTGCACAGCTCTGCCAGACTTTTTGCATTAAAAGTGAATAATTAAGTAGTTTTAAAACTTAGAGAAAACCATTGCAGTGCACTTGTTTATTACCAGCTGATTTGCCAAAAGCCCTGCCTGGAGAATGCAGTCTTACATAATGGCTGTTAAGATTCTTTAAAATGCTATTTCTGGTAGGAAAAAAAAGTAAAAGAAGAAGAAAAGGGAAGAAAAACCTCCAATCCTGTCTGCTTGCCCAACTCACTGGGAGAAAACTGCTGGAATACTGTGTTTCATACTCGCCTGTCATTATAGTAATACAATCAATCTTATGGGCATAAATCTCTGCTGTTGCTCCCAGAGCAGTCCTGGCTGCTCTCTTTGGAGCACAACACTTGCGTAATCAGTTCTGTTTGTGTTGATGTGTGGAGATCAGGACCAGGGGACTGCTCCAAGAGAGAAGTGAGCAAAATAAAAAGGTCTGTTTCTACCTCTACGAATCCCACACTGTGCACCCAGTGTGCCACTGGACTTCTGGCTAAAAGGAAGGGCTACAGGAATAGTGAGTCTGCTCATTTGGAAAGAACAGACATATTGGATTGCTCCTGAATGTGCAGTGTTTGCTTTCAAACCTTCTTCTCATGCTCAGCTGATGGTTACATGTGTCACTTCATGCTAACCAATGTACTGCCCCAGTGAACATCTGTCACTTTGGCTGCCTTGGTAGTACTTGGCACATGACTAGTCCTAATTAGGTGTTCAAAAAAGATTTTCACTGAAAACCACTGATGAAGGGGAAGGGCAAGCCAGCACTCATGAAGTGCAAATTTACATTCTATACCTTGGGGATATGGTAAGAAATGTTTGGTGAATTCTGACAATGGCTTCCAGGATGTGCCCCTCTCCTGTTGAAAATGGTGATTTTCTACTCGACACGTCTATTGCCATGGTATTTTTAGAGTGTGAACTGTCAAAAGCTTTTTTCTTCTTGTTTTTCCTTCCCTTCTCTTTGCTCATTAGTTCTGAAGAGCTAGCAAAACTGTGAAAAAGCTGTGTTCTACTTTTTTGTACCTGACTGCCTATTTTCTAGGTGCTCACGCCTTTTACGGCTCTACTGCAGGTAATTAGATTATTCGTAAAGTTATCAAGTGAGTGCTTTGTACCTCAGATTTTTTATTTTTAGTACAGGCATGGTTTTGTGTATGGACACCTCAGTTTTTTAGAGCCACAGAAAAATTGTGGATTGGTGGTCAGTCTTATATTCTGACATACAGGCATGCACATACAGCATGTATGAGCCCAATACCTTCTCACTTCTGACATATCCCTCCTCACAACAGCAGTTTAGCAATCATCTCATGGTTTAGTTTTGTTGGGGCTACAGAGGAAAGGAAGGTGCCCAGAGGTGAGGAAGCTGTGAGGGTGCTTGTGTTCTGAGGGACAGTGTTTGCTGCAGAAGGCAGAGCTCTTTTGGCTCGTGGCTCGTGTGCTGTGCAATAGTATGTGGAACTGCCCTCACAATGGCCAGAGCAGGAATGAATGTTTTCCATTCCTCTCTGTTATTCTGCCACTGTCTTTCACTTTGCAGCATTTTCAGCAGCTATGCTGATCTCCCTCCTAAGGGTATGTGTTAAATAATTTCATGGGCTGTTTTGCTTACTGATTTACAACAATTCAATGTACTGTGTTTGCACCCACTGTGCACCTCCTGTTGGAGTCTCCTGTGGCTCTTTGGTTATGGAATGATGCTCTGTTTGACTGCCAGCCTGGAGAGGAGGAAATCAGAAATTGAAAAGAAGGAGTCCAGAAATGACTACCATGCCCACCTTGAAAACTGAGACTAGTGCTGTGCTCTGACAAGCAAAGGAGTTTCCATAAAATATTTGCTGTAGACACACATTTGGTTACATCTCAGGTCTTGATTTGTTCTATAGTGTAGAACTTTCTTTAGAAAGAGCCTTGTTTTTCAACTGGAAGCACAATAGTTTGTCTTGCAAATTTACCACTACCAATCTACCGTGTCTTCTACTCTACCACTAAGTACCTGGCTTGTGGGTGTTGCTGAGAGGCATTGGAACTGACATTTGGATTACACTAGTGGTCATTTTGAGCTCTGTTTGGTTGGCTGGTTTTGCTCATCTGTTTCTTTGTAGTTTTTCATAAGCCATGTGTGTTCCAGCACCATGGGCAAGATCATTTTTCTGTTTCCTACCAAAGCAGACTGTGGTGGTTCTCATTTGATGTAACTTTTAAAATTCATTTGGTGGTATGCAGAAGCTAGCAATAGTCTTGGGGTACTGTGTTTTGCCTGGAATTCTTTTTCAGGGAATATTCATCCTGATGTGTCTTATTTTTTTCTGTCTGATAAGTAAATATTTGAATGAGTGTGAAGAAAACATGACTCAAGCTTCTAAAATCAGCAAAAACTATGAAGAGCTCCTTACACATCTTTCTGGATTCTTGGACATAGACATCAGAGAAAAGGAGAAACCCCAGGAACATTTAACATCAAAGGTGATTGTGTAGGCAATTGTTTCTCTACAGCAATTTGATAGAAAAATATTTAGTTGTCACAGAATTAAAGTAAGTGACAGAGATTTTTGTATTTAATAATGGTTTGCAGACAGTGCTATCATTTAAAGACAGATTTTTTTTTTCATACTGGGCTAATTTTCAAAGGTGCTGAACACTAATAGACCTCAGTGAACTCAGTCTGCTCTTATCTGCATAAATACTTTATCAGCCTGTAGTTCCCACATACAGCCCTGATTAGATACTTGGTTGAAAGCTTTCCTCAGAACATTAACTTGAGGGTCAACAGGTGATGTGTAAACTGTAGCAGCGGATCTTAACTCTTATCTTGAGCTGACATACCATTAAATACAAACATCTGAAATGGCATGCCCTTAAGCAACCCTAACTGTGTACTGTAATAAAATGCTGTAAATAAGTTTGTGGTGTTTCTGAGGCTTAGTAATGAAACTTTATTATTTCTCTTCAGAATATTTCTGAAGTTCCAAAAACTAACCTTCCATTTAGGAAAGGAAAATTGTTGGTATATTCTTTAAACATCTATCAATGCTGCTGAAAGACATATTATTCTAATTTCATGCATTTCGCTTGTCTTCTGTCTACTCTTTGATCCCTATTTTTCCTCACTTTGGAGCACAATAGGTACTTGGGGAATTCTATTTCTTTATTTTCATGTCATTGTAAGAGTACAGTCTTAATAAATCAAGGTATGTACCACAGTGAGTGCATGCCCTCATAATATTACATAATATTGCAAGCACATTGAAATTTTAATAGATGCTCCAAAAACAGTTGTCATGCAAGGTGCACTATTTTAATGATTAATAATTTAATAATTAGAGTTTTAAAAAACCATATCTTCATGTCTTCTAACAATGGAGTAATAAATTTAGTTGGGCAATCTAATTTGTGCTGAAAGCTGTGCCTTAGGAAGCCTTAGTAACTACTCTTTCTGGGGTCTTGGCACATCTATTTAGCTTCTTTTCCACATTTTGGTTTTATTTAAGACAGAATTGATTTCTTTTAGTCTTAACAAATGTCTTGCCAGTAGGAATCAAGGGTACATTTTTTGCTCACTCTTTGAAGTGCCCACATTCATCTATTCCACTGATTGGAAATAGCATAGCATACCAGAACAGCCCTAGCATCCTCCTGGAAAGGACTCCTTTTTCCAAGGTGTTGGCTGCTCATAATGGCAGCACACCAGATATTTGGCCCTGTCCTTGAATGTGCTTATGAAATATCAGTTACTAACTCAAACCTCTCGTGCTTAAGAAGTTTTGAGCATGCATTGCAGCTTTCTCATTCCAAAGGAAAGGCACACATCTCGAGAAGCCAGGCTGGACTGGTTTGCTTTTCACATGAGGTAGCAGCATGGTTTGTTTTCTGACCTGCCTCACGTCAGGCACGGATGTGCAGCAGCAGCTCCTGTTTAAAGCATCATAAAGTCTGTGTGGGAGTGAATCTGGATCACATCATGCTAAGGTGGGGGCTTATAGTGAAAACATGGTTCTGTGATTTTACTGCTTTTCTACTCTTTTCCTAAAGGAACAGTGGAGTGCAATTATAAGTCTGACCTAGGGGTCACTAGAAACACGGAGTCTTTATGGGCGTGATTAGGAGCGGGTACAACTGGGATGAATATATTGAATTGCTAAGAGCTTTTAAGATGCTACTAATATTTGATTTATTTCCCAAGGTCTCTGAAATATGTAAAGAAAATGTGGCACTAAAAGACCAAGTTGCTGCTCTTCAAGAAGCTGTGAATGTCCATGAGATGGAGTCTAGAGCTAACAGAGAAACTATCATGAGACTAGTTTCAGAAGCGGCCAAGGAGCAGAAAAAGGCAGCAGGATACTACCAAGACATGGAAAAACTTAGTAAGGTACATAATTGTGTGGCTTGTATTGTCTGTTTTCAAATGTTTTATTGAAATTTCAAATTAATATTCAATAGGAATTGTATGAGAAAAAATGCTTTTGAAAATATTATGTTGATTAGGATCTTTCCTAAAAAATGGCATTTTTCTAAGATTATTTTCAACTTTTTGAAAGTGAGATATGAAGATTAAACAATAACATTTTGTAAAATAGATCTGAAGTAGATTAAATGTCTTCAATGCTGTTTGCAAATTTCTGGTTTTGCTTTCTTAGTGTTGTAGCCTCTGTGCTTGCAGGAACATAAATAAATAAATGTGTATATTGTTAATATCTGAAGCACAGGCATGCAGTGGTGAAAAAATGCTCTTTTAAATAACATTTATTTGATTCTGCAAGTTTTCTGTGAACTTTTCTACTCAGTTTTTCAAAAATTCTAATGAGAAATTGAAAGGAATTGATAGGACACTATTCTTTCTCTTAAGGCACTGGAAGGTAAAGTGTCTTGGCTTCCATACAACCTAGATTATCTTTTCACTGCATTATAAATTTGTATTTCATAACCATTGGCTCATACTCAAAAAGTTGTAGGCAGTAGGATGGCTCTTGCAGGAAAGCAATGTTTCACTTTTGGGACGCCTTAGAGGAAATCTGTGCAGCAGGAAGGATGGTCAGATGAGAAATATGAGTTAAGTTGTAAGTCAAGTATTCACCAAATTCACCTGGCTATGATTTGAGAAGGAAAGATATGTGATTTAAGGATTGAATTGCTCCAGGAGAACTCCCCCTTAAGAGTTTGTATCTTTCAAAGGATGAATGAACAAAGTGCATTTCTGTGGCAGTTTTCCTTATTGCTTAGCACTTTGAGTGATGCCTGTGGAAAGGAAACAGTTTAGTAAAGCCAGAATGAAGATTTCCTGCAGGTGAAACAGTGTGGTGAAATCTGATGGCCAGAGCGTGAGAAAGTAAGAGAAGAAACTTAGACTGCCAAATGTGTAGCTGAGTTGTGCATGACTGAATTTGTAGGAATTTTTAACATAAAGGCAAACTTGAGCAAGTGAATTTTCCAGTGTAATACAGCATTTTCCCCAACCCTGGCATTCCTCTTTTCCTGAGGAAGAGACACCCACCATACACTTTAGAGGATATAGTGTTCTGATTTGGTTGTAAGCAAAATACTTAGGAGATGACAAATAGCTGGCAGTGTGCTCTGGAGAAGAAAGAATTTGTGGGGAAGATAAATGTAAGTACCACAAGGGTCATAAATTTTACTCACTGCTGAAAATAGTTCTTACCAAGCTGTGTACAATTTTCTAAGACTCAGTGGAACTGAGAGAGAACCCGCACCAAAAATTGAACAGGTACTTTTTGAGAACATTTTGTTTTCATGCTTCACTTCAACACAGGTGTGTGAGGAAGAACAGAGTGTAGTTTACTCAGTCAGCCAGAATCAGCAGATGTTTTAAACCAAGATCAGGGCTCCATTTGTGGCTTGTTTTTCAAGTTTGCTCTGACTGCCAAAACATTTACCAAGTTGAGCTAATTTTCTGAAAAATATTTTCCTATCATTATTTCGTTTGTATCAAATACTAATTTATTTAACCAATTTTACAGAAATGTCTTTCTAAATGATTAGCATTGCCTTTCCAAAGCATTGCCTTTGAAAAGCCCTCTCTGCATAGAAGCTGCAGATTCCCCCAGTGCTATTTCAGTTTAGCAACTTACAGACACTGAGTAAATCTGCTGAGAAGGTTTTGTGTTCACAAAAGCATATGAAGAAGTTCAGTATTGAAAAAGAAAGTAAAAACCAAAAAATGCTTTAAGTGCTCACATGCAAAGTGTGAAGTGTGGGATCCCCTGTTCCCTTGATGGGTGTCTGATGTGGTTACAGGAGGGGCACCAGTGGCATAAAGTCAGTCTGACTCTGCCACGTGCTTCATGCGGCGCGGCTCAGGCACGAGGACGGAGGAGTTGCATGTGTTGTGACATGTTCCCCTCTCTCAAGGAGAGAAGCAGAAATCCATACTGTTCCTGGGCCAGAAGACTCATGCTTGGCTGTGTGTTTCTTGGTTGTTTTCTGGACTTAATTAATGGAATTGCCTGTAGCAGAATTTAACCAGCAAAGGCTGAGTACAAGTAACTCTTGCCTACGTGTGCCTACTGCTCTCAGGGCCAAACATTTTGGCCATCTCCAGTACTATAGATTGAGATAGCAGCCCAGTTCCCCCAGTTTTCTCTTAAAATTCTTCCTAAGAGTATAGAGATCATCACACTGTTCTGTCAGTCATCTCCAGCACTGTTCCCTGCCACCCCTCTGAATAATTGCCTGTGTTAATTGCCAGGCACTTCTCTGCTCCCATTCCTTAGGATTGCTGTGAATTCCTTCTCTTGATCAGGTGCTTTTTTTTATGTCTCAGCAGGAGGTAGCTGCCTGTATTCAAAAATTCTTAATGAATTAAATGAAAGCCAGTTAGTTGTGTTTTAAGGTTAATATATTTAAAATATTCTTTAGCATTTTTGGTACTTAAATGTTTGTTGCAGTTAGCTGGGCTTTATTTGAGGAACATCAGCAAGTGGACAATAATTTCTTCTGTTCCTATATCAGTCACACTGTATGACAATATCAAACAGCAAAGAATAAAAACCAATAATTCTTGAAACTAATAAAAGTAAAAAGGCAATTCAAGAAGTTGTATTTTTTTTCCTAAACTATTATTTTTGTCTTTTTCTGAATATATTCTTCGAATTAATTTCCGAATTTCTCATGTTTCTGATAGAATATTGCAAGTTTTTGCTTCTGGAAATCTGTAAATATTGTGCATACCATTATTATGGCTGCCTTGGATATCAAATTTGCATTCGATGAAAAACAGTTTTTAAATCCTGCCCAGATTTCTAGACTGAGAATCAGAAGATCCATCCTTTCTTTCTGTATGTCCAGTGAATGATTACTGATTATGATAATCATAATTAGAGAATTATAACATTCTTTGACAGTGTCTCTATGTCCTCTAAAATGTCTTACTTTCTCTTACCAAGTTTCTTTTTAATATTTAATAAATTCCTCTATGGTACTTATCTAAGGTATAGAAGAGGATGCATATATTCTTCCAGATTAATTTAAATACAGCATTGCCATTGAGGAACCACAAGAACTAGTAAACTGTCTTGCTCTGTTTCACATTTTTGCTGATGATTCACCCTGGAAATATTTGTGATTTCCCTCTGAAATGTTATTTTAAACATCTGTTTGGCAAAGATGTGCACCCTTCAAAATCTTTAAAGAACATGAAGTGTAAGCAAGCAATTTTAATTAATACAAATATATCTGCATGTACTACTGATGGAAAATTAACCAAGAAAATGCTCTTCAGTATATTGGCTTATATTGTTATGTTAATGAACTAAACAGATCTAAGTAGTTTCTAATCAATA
The DNA here is from genome assembly GCA_013398075.1 of Notiomystis cincta. Lineage (NCBI taxonomy): Eukaryota > Metazoa > Chordata > Aves > Passeriformes > Notiomystidae > Notiomystis > Notiomystis cincta. Next base: position 31,535 of record VZRX01021715.1, read on the forward strand.
TAAATTTATTAAAATAAATCAATTGTATGAAAAGAGTAAATTAAAATATGAAAATATTATTTAAGGTATTTGATTGAACTTGAGAAATACTCCCAAATACTTAGATTGTAGGAGAGACAGCCAAATGATTTTAGGTTTTTCTTGTCCCAACAGATAAATACAGGAATGAGTTTCTCAGAACCTGGATTTTTTTTTTTTTTTTTTTGTTTATAAGATGTCATTAAGAAAATACATATTAGAGACATGCTTCAGCAGGCATCACAGATATTTCCAGATTGAATCATTAGAGAAGACAGGAGATAAGAGCAAACTAGCTTGCAATCCAAATAGTATAACAGTAATAACTGGAGGTGCAGCTGGTGTAAGAATTCATCTGGAAGACACCTGCATTCTCTTTAATATCTTCTTATCACTGTTAATTTAATGTGGGCTCCTTTTTTGTGTGTGTATGTATGTGTAGCTGACTTTAGTCTATTAAGACCATGCTGCTGATTGGAGTGTTGGTATTAATAGAACCAAGGAATTATTTAGGTTGGAAAAGACCCATAAGACCATGGAGTCCAACTGTTAACCCAGCATTGCCAAGTCCACCACTAAACCATGTCCCTAAGTACCCTGTCTACAAGTCTTTCAGATACCTCCAGGGATGGTGACTCCACCAATTCCTGGGCAGCCTATTCCAGTTCTTCACAGCCCTTTTGATGAAGATTTTTTTCCTAATATCCAATCTATTCCCTGCCACAACTCAAGCCATTTCCTATTTGTTAACTGGGAGAAGAAATTCACCCCCACCTGGCTACAATCAATTGTAGAGAGTGATAAGGTCTCCCTTGAGCCTCCTCTTCTCCAGATTAAACACCCCAGCTCCCTCAGGTGCTCCTCACAAGATTTGTGCTCCAGACCCTTCCCCAGCTCTGTTGCCCCTCTCTGGACTCACTCCAGACCCTCAAAGTCCTTCCTGAACTGAGGGACCCAAAACTGAACACAGGATTTGACATGTGGCCTCACCAGTGCCCAGGACAGAGGACAATCCCTGCCCTGCTCCTGCTGGACACACTATTTCTGATCCAGGCCAGGATGCCATTGGCCTTCTTGGCCACCTGGACACACCTGGCTCATGTTCAGCTGCTGTCAGCCAGCATCTCCCAGGTCCTTTTCTGCCAGGCAGTTTCCCAGCCACTGTTTGGTGGCTTGCACTTCCTTGTTTTATGCCTTGATCTTCTGAATAAACTATGTTTGTTTTCAGATGTTCACAGTTTAACAAGATAGCGATTAGGTGAGCTCCCTGGTACTGGCAAACCATTTTAGCACTGCCTTTCTGAAAGGAAAAACACTCACTGCTGAAAACTGTAATTGAAATAAATGACTCTTTATTCTTTGCTGTAATTACCATAATGTAGTTCTGAGCACAGGTGGGAACTTTCTATTAATAGGACTTGTCTAGAATAAAAAAGAAGAATTGGCAAGGAATCAGGCTAACATTTGTTTCTAAAACAGTTCTAAAATTACTTCAAAGGGTGTAATAACAAATAATTTCCTTTGACAGGGGTTGTTTTTATTTGAGTTTTTGCATGTCCGCCTTTTTGCAGCTATTAAAATGTTAGCATTTTTAGTATCATATTTTTGCATTTTATTTCCTAAAGGTGCCCTGCAAACTCCTATTTTTGGTCCACCCTCCCTGCTGATCTATGGAAATTCTCGCAGATTTCCTGCTTGATTGGCAGGTATTCCATTAATACAAAGAACATACTATGCTCCACAGCAAGCACACACTGAGAGGTCCCTGAGTAATCTCCATTTTCATACCTGCTCCAGGAGCAGTCCTTTAACTCCAGTGTGCACAATCTTAACTCATATCAGTCCACTTACTGAGCCTCTACTTACCACTGATGCCTTCAGAAGAATCCAGCTCCTCTCTGAAAATATTCCATCCTCTGTAATAATTTTGTGTCTTGGGTGAAGTACTATCCTTTCCTTTTGTATCATGTGTGAATATTCTTTCCCATTTGTTCTTACAATCAGGAAATGAAGATTTAGTCTTTGCTATACTTTTACTTGGCCTTGCTGCAAATATTGTACTTGAATATGTATGTGTAAGAGCTCTTAATATTGGTATTATGGGGAAAGTAAAGAGACTTACAAGACTATTTCTTGATGTTTAGATGGTTATTTTTTTTTTATTTCTTCTGTCATCATTTGTTTTGGTGTCATGGGTCAGGATACACAATTCTCTCTATCTGCTCTGACCTGTTAGGTCAATATTTATGTACAAGTGATATAGACACATATATATTGGCTATATTCCTTTCCAACCAAACCTTGACTTGTCTGGTCCCTCATTTCTTATTTCTTTCTTGCATTCAGATAAGATGACCTCAGAGATCACCTCTTATCATTATATTCAGGGAGATTGTGTCTATTGTTTTGGTCAGCTCTGAATTGTCAGGCAGTTGGAGCTGACCTTGCAAGTCTCTTCCAATTGAAATATTCTATTCTGTCCTGTCTTTCCCCTCTCAGTTGCAGTACTTTGGCTTCATTTGTGATACATCTTTTTCACCACTTGGTTTTCAGGTCATATTATCTGAATGGAGAAGTAAGATTTCAATAGTTTTGCAATAAAAAAATTGGCTTTATTCACCTGCAAGTTTTATTTGTGTATTCCTTTTTGCAAGGCACTATAAGAGGTTAGTCTTTAGTGTGATTACAACAGACTTCAGGTTTTCATCAATTTCAGTGGCAATTCTATGAAACCTTGATGTTGAGGAATATGGATCCAAGTTTCTCTGTCTGCAGTACCTGCTCCTGAATTATTCCTTAATTTGTGTGTGGTGGAGAGGGTTTATAACTGATGTAAAAAATCTTGTTTAATTTTTCATGGACTTCAGGATCTTGACAGTGCTACAATAAAGAGACAGAGTTTAGAGATGGAGATCAGAAACCTCCAAGAGAAATTGACTGTTAACCAGAAAGCTTTGGACACCTCAAAGCAGGAGCTGCATAATCTGAAGAAATCTTCCAGGGAGTTAGATGCAAGCTTGAAGAGTAGCAGAGAAGAGGCCAGGACTGCTCAGAGCTCTTTAAAGGCTTTTAAAGAAGAAATTGCTACCCTGCTCAGCTGTGGATCTGCAAGAGTTAAACCTTCTGAGAAGGCCATTTTGGAGAGGATCCAAGAAATAAATTGCAAAGAGGAGAATAAAGAAATAGTAAGTCAGCAACTATTGCACTTTCTCAATGTGTATATTTATTCTATTTGGGTTCTGTTTCATTTTATTCATCTGGAAGAGTGTTGGTTCTTTCTGCTTAGCTTTTGAAATTACAGAAACCTTTAATTTTGTTGTCTATTGATTTAAGGTAAAATAGGGGGAAACCATCTATGTTTTACTAAGGAGGAAGAATTCAGAGATTAAATTAATAATAGATACTGTTAAGAAGAAAAGACTTGGAATGGTCTTTCAGTTACAATATTGAAATTTGATTTCTGTGCCAGCAGACATCAAAGGTGGCTGTTTGGTTGCTATGATTTAGTGAAACATGAACAAGTAGGGATTTGTTGCTACAATGGTGACTTCAAAAACTGACTTCTTTCTGAAAGCAGATATAATTGATGAGTTGCCACAGGCAACTTCTTTCCCTCCAACCCTCAAAACCTGCACCTAAAAATAAAGATGTATTTTTACACTTACAGCTAAACATTATTCAGCATCCAAAGAAGGCAAAAGGAAGGCTCTGGCTTGAGGCATTTGGGCTGGTGGTGTTTGCAAAGGTGTGTTTGAATGTACAGATGGAGAAGGGACAGCTCAGGAGGAAGGTGAATCAGAATGCAGTCTGACCAATGTCAGTATCCTCACACAGCACTAAAGTGTGAGGACTATTTATATAATCAAAAGTCACACACTAAATCAAAAAGCTGGTTTCAGTGAGCCACTGAAAACCAGCTTTGATATTCTTGCCAGATTTTAAAATTCTAGCATCTCCTGCTGATGTGATAGCTTTTAATGACAGCACATGGGTTTGTATTCTGTCCAAGGTTGGAAATTGTTCTTGAAAATATCCTGTGGACTTTGATTAAGTGTTTAAAAAAACCAAAACCAAAACCCCATGCCACTGGCCTTCTTGCCTACCTGGCATGGTGTTGGCTCAGTTTCAGCCAGCTGTGGACCAACATCCCCACATCCTTTTCCACCATGCAGCTTCCCAGCCACTCTGCCCAGCCTGTAGCAATGCTGTGACCCAAGGGCAGGACCTGGCATTTTGCCTTGTTGAACTTCATATCCTGGCATCTGCCCATGATCCAGCCTGCCCAGATCCCTCTGCAGAGCCTTCCTACCATCGAGCAGATCCACACTCCGACCCTACTTGTGTCACATGTAAAATGGTCATAGTTTGAAATTATCCAGTAGCCACATTAAAACTAAAAGAAGGAAGAGGGTTTTTATTTTGCAGGCTGGCTGATCAAGCTGCACGAGTCATAGGAATGAGCAGTTGTGGAGGTCAGAACTGCAGGACCAAAAAGAACTGCAGCCTTTGTAAGATGATGGATCAGGCTTGGATGGGTAACAAGGGTACAACCTTGTTTAGGAAATGCCTTGTGGGCTGTGCCAAAGCCAAGGATGAAAGTTACACCAGGATGCCCCAGGATGATAAAATGACAGCTCGGTGGTTTTGTGCTCTCTGCTTCTGTGGTATAGTCCTTCACTTTCCCATGTTCATGGACCTTTGGAGCCTCTAAAACCCCCTTGCAGATACTCTGCAGCTTGATAAAGGGGTTCTGGGTTCTCTGGCATCAGTGCAACTCTGGGGGAACAAGTTACTGAAACTCTTGTTCCTGCTGGTGATGTGAGATGCGAAAAAGCATGAAATATGGTTGTGAGTTCTTGCAGATTTATTATTGTTTAGTGCTACCTACTGTATGAGCAGCAGGGGTTTCTCAGTGTTTCTTAAGCAAGTTAGGGGCAAACTCTTGTCAGTATTTAATTGCAGTTTGAGTTGGAAACCTTTCAGTGCCATTAAAATTAATGAGAGCTCTGTGTACTTACTGTTCATTTTATTAACAGGAACCAACAAGATGCTTAAAATGAAGAGGCTGCTTGGAGATGAGTGTCTGAACACTGAGTTACAAATGCAATATAATTAATTATGTAACCAAATAATTATATAACAGTAAGAAGAAGACAGGGAAACAAGCAACTTCATGTATAGAACTGCCTTTCAGTATTTGGCAGTACTGTTACCAGATACTTTCAAGCATTTAATTAATAAATAGTTTACAACTTAAAGTACATTACACTATATGCAGGTGTTTTAAAGTTAACAGTGAAGAATTAGAATTTTTTTCAAAATTGTTCTAGGTGCTTGTTTTCAGATTTTTATCCTTTTATCCTTGGGCTCTGGCTAGATTACAGAAATTATTTTTACTATTTTTTTTTGTTTTAAGCACAGTCTTTTAAACATTGCTTAACAGTTACCAATTGGGAAACATTTCTCTGAGACTTAATTATCCATATCTATGTTCTCCCCTACGTGCTGCATGTAGTTTCCAAAAAACTTATATCCTTTTTCTAATCAACTGCTCAAAAAATAGTGATTTCTTTGGCTTATTTTAAAGAATGATAGCTGACTGCCAGGTGCTGCTGCTGTGCTCACATCTTTGGAAATGTTGTGTCTAAATTATTTTGTATTGATTTTTTTAATAGATAGCAATACCTTTCAGTCATTTGACTCATCTTATTTATGATATCTGCTGTTCACTTTTGGGTGTCCCCAGTTCTGCATTTTTTTGCTGGTGGTTACAGCAGATTTTTCTTTTTGACTTTTTAAATGCATGTATTTTTAAAGATAGATATTTTGCCCTATTTTTAATAATTTGTTGATTTATCTTTCATATCCTTCTAGTATTTCCCACCTAACCCCATATGCTTTGTTGGTTTGCTTACTCTCTAGATGGTATCTCAGCTTGAAACCCAATTAGCTAAATTGACTGAAGCTTTGGAAAATCAGACCAGATTGTACCATGAAGCCCTGGAGAGGAGCAGGAAAGCTGAAAAATGTTCTGAGAATTTCCACGATCAACTGAAACACTTGGAAGAGGAATTACTAACTGGAGACCTGATGCAAGATGGTTTGAAGCTTGAGAAACAAAAAGTAATGTGTTGTACACATTATTTACTTTTGAATAGAAGTTACTAAAGGCAGAGACACAGCTCACTGTATTGCTTTGGTTACCTGGAGCAGTGCAAGTAATGTGAATTAGCAAAGTCAGACATCATGTAGGGAGTAGTAATACCTTTTCTTTGACCAACAATTGCAGTTGGAAGATGTAGCTAAGCTTTTGAGTTCCAAGTCCATTACTATGAAACAAAACAAACAAATGAAAAAAAGCAAAACAAACCAACCAACCAAAAAAAAAAAAACCACCAAAAAAAACCCCCAAAATCCAAGCAGCAACCACCCTCCCCAAAAACCCCAAACTACACCCCAAAACCAGTTTAAAAGAAGTCCCTGTAAATACATCAGAAGTCCTTCAGTTCTCTGATCTCAAATTTTCTCTAATTGTATGAATGAACACACTGTTAGCCTATCACTCATTCACCAAAGAGTTTGAAAAATGACATAGTACCTGGAAAGCCAGACACTACAACTAAGAAAAGCAAAGTTGTAGGATGTTGCCAGGCCAGGACTGTTGCTTAAAAAGTTGGATTTGTGAAGAATCAATGATTTTGTGCTATTTATTTTGCCTGAGACTGTGATAAAATAATTTTTTTGAATGAAGCATCCACCACATTGGGAGAAAACCAGAAAAAGGAGCTGTTTTTTCCACTCTGCTTCCTCTGTGAATAATGTGGCCCTAGATACTTGAATTTCTCTCTAGATTTTGCTGCAATGAAGAGATCTTTTTTGCCATTTTTTTTCTGTTAATGAACAACTGCAATGTTTCTTCTGCTGCTTTTAAAAATCTTTTGAATCAGAAGTATCATGAAACAAAAAGGTATTGTGGCTAATGAACAAATTGTGAAACTGGTTTGCTGGTGTGTTTCTTTCCCTTTTTATTTATTTTGTTGGCTCTTTGCAAAGATAATGGTTTGCAACAGAAGTAAAAGAAAACAAAGGGAAAGATCCTAGTGAGAAGGAGGGTTTTGGATTTGGCAAAGAGAGAAGCTACTTGAGAGCAAGAGTTTAAAGCAATTTTTAAAGAGCTGGTAGGGCAGGACCAAAGAAGGAAAAATTGAATTGAATAATATTTGATATATGTATGTGTTCACATCAGTAAACCAGATGGAGATGCAATTAAAATAATCTTAGAAGCAATTTTTAAACCATTAACTTATCTCTAAACCTTGCTGGTCCAAAGAAGGGCTGAAGGCTGACCGTGCTAACACTCCTGCATCTCCTCAGCCTACATCCTACATCATCCATGGCATCCCTGGCACCAGTTACATCTGTTTGAGAGCTCACAGTACTGGGCAATCACAGCACCTGCAGTATTAGTTAGAACATTCTGATTTTTCCCTGGCAGTGCATAGCCAGGTAAAACAACAGAGCTCTGGACAGGAACTGGTGTCAGAAGCAGGGACGTACCCATTGCTGTGCAGAAACAAACTCCAATTTTTCTTGCTGAGAAGATAAATACAGTAGATCTAAGGATTTATGGGCAAGACTGAAAAAAGGACATAGGGAGAATTTGCAGTAGTGTCATGAGTGTGCCCAATGACACCCCTTCAGTATATTATTTCTTGTAGTGTACTGGGCTACATATCGTTGGCTGCCACTGTAGTGGGGATTGCTTTTAAATTGTACTTCATGACTTTTAATGAGGTCTTGTTATTCTTCTGCCCACTTTTCCACATCTTAGTATCTGAAATTTCTGGAGCAACTCAATGAGAAGATGAAGCTGGATAGTCTAGCAGCAGAGGTCGGGTTTGATATGACTACAGAAGTGATTCTGGCCCGGGTAGAGCAGTTGGTGAAGCTGGAAGGTGATGCAGTGGTTGAGAACAAGAATGTGGCCTACAGCCTCAGAAGGAAGGTATGCAAAAAGACATACCCTTCAAAGATAAACACATGGATTCTGTGTTTCTGTGGTGGCCTGCTAGAGGCAGCAGGCTCTACATGTGCAAGGAATTTCAAAGATGTCCATGACATAAAAAGGAGATAGTGAAATTTTGCAAACTGTGCAAAAAAACTGCATATTGAAATAACCCAGCAGTTGGTTGAACATGATACTACTTTTCACAACTTCTTAAGAAAAAACGATGAAGTTATGGATGTTTATATCTGTATATTTGTCTCCTTTTTAATGCACATTTATAGTTGTGTAATTATGCCATTTATAGTTGTTTAATAATGCCATTAATATTTAAATCTATAGGGATCTGCCAAGGAGGGAGGCAGATTACACAGACTTCTCTAGAAACTAGTAGGGTGTTAGTTGTACTTCACCAAGAATTGCAACGTTTCCAACAAGAACTGTTCCTTCATTCAGTTCCTACAGGAACAAGCCTATTTAAATTTGGTCAAACAACCCTCTGTCATCCTGCTATGACATAGGGAAATCTTTTGGGTGTAGGCTTGTCAGAATGGTATAGAGCTGGGAATTAGGTCTGTTTAAGGTTTAAAACAATAGAGAAGCACAGTGATTTGTAATACAAGAAGTATCAAGTTAGTGTATATATGTTGATACTCCTTCACAAGGTTTTCAAGAGAAGAAAAGGAGTTCAGTTTATATATGCAACACGAGGATTAAATTTGAAATTATTTAATACCGTGGTCTTTGACATATATTTTCTCAAATGTCCTTGTGTTTGGAAATCAAGTTGAAGGCTCAGAAAGAAAAACTTGAAAGCAAAGAGCTGCACATGAACCTTCTGAGGCAGAAAATAACCCAGCTGGAAGAAGAGAAGCAAGTAAGGGCTGCCTTAGCTGTGGAAAGGGACGAGGCCAATCTCGCTGTCAGAAAGTTACATAAGATGATAGAGAGGCTACAGAAGCAGCTTGATCTGGCAAGGGAAACAAATACTGATCTCAAAGCCAAGCTGTCTGAAACCAGTGAACTTAAGGTGAGTTAAAAGATTACATTTGTGCTTCTATCCATTCTTCTATTCAAGTTGGATACAGCTGGACTTCATTTAAAATAAATGTGTTCATGGAGAAGTGCTCAAATCTAAGTGGCAAAAGCAAATATAATATTACAATGTTTTGGGTATTTAAATTTTTTTTTGATATGCTAAGTAGAGTTTGCAAAGCACGACGTAAATTTTCAGGCTAGTATAAGAAAAATGCAATATATACATCCCTTTCTTTCCTGTTGATGTGACTGCCATCTTGTATTTTCTCATGCATTGCTCACAGAAGGTCTATTCTGATAGATATGGGGGGAATATAACAGGCAAGATACTTCTACATTTTAATTGTTTCATTACACTGCAGTAGTAATACATTACCTGCATTTACTTAGGTGAATGCAAATAGTTTGCAGCCATTGATAGCTTGCCACCACTAGGAGAAAGGAAGATTGATTTTATTTGACTTTGTGTCTTGTGGTTGATCAAGTGAAATAGACAACTCTCTGTGTGGCCCCACTGAACCATTTTTACCAGCAAAAAATTTGGCAACTCCTTTTCATACTACTTTTCCAGGGTCTGGAAGAGAGTGAACCCTCACTGTGGATTTTCTATTCGATCCAGATACCTCTTTTCACAAAACCTATAGAGAATTAACTGTCTTTGAAGGCAAAATCTTTTTGTTAATTATGTTGAAATAGGCCAGTCTCCTTTAATAGCTTTTCAGTTCACATGTACATGTGATGATTAAATGAAGAACCCAAAAGTAACCACACTAAAGTGCTTATTCATGATCACTCCTGATATTTTTATTATTTGCTCAAATTAGATGAAAAAGTATGACAAATTTAACACTTCCTTATCTTATTGCAGATCAAAACTTTGGAGCAGAACAGAACAATAGAGGAACTCAGTAAGTCTCAAGACAAATTGGAAAGAATGAAAGAAAAAGCTGAGAAACAACTTAGATCTGCCAAATCAGAACTTCTTTTAAAGGAGCATAAAGCTACTGAAGATAAAGAAAAAAACAAAAATATGTTAGAAGCAGTTACCAGTGAGATGAAAGTGCTTAAAACAACCCTTGCAGAGCTAGCAAAAAGAGAGAGACAGGTAGGTGTATAGGTATTAGACAAGTGCTAAGTGCTTAGAGTGTATGAAAAGGGTATGGGTGGAGCAGCTATCTAGCTGTGCTTAAAATGGTTCCAAACACTATATCAAACAAGGAAATTTTAGCTCACACTTGTGAGCCACAGTGACACCTGTGATTGCAAAGCTATTCAGTAAGTTTAATTTTGCAAGAGAATAATAAATACAGGCATTATTTTCTTTGCTCATCACAAAATATTACATCACCTTTTAGAGAAGAATTAAAGTGCTGTAAAATCCTAGTATCTCCCTTAAGGCATGTCTTTTTCCAAATATCTTAGGTATGAAACTTACTAACTTCTTGTCCATTTCCTTTTGTTTCTCACATATCCATCCCTTGCACTTTCTCCTTGCCATTTGTAAGAGATTCAACAATGATAAGTGATAGGATGAAAAGGAAGCAGCCTCAAGTTGTGCTGTGGGTATGGAGGGGAGGTTAGATGGGATATTAGGCAAAATTTATTCACTGAAAGGGCAGTCAGGCATTGGAAAAGGTTGCCTAGGGGAGTGGTTGAGTCACCAGTCCTAAAGGTATGTAAAAGACACCTAGACATGGTTTAGTGATTGTCGACGTTTTTTAGAGAAATTTTTCCTCTTTAGAAATGCTAATGATCCAGTACTTAGGGAGGACAATGGGACATGTGGGTGCGGCCCCTCCCTGTCTGGGGGTTCCTCAGGAGGGACAGAGACCCCGCGGGGGGTGGAGCTGGTGGGGGCTGGGACACAGCCCGGTCCCGCTCGCCGGCTCGGCCTTCCGGAGCCCTGCCCTGCACTGCGGCTGCTGCTCTCGGCTTTGGGAGGGGGACGTGTGGCTGTGACTGGGGGAGAGGAGCTCGCTCATCACCGCAGTTCCAGCCCAGCCTGTTTCTCCTGCCGCGGCCGCAGAGGTTCGTGTCCCGTTAATATCTCGCTGAGAGGGGAACTCTTTTCACCTTGGGATCCCGAGCCCGCCTTTCTCCCAGTTCCAACCGAACCGCGTGGCTGCCCCCCAGCCCTGCCGTTTCTTCGG